>VXAK01008735.1:112427-175084 GCA_013399435.1 Arenaria interpres | reverse complement strand
TCCCATCCAAGCCATGGGCAGCCAGTTTCTCCAGGAGGATACTGTGGGTGACTGTATCAAAGGCCTTGCTAAAGTCCAGGTAAGCAACATCCGCAGCCTTTCCCTCATCCACTATGCGGGTCACTTTGTCATAGGAGATCAGGTTTGTCCCTCACCACCTCCCTTTGGATTACAGGGGCTTCATTCTGCTCCCTGCCCCTATCTGCTGGCTCAGGGGTCTGGGTGCTCAGGGAACAACCTATTCTACTACTAAAGACTGAAGCAAAGAAGACATTGTGTACCTCAGCCTTCTCCTCATCCTTTGTCACTATGTTACCTCCTGCATTCAATAGAGGATGGAGATTCTCCCAAGTCCTCCTCGTGTTATTTATATATTTATAGAAATTCTTTTTATTGTTTTTAACATCTAAGGCCAGGTTAAGCTCTAGTTGGGCTTTGGCCTTTCTAATCTTTTCCCTACATAGCCTTACACGGAACACTGAACAAGTACTGCAGAAGTCTGCATTGGCAGCACAAGGACCCCGATTATTATTTTTTTTTTTTTGCTAAGACACAAGGTTTAAGTGTGTGCCCCCAAAACACCTTATGTTGTGTATCTCCAGTATCTGCATGTATCAGGAATGCTCAGGATTGCTTTCATCTTTGGCTAGCACTTGACTCCCAGAGCCACTAAGTTAGGACACACTAGGAAGCCCATGCTCCTGCTGGAGACTCTCCCTGAAGAGCAAGGCACCTTTAGTCTCTGTTCTGCTGTCCTGCTACACCCTAAGACTGAAAACCTGAACGACACTTTCACCACCAGTTACATGTGCAACGGGCAAACAAAACTGCTGCCCGCAAATGGACTTGTGACACCCGTACCAAATACATGGCGGAACATTTGTTCTGGAGACTAAAATCACAGACTGTTCGGGACATGTATAGAAAGTTTTTCAGTGCCAAAACCACAACAACTGGTCAGAGCCATTTGACTGTGCTGGGGAACCCTCCTGTCTCTCGGGTAGGTCTGTGACTGTCATTTCTCCTGTGGGTCTGGCAGTCCCAGTCCCTGTGCCCCCGGCCTGCTGGCCATGGAGAGAGCACGCACCCCTTCACTCCAGCCCGGCTGTGGTGACTCCTCATCTTTTACAAAGCTAAGCATCCAGTCTCTGAAGGAGCTGGGCTTTTCTGTGTGCTGAGTAATTTTTTGTGTGCCCTCGCCTTTTTTTTTTTTTATTTTCCTTCAAGTCACATCTCAGCTGTATTTCAGCCTTCGAATCACCATTAAACCACAACTACCACTACAATGACATCTGCACAACCTCCAGCCAGGATCTCCTCATGCTCCATTCGTACTCACTGTCAGTTTGGGAATGACGGTGATGCCTCCAAGTGCCACTCGGAAAACATTTTGATGGCTGAGGTCAAGAGCGATCATGGGACACCTGGAACCCTTGGGTTGCTGTGTTTAGTTTCGGTTTTGGCTTTTAATGCCAATGTTCCCTTCCAAACTGATGCAATAAAACCCCCTCCGCAATAAAATTAATTTATGTCCCAAAAAGTCTGGTTTTGCTCAAGCGAAGGCCCAACTCCCAGTGATCTTGCAGCCTCCAAAGAGGCCTGCAAGGCAGCATGCTTCTCCATTTGCCACCTCCTCCCAGCAGAAGGCACCACCAGAGCCAGCCGGACACGGCCAGCTGCAAGCGGGTACTCACACCTCACCCAGGACTCCAGCCCAGTTCCTCTACTGACACAGGCCCACAGGCTCTGGAGAGGTTGCATAAATGCAACTTGGAAAGAAATCTTGTTCATCAAGACAGAAAACTACTTTAAGAGAGCAAGCTGAAGGAACTGCCCCCTTTGTACCTTGCAGCGCTCACACAAACACCCCAGGGAACAGCTAGACACAGACTGTGTAACGTGGTTCGTGCCCGTTACATGTTACATTTAAGGGAAAAATGTAAAATTATGCTCATATGATAACATATGATGGGAGCAGAATCTGGGTTGATGAATTTCCATAATAAGTTTTGCAAGGCTAATTGAAGAGGTGACTTCCTTACTTGTAAGCTTAAAAAGCAAAGAGAAAGATGTAAAAAGGTCAAGACAAAATTAAGTGTCTTTTTGATGAGGACTCACAGACTTAATTGGCATAAACAGAAATTTCACAATGTCAAGTATAAGTTTGGTTTTAAGGTTTTTGAAACAAAAAGCTGGATAAACTTATAATGGCTGGATAAAGACAAAGCCATTACATGAATTTTGACTACAGAAAAATGCAGAGACTACCGTTAATGTGACTTTTAAGCCTCTCTCAGTTACTAAAGAACAAGCAACATGCTCTCAAAATGGTGAGATGCTGCCACATTATCTCCTTTTTATAATTTTTGCAATATATACATTTTTCCAATTCACCAACCAGCACAACTGGATCATGAAGGCCAAGTAACATTTTGCAAAGACTTATCATCTCAAGGTTAGCAAAAGACAGTGCTATGAGCCAATCTGCCTGGAGTACAGCTAAGTATAGCTGAAGTTGTCTGAAAAGGACTTCACTGAAACCTTTTTGGTTCAATGTAACTTCAACACAGCAGCTTGGGCCAGCATGACCTAAATCCCACATCCACCCTCTGCCCTTGGTAGTTGCCTAAAATCACTCAATTCCTTTTTCCTCACCACTAGTGACCTCAGCTGAAATCTCTATGCAGATACCTGTGAAAGTTTAAATAAAATAAAAAAAGAGGTACCATATATTTTCAGGGTGTTTTGAAGGGAGTGGGGGTGGAGGGTGAGGGGGTGTTTCTCTTGATTTGATTTGGTTTTTTTTGACAAAGAAGTTGTGCACTTTATCTATTGTAGGTACAAGGCTTTGGAAACTTCTGTGAGTGCATTACCCAGGTAATGAAGATGGGAAGGACATGCAGTTCAGAGTCATTTCATACAGCACTGCTATCCTTGTTTACCTTCGAGGAAAATGCAGTTGAGGAAGTTACTTCAGAGAGATTGATTTATGAATTCCTACAGATTCTTGCAATTTCATTTCTGCTCACTTACAGGCACACAGCACAACATAGCAATGCATCTAGAAAGCCAATGTATGCTTACAGAAAGCAAAAATGTATATAAATACCACATGCTTGGGTGATACATTTTAATGCAGCTTCTTTACCAGAGTAATAAAGACATTAATATTTTCACTTTATCAGAGCATAACCAACTCAGAGACCTGCAGGAATTACCATCTCCACAATAACCTACTGCAGCTGACTGGATAGAGAGTATTTTGCTTTGCTCTATAGCATCATTCTTCCATCAAGGAAGTTAAATATTTGTCTCCTGTACCATAGTGCCTTCAATCACATGAAAAGCAGCTTTCCTTAAGCTAAAGGAGGTGAAAAGAAGCAGAATTAACAGTTAAAGCATCTATTAGAAATTTGGCTGTGAAAGATTTTGTGTCATCCTCTCCCCATACATACCAGGGTAGCATGCTATCTGCTAATTCAGTTATGAGATTGGATTTACCCTTCCCCATTAAAAGTCAAAAAAAAAAAAAAGCCACTGAAGGATTAAGTACTACTTTGATCCTGAACTGAAAAGGACTTCAGGACTGGGACTAGTAGAATTTCAGCATCTACACAAACATAAGAAGCCCTAGAAGTCATATGAGGAACTAGTCTGCCTTCACTGCAAGGGGCTTGCACAGGCGCACATATCTGCAAAAGAAGAGAGGGAACTCTTAATTCAGAAAACAATTTAAAATCTGCACAGGCATTCAACTGAGGCTGTATAGTAACTGTGTGATGGAACTCTCAGAAATACCTTTCACTTTATGAGCAATTCCAAACAATCACAACACTTTCATGAGCACATAGCTCTGCACGTGCCCTGAGCCTTGCATGTGTCTCCTAGACACGTTAAAGAGACATAAAGGAGGAAATCAGGATAATAAGAATCACCCAAAACCAGACAAAATTGCTTGAGAAACCACCTGGTACACAAATGAGATGTCTCAATGGCCATAACATGTAGGCCAGACACCCAGCCATCACCCAGAAGCAGTGAGGTCCCCCAACTAGAGAGAAGCAGAAGAAAAGAACAGCATCAACCCTGCCGGTGCTGTGCTCCTTCCCTGCTGACAGTTACAGCCGCCACTGCCACAGCAGGAGAGACCAGCAGCACACTCCTCCGTCCCGGTGTGATGGCTAGAGGGGAAAGGAAAAAACGAGAGCGCTATTGAAAGGATCCTTGCAAAAGCCCAGCTTTCTCCTCTCTGGCATAATGCAGTCAACACTGGCCAAAGCTGAGAAACTAAAAAAAAATGGGGTTTTTTGTTTCTAAATAAGGTTTTGCCACAGATAGTAAAGGAATCTTTCAAGCTCCAACAGGGTAGGTTTAGACTGAACATTAGGAAGGAATTTTTCACAGAGAGAGTGGTCAGGCATTGGAATAGGCTGCCCAGGGAGGGGGTTGAGTCACCATCTCTGGATGTGTTTACGGGACGTTTAGATGCAGTACTGAGGGATATGGTGTAGGGGAGGACTTTGTAGAGTAGGGTAGATGGTTGGACTCGATGATCCCAAGGGTCTCTTCCAACCTAGACGATTCTATGATTCTATGATGAATAAGCAGTGCTTTTTTTTTAGTAATGAAGACGGTGTTAGAGAGCTTCTAAGGTTGCTTCTTTTTTTAAAAGATATTCCATTAAAAATTACAGCACACATTTTTATCCCTCTTTTCCACATGTGTCAAATGGACCTGAAGGACCATTCAGCTCTTGCATATAGAAGCAGGGGAGCTGAAGCTTTCTCCCTGGTTTTTAAATAGCTTGCCTCATCAAGAGGCCGTAGCAGAATAGTTTCAAGCAGGCTGTCAAAAAAATCGTCTCCAAGAGAGCAGTGGCCACGCATAGTTTCAGAGGTCACCGCTGAGATGCGTGGGCTCAAACAAGGCCAGTGGTGGTAACAGCACATAGATTGGGCAAAGATGAGGACAGGAGGTCTGCAAGCAGATACCAACTGTAACGGTTAGGGGCTGCCTTTCAGGCAGGCATTAAGGCGTTGCAGACCTTTCTGTTCCTTTTCATCTCAGTAATTTCCAATCCAACAGCTTATTTCTGCTCTTTTTGCAGGCCTCTGATTTCATAGCCCATCGAGAGTTGCCCCTCTGACATCCTGAGCATAAACAAGCCCTGTGCTTCTCCACCTCCTTCATTTCAGGTGAAACTGGTGCCTGTAGATACCCAGGCACCAGCTACACCACGCATACATTTTATATGCTGCCTCCTATGCTTCTCCTCCTAATCAAAATGGATTTGCAATACATGTGTAGCTCACGTATGCCTGCTATAGGTCTTTGCCTGATTTCAGACTAAATTATTAGCAATGAGAAAACCCAAGTGAGCAGTGCAACAAGGAGGAGAAAAGGCCATTAGGAGTTCCAGGCCCTTCACTGTGTTGTCAGTTTTCTTTGTTTCCTAATGAGAGCTTTTCTGCCACTGCAACTATCAGCAGAGAAGGTCACCTATTCATGCTAAATAAAACAAAACCAGCTCACATTTACAGCTACTTCCCATTTAATACTATATTTTAATATATTTCATTTTAATTTTATTTTTTCATGTCAACTGCAGAGGCTTTTGCCGCTTGAATACACTGAAGATCACAAAACTGTATATGTGTGAAGGGTTAGTTTGAAAACAACAGGCAGTACAAAACCAGGCCAACCTACCATCTTGTCCCCACTTCACCCATACATGCTTAACCAGCTCACAGCAGGAGATTGTGCACCTTAGATGTACTCTCCTACCTGCACACAAGTCATGCTAGGGACAGCACGGTAACTTACTCTTCAAAGCAACTTTCCACCTGCATTTTTGTGTAGCTGAAAATCTGCGCTCTCCACAATGCAGAGAGATGCAAGATGCACACACACACAGAGTATGTGTCCAAAATGACCCAGACAACAAGAGACACAACATGTATTTTAACCAAGCTTCTACTAATCTTGATCGTGGATGCAATAACGTTCTGCTGTGTATTGAAAAAGGGGGCCAAAGTTCAAAGCTCGAATTACCTTATTGACCAAAACAAACACATAAAAACACAAATTCATACAGGTTTTTGCATGCTGTCTTGAGGAGCACCGGGCAATACGTGTATTATCTGCCAAGGCTGTTTAAATGTTCCATATCACAAAAGAGATTAAAATACATCTATGATACAAAGGAGATCCGATGATCCAAAACCTGGCTTACTCCATTTGCCTTTTTTAGAGGATATGGAGACAAAGCTGCTTTCAGGGAAAGCTGAAGCAACAATTCCTAGTTATCTATTCAGGAGAGCATTTATCAGAACAAACACGAAGACTGTGTGAATACATTTATGATTAAAATAATTTCTAGTCAGACAGGCACCACCCTGTGAGCAAAGTATCAACCTTTTTTTAAAATACGTTTATACTTTGGTGCAGACACAGTGCACTTGTTCCACAGATCTCTTTCTTTCACACATTCAGGGATTCCCAGAAGTGTCTGATGCATGGGCTACCCCCTTCTTAAGAGGGCAAACAAAAAGCTGTTCCAACTCCACCAGCTAAACCAATTTATTTTGCAGATAGACAGATTCCCTAAAAATCCTTCAAACAGTATCCACTCAATTTGACAAAAATTTTCTTACCATGAATAACAATTGTTAAGATATAGTAAAAAAAAAAGGGGGGGGAGGGGAGGAACAGAAATGCGAACCAAGAGTAGTTAGATAGCAATGCTAACAACATTATCATACCTGCAAGCTTTAAATTTTTATTCATCTTACATGACCTCATGTCCGCATTCCCACAAATACTCCGCACACTTGGATGGAGCAAAGATCTCCATTTTACACATCTTCCAATGTTTGGTAAAACCTTTGCACCCAGAGCCAACCACCTACAGTCACATTATCTCCAGAAGCACGCAGTTACAGCTTAACCCTGCTCCTACAGCGGTAAAATTCCCATGAATCGCAGTGGAAAAAGTGTTACAATTTTTTACATTTTACAAATCTGAAGCGCCTCTCATATTGCACCTGACACTTGCAGAACTTGAAAATAGTAATTTTAAACACTTTATGAGCTGGCTATTCTAGATTTTCAAAAAAGACATAAAAAAAAAAACCCTCCCATGAAACCAAAGCGTGTTTTGTTACCAGCAAACTTATTTTTCCCTAGCAGGCATGCAAACAGGTAGGACCGTGTCATGACGCTCCAGTTCTCTCACACACTAACCTAGTCCAAGGCACCGGTTTTGCCTCAGTACTCTGTACTACCAATCACGGGGTTTTAATTGCTTGTAGCTAAACAGATTAGAAACAAAAGAAAGTGATGACTTGATTTTGAAGAGCAGGACATCCATGCCAACTTTCACAGAATCACAAAATTGTCAGAGTTGGAAGGGACCTCTAGAGACCATCCAGTCCCACTCCCCTGCCAAAGCAGAGTTGCCCAGAGCACATCACTCAGGAGCATCCAGGTGGGGCTTGAAGATCTCCAGAGAAGGGGACTCCACACCCTCCCTGGGCAGCCTCTTCCAGGGCTCTGCCACCCTCACCCCAAAGAAGTTCTTCCTCAGATTGGAGTGGAACTTCCCATGGTCCAGCTTGTGCCCGTTGCCCCTCATCCTGTCACTGGGAACCACTGAAAAGTGTCTGGCTCCATCACCCTTCAACCCACCCTTTAGGTACTTGGAAGCATTAATAAGGTCTCCCCTCAGCCTTCTCTTCTCCAGGCTGAAGAGTCCCAGCTCTCTCAGCCTTTCCTCATCAGGGAGATGCTCCAATCCCTCCATCATCTCTGTTGCCCTACACTGGACTCTCTCCAGTAGTTCCCTGTCTTTCTTGAACTGGGGAGCCCAGAACTAGACGCAGTATTCCAGCTGTGGCCTCACCCTTGGCCTGTGAGGGCAACCTGAAGTCCAAAGCAAATCCCACAAGCACATCACTGGTGGAGGATGGAGATGAGTGAAGAGCCCACACAGGGGGAGCAGAGATTTTTAAGGCAGCTGGCTCCTCTTCACAGTGCTAGAAGAGCACAGCAGCAGCCCCGGGCGCTCGGCAGAGCTCCGTACCCTTTATGTACCCTTCGGTGACATAATTTTTTAAAATCTCAAAAGGTAGAGAACAAAATATGTCCTTAATGACTGGCTTCATAAATTACAGCTACAGATTTTAAAGGTCATTTTGTTGTGCAGAATGTTGCCTAAGGTTTCACTACTACGGTAAAATAACCTACGGATAGCATTTGGCAGCGGAGTCCCTGTACCAGCAGTTTGAGCTGATCTAGGAAATTCAGGAAACTGCTGTCAGAGAACGACAAACCCGTGGGAAGGGCAGGCAATTTTCTTTTAGCAGGTTGACTAAGACTAGGATTAATTTTAACAGGAGGTTAAAAATTCTCCCAAGATGCATCATTTTTAGAAGAAAGCTCACCTCATTTCAACAAAAACACAATAACCACAACAGAAAAGACACGAGAAGGTAGAAGAGAGAGGGATAAGAAGAGGAAACGAGACATAAAGAGAACTGAAACAGAAAACCAATTTTATAAAAACCTTATTATCAGGCTCTCTTTGTGGAAAGAGAAGAAAGTTGCAGTACTAGTGAGACACAGCACACAGCAGCAGCTCTTTGGGGATGCGCTTGTTCTGAGTTTTCTTCTAGTTTCAGGTCGCCAGTTCGGCAGGCTTAGCAATGAAGGACAAGCAGAAATGAGCACCACGCTCTCAGTCTGCCCTCTCACTGACTCAGGTCCTGGACATAATAAAGCAAGACTGGAATAATTCCAGCAAATCTAAACAAAACTAAAGTATATCTGCTTGCCACTGCTTACAGCGTTGTTTCACTTCTATATTTCATGAAAAACAAAAATCATATTATACTTTTTGCTTCATGCACACTAAAACAATGCCAAGGCATCACAGAAAAGTACAGAAGGGCTCTGCCTCATCCAGCAAGATAAAATTTTCAAAATTAAGTTGTTTTCACATTTGTGCTTATGCTGCTTGCTTGTTTTTGACATACAAGACTTCATCGTAGATTACAAATCCAATCCGCCAGTCTCAAAGTCCACGGGAGACTTCTGAAATAATTTCTCTGGGTGCTATTTCAGGCCCTCTGTGGGCACTCCTGTTTAACCAGCAGTTTGCATGTAGCCACTTCCCCTGTGGGTGGTTTCACAAGCGCATTTAACCCATTTGAGTCCACTCCTCTCCTTTCCCAGGCAACACTGAAGTTATTCCACTGTAACAAGGTCCCATCACCAGGGTCTCTCCTGCTTCTCGCCCAACCTCAACCCAGCAGCCTCGTTCACCAGAGAAGGCAGCAGCTCCAGCCTGCCACCACTCACAGCCCAGGTTTGAAAACAAATCAAACCATTTCCATGAACTTCTACCCTTGCTTTCTTCAGCTTACACTGAATGATCCCGGCAATTTAAGCATTTTACATCAAAATGCTCAGTAAACGATGGTTGTACTGTCACATTCCTGCATGGGCAGCTGGAGGAAATAAAAAAAATCTTTAAAGGTTTTTACATGCTTTTCTACCTCTGAGATTGATTCTTTTGCTCAGTCTAATAATAAATGCATGGGCCACCTTCTTGTGTTCAAACAGTGTAAGGGAAAAAAATAATAATAATAAAAAAAAAAAATCGCTATTTTGTCTTCGTTTGTCTAAAGGAGCAATGGGTTTTGTGTTCTGGAGGAATGGACTGTTAATATGTTTTAATAAAAGATTATTTAAAAATCTGGAGTTGATGAAAGCAATTCATGCATCCCTTGTTAGCCTTCATCTAATAATAATATAATTGAAATCCAAAGAAACTAAACATGAAAATTAAGTGCAGCATCATCCGCATATAGCCATGAAGACCAGAACTCCAGCCAAGGCTGATTATTTCACTAGTAAAATGTAAAGAGCCTCTGCATCAAAACACCTCCCGTTTGTAAGTACTGTCTGTGTAGTATCTCTCCATCCAATTTTGACCCCTTGATCCTCCCAAACTTTCTTACCTACTGTCCCCTTAAAATCTTTCCAGTAAACAATTTTTCATAGAAAAATCTACATGTATTGTGTCCATAACAGGCAGAGTCTGTGTCCTCTTGTTCCCTTCAGAACAAACACAAGGTATCTTCCAATGGAAGTGCTGAAGGTATGAAGAGCATTTGAGTAAGAACAGCAAGCCGTTATTTCAGTTATTTTCTCACTTCCAATACTACCTTGTCACAATTTATACTTATCAGATATACTTTTTACAGTATTTTGAGTAGTCTGACTCCTAGCCTACTCCAGAGAAATGCTGGTCACTGCAGCTGATGCAGATAAAGCTGTACAAGCAGCAGAACTAACGAGAACTGATGTCACATCACTTTCCCCTTGGAAAACAAGCCAAGTTAGATGGCACTGGTGACACTTGGTGTACTTCCCCTTCACGACTCGGTAAACAAGACTTGGAGATGCAGGGTCTCACACTGTTCCAACACTTAACAGGACTGCTTTTTTTTTTAATCAAGTCCTTTTATTTGTCTGTTTTGAAGAGCAGTGCCCCAGGCAACCTCTCTGCATTGCCACCACTGCAAATCAAAATTTCAAAACCTGAGGCAGGTTTTGAAGAGGCAGGCTGGCGTCTTGGGCAGCATCACCAGCCCCAGACCAGCTCTGTGCTGGGACAGACCACACAACTGGAAGGGGACCTGGAAAGCATCAGCACCAGGCATCATGCACTGGATGCACAGGCGCATCAACACAAGCAGGAGGGAAGCGAATAAAGGGATGCTTGTCCATGGGTCCAACGGTTTTGTTTCAGCCATGATGGCTTTGCTTGTGATGTAAGTAACTTTTGGAACAGTAATTGCGTAAAGAATGTCAGAGGAACTTCCATAAGAATAAAGAGAACAACCAAATCAGGGCACTGTAACCGTGGGAGGAGCTCAGTAGGCAGCAGGAAAGAAGTCCCTGAATACCCAGCAAATGGGAAATGGGGACCGGGAATGGGTATAATTACTCTGAACACCAAGAGCAAAGTGTGTCTCTTCTTTGAGGGGCACCCGAACCAGCTGGGTTGTATATTTTTCATAAACATTTATATCTTTTTTATAGCCTTGCTTCAAAGACTTTGTCCTCTTCTACATTCTGTGAGCCGGCGTTACTCACAACCTGGCGGCTCTCCCGGGACCAGCAGTGCCCTGTCTGTGGGACGGGGTGGGCAGAGGAGGGGTGCCCCACTGGTTTCAGCAGTCCCCAACCCTCTGTCCCCTCCGTGAGGGGCAGACAGAGGGCTCTGGAAGTGAAGGGGGAGAGGAGAAGTTGATTAAACTGGGTTAGACGCGGCAGCTGGTGATTTCTGTGCACAGAACCTGGGTAAGAAAATTGGCTGTGAAGTACACACAGGGGTGGATCTGCTGGAAAGCACTTCTGAGGAGAAGGAGCTGGGGGTCCTGGTGGATAGCAAGCTCTCCATGAGCCAGCAATGTGCCCTTGTGGCCAAGAGGGCCAAAGGGATCCTGGGCTGTGTAGGGAAGAGTGTGGCCAGGAGGTGGAGGGAGGTCATTCTCCCCCTCTGCTCTGCACTGGGGAGGCCACAGCTGGAATCCTGCGTCCAGTTCTGGGCTCCCCAGTTCAAGAGAGACAGGGAACTACTGGAGAGAGTCCAGCATGGGGCAACAGAGATGATGGAGGGATTGGAGCATCTCCCTGATGAGGAAAGGCTGAGAGAGCTGGGACTCTTCAGCCTGGAGAAGAGAAGGCTGAGGGGAGACCTTATTAATGCTTCCAAGTACCTAAAGGGTGGGTTGAAGGGTGATGGAGCCAGACACTTTTCAGTGGTTCCCAGTGACAGGATGAGGGGCAACGGGCACAAGCTGGACCATGGGAAGTTCCACTCCAATCTGAGGAAGAACTTCTTTGGGGTGAGGGTGGCAGAGCCCTGGAAGAGGCTGCCCAGGGAGGGTGTGGAGTCCCCTTCTCTGGAGATCTTCAAGCCCTGCCTGGATGCAGTCCCGAGTGATGTGCTCTGGGCAACCCTGCTTTGGCAGGGGAGTGGGACTGGATGATCTCTAGAGGTCCCTTCCAACTCTGTCAAATCCGTGATTCCGTGATACCATTCAGGAGGCCAGGAGGGCAGGACAGAGTGCAGGTACGAGGCATGGAGTTGTCCGCAAAGCGAGTGTGGAGACCTTCTAACCGCGTCCCACTTCTCCCCGAGGAAAATGGCCGGTGAAGGGACAAAGTGCGAGGTTTTTTTTGGTGAGAGGTGTCATGTCCCATGGGGATTTCAAAGAAATGGGGATTTCAAAGAAATGGGAAATAAAAATCTTCTTACTAGATTTAAGAAGAGACAGGGATCGGAGGATCCCACTCCGAGCGTTCCTCCCAACAGTCCTTTGGGGATGATGCTCAGGAATTGAGGGTGAGAGGAAACAGCCAGGGAAAAGAGGATGATACAATATCGCATGGTTGAATGGACCAAAGAACGCATTAGATCTGATCAAGTATACTGGCCGAGATATGGGTCATCAGAGAATTGAGTTTGCCAGGCTTTAAAATTTTATGTAAAGAACCGTTTAGTCAAAAAGAAAGTGATTATGCTTCTTGTTGGAAGGGACGCCTATCTTTCTTTATGTCTAAGGATTTGGGGGAGAGGGAGGGAGTCAAGGGAAGGAGGAGGAGGAGAAATGGGATCCTTTAGATTACCTACCCCCTCCGTATAACCCGATGTGGAGCCAAATGCCCCGCCTTGAAGGGGAACAGATGGGGAGGAAGGGGACAGTGACCAAGAGGAAGACAATACCGTGGCTGGGCCCCATACCCCCTTGATTCAAGAGGTACAAAGAGCCCGGACCACAGAACTCCAGCAGTTAAAGGAAGATGTCCAGAACTACCCACTTCCCTCGTCAAGAAAGACACCAAAATTTGTGACAGAGGACACTATGTTCCATTCCAGGACATGCCTATGCAAGGGCCCCGGGAGGAGTGGGACTTGTGAATGTACCTCTAACTAGTACAGAAGTCCGGGAATTCAAGAAAGAAATGAGAAGGATCTTAAAAGATCCTCTGGGCCTGTTAGAGCAGCTTGACCAATTTTTAGGACCCCATATTTATACTTGGGATGAAAACGCAGTCCATTTGGGGGACTTTATTTACACCAGCAGAAAGACAGATAATATGGACTGTTGGAATAAGGATCTGGGAAAGGGACAATCCTCCAAATGCTCAAGGAGGAATCCTGGGAGATTAGAAGTTTCCCATAGTGAGGACCAAACTGGGACCAGAGCAATGCTGAAGGGAGAAATAATATGTCAGATTATAGGAAACTAGTCATTAGGGGAATTAAAGAAGCAGTGCCAAAAGGACAAAAGTTTGAAAAAGCCTTTGAAAATAACACAAAGATGAATCACCTACTGCTCGGTTGCAGAGGCTTAGAAGAAGCATGCAGCAATATTCAGGAATTGATCCTGAAAGTGAGGCTGGTCAAGAATTATTAGAAGTAAATTTTGTTACCAAGGCCTGGTAAGGAAAACTTAGAAAAACCAGGAGATTGGCATGATAGAGTACTGAACGATTTGTTGCAGGAAGTCCAAAAGATATGTTAGAAGGGACGATGAGAAACAGAAAGCTAAGACCAAATTGATGGTGGCTACAGTGGAACAAATAGTAAAGCAACAGCCAGAAGAGAAAGGAAGAAGTTAGGAGAGCCTCAATCCAATTATTAAATTTCTTGGGGAAAAGGGGGCTGCGAGTCTCAAAGACTAAACTGCAATTCGTAGAAAAGAAATTAAAGTATCTTGGACATCTAATAAGTGAAGGGAGAAGAAGAATAAATCCAGAACATATTTCTGGCATTGTTGCCACCCCACTACCTAAGACCAAAAGAGAAGTAAGGAAGTTTTTAGGTTTACTTGTGTTTGTAGTCTCTGGATTGAGAATTTTGCCCAACATGTAAAATTACTATATATAAAATTACAAGAAGAGACAGAAAAGCCCAAGTGGACAGGAGAGGAAAAACAACAATTTTAAAACCTCAAGCAAAAAATTAGTCCAGGCACCAGNAGAGCCTCAATCCAATTATTAAATTTCTTGGGGAAAAGGGGGCTGCGAGTCTCAAAGACTAAACTGCAATTCGTAGAAAAGAAATTAAAGTATCTTGGACATCTAATAAGTGAAGGGAGAAGAAGAATAAATCCAGAACGTATTTCTGGCATTGTTGCCACCCCACTACCTAAGACCAAAAGAGAAGTAAGGAAGTTTTTAGGTTTACTTGTGTTTGTAGTCTCTGGATTGAGAATTTTGCCCAACATGTAAAATTACTATATATAAAATTACAAGAAGAGACAGAAAAGCCCAAGTGGACAGGAGAGGAAAAACAACAATTTTAAAACCTCAAGCAAAAAATTAGTCCAGGCACCAGTACTGGCACTTCCCTCTTTGGAAAAACCATTCCATCTATATGTAAGTGTGGAAGATGAGATAGCTTATGGAGTATGAACTCAGATCTGAGGAGGCCAGAAGCAACCAATAGCATATTTGTCTAAAATGTTGGATGCAGCTTCACGGGGATGGCCAACTAGTGTATAAGCAGTAGCTGCTACAGCCCTACTGGTGGAGGAGGACAGAAAATTAACCTTTGGAGAGGCTTTGATACTGTCCACTCCACGTGCTGTTAGGACATTACTGAATCAAAAGTCCGGAAGATGATTAACACAGGAATTCTGAAATATGAGGCCATTTTAACAGAAAAAGATTATTTGATTTTAACTACCAATAGGTAGTCTGAACCCTTCCCAGTTTTTGCATGGAGGAGGAGAGGTGGCCCATGAGCACGATTGTTTGGACATAACAGAATATCAAACCAAAGTCCAAGAAGACTTACAAGAGACTCCCCTCCCTGAGGGTAAAAGAGTTTTTATAGATGGATCATCATGATGTATTGATGGGATACGCCACAGCGGCTACTCAGTTGTGGATAGAGAGGGAAACATTATTATGGAGAGAGGGAAATTAGCTAGCAATTGGTCAGTCCAAATGTGTGAACTATATGCTTTAAACGAGCTTTAGAACTACTTAAAAGGAGAAAAGGGACAATTTATACCTATTCTAAATATGCTTTTGGAGTGGTACATACCTTTCGAAAGATCTGGAAGGAGCATGGACTTATTTCCTGCTGAGGAAAGGAATTGGCACATGAGCAACTGGTACTGGAAGTGTTAGAAGCTCTGGAATTGCTAGAGGAAATGGAAGTGGTTCACGTGACAGGACACCAGAAAGGATTCCTGGAAGCCAGGGAAAATCAACTGGCCAACGAACAGGCCAAAGAAGCAGCCCTGGAAAAAGAGACATTCTATTTGTGAGCCGGCGTTTCTCACAACAGTATTCCCAAAGGGAGAAAAAAGAAAAGCAAACGTTTGTGTTTAGGGGACATGAGTTTTATCTCTCTCCTTAAGAAAGCAAAGTTCTTAACTTTTTAAACCTTAATGGAAATTTAAGAAATATTTTTAAATGCTTCCAAACCAAGGAACTTAACCTGTGGGAAAAAAATAGCAGGATGTCCTTTTGCTCATAAGGACAACTTTCACCATTGTTTTACATCTGACCTAAATGCAAACAGAATGTTTCTAGATTTGATGCTTTGGGGAATGGGAAAACAAAGTGCCTTATTAAGTCATGTATACAATACACAGAAGAAAGCTGCCCTCCCCAAGACGAGTATTGGACAAGTCTCCTAGAAAGCTCCCCTATCTTGTCATAGAAGACTGGAAGCCACAGCAAATCCTGTCCACCAGGTACCTGGTCACCCTTCCTAGTATACAAAATTATCTGTTGAAGTAGCTTAACTTAAGCTTGCAAGTGTAAAAACAGTGTCAAAGGTTGACAAGGACCGCTCCTAAGACATAATTACTATTGCTCAACTGAATGCGCAGACAGACACTTTCATTCTCTCCTCGGCAAACAGCACTGAGCACTCAGTGCAAAGCCCGCAGCGCACTCACCTCGTTTGCCAGATGGATACAGAAGCCAAGGCTGGACACAGCCTTCTAGGACCTGCTTTGCTCATGTTGTGCCTAGAACAACCGGTCTACAATTAATATTTAAAATCTGTATGTAGAAAACACTTGCCTCTGCTACGATTCAAAACATAAGGTTCCTTAAAAGACATTTTAATCCCCTAAACTCTGCACTAAAGACTGCAGATGCCATTTCCTAATTTCCAGAAATTCTTTACAGCCAGGCTTACACACTGCAGAGCTGTCACATACAATTTTTCTCTGCAGCTAAGTGAAGCGCGAGGTGCTGAGCTCACGTACCTGGCTGGCATCTGAGAAGTGGCCCCTTTCAGGCAAGTGCCTTAGGAAGGCTGTCGGCCACCAGCCTCCCGGACTCACACAGCTGTCAGAAAACAAAGTGATGATAGAGGGCAGGAGGAGGGTCAGGTCACTGTTTCTTTCCTCATCTGTCTGATCTGGAGGGAAGAAGCATCTTTTTTTCCTTATTTAACATACTGTCTGAATGGCTTATAATTAAAATCCAACCAAGGGGAGATGGTTACAGGAATTACCAAGACACCAGCCACTCTCTGCCTAAGGAAATGCTTTTCTGCATCTTTCCCTGAAGCAGCTTTTGGGGACAGCAGACTGGAGAAGACTTAATTACTTGTGACGCTTGTCCACTACACTCATTCCCAGATTTTCTGTATTTCTGTTTCACTGCCTATGATGTGAGCAGACGGACTGATAAGTTTGTAGTCATACAATGGATCAGGCTCAACCCCTTTGTGTATTGCAATTTGTTCTCTGTGTCCTCTCAGGCAAGGTCTCTACACCAGGGTAGCTTCACGTGCAACCCCCAACCAACCCCTCCTGCCTGCTGGGCAAGCACGTCCTCCTATGTGCACCGCAGGAGGCTGTGGGCTATAGGACTCTGAGGAAATGTCTAAGGAAAGGGTAGGACATACCCAAAGGATTACTGCTACCATAGCAAACACAAAAATAAATACCAACTGCTTCTCTTCTTGCTTTTATTATGGAAACATGCATGGTATTACTGGGGTAACATGAATGTTGTATCAGCAGAGAGCGGCAGGGAGCCGACCCTGCTCTGCAGAACAGCAAACCAAAGAGGCCAGGGAAGTCAGCCTGTCCTCTGCATCGGTGAGGCACAGATGGAATTCCTTCAGCACATCCAGCCAGGATTAACAAAGCAAAACTGCAAACAGACAGGAGACCTGACAGCCAAGAGCACCTGTAGTAAAACGCTTGCTTCGAGTGAGAACATTCAGGCTGAAAATATGGCACCTTTCACCTTTAGCGAACAGATGGCATCCAACCAGGTCTGAATTACAGCTGACCCTGAACAGGAATGGGCTGACAGTCTGATGAAAGAAACCAAAATATTCCTTGTAAAAGGAGGAGTAGGTTGGCAGGATCCAAATGAGACACTACTTTGTCTCCTGTTACATGAATTCACCCTCTGTCTTCGAAAACCTGTATCATTCTTCATAAGCCACTGCTATTCAAAATGCAATGTGCATAAGGCATATTAAAAAAAAACAGTGCTGTTATGCTGTGTTAAAAAAATACTACAAGCTTTAAAAGAAATATATAAAGAATCGTTCCACACATTGCTTGTTTTACAACAGACATTTAAAACGTGCAGTCACCTTGCCAGTGTTTTCATTCTGGAGACGCAAATACTTGTAAACACATACAGCAAGTTAGCCTTAAAAACAGTGGGGAAGCGCTCACTCAAAATTTTCTCCATTTCTGTGGGTTTGATCTGTAAACTTTAGGATTTTCTCCCTTTGGGAGTGCTTTGTTTATTGAATTCAATAGTGCATTAAAAGAAATATTTGAATTTAGGCTCTGATTCAAGAGGAATAACTTCTCTCAAAACTCTGCTAATACAGAAACTTGATTTTATCAACATTTCAAGAATAAGTAAATATTGCTATGTGGTTGCTATTCTTTCTAAATTCAAACAGTGAAAGAGGAAAAGTGATCTGAAAACTGTAAGTTTGTTGGTTTTTTTTAACAGACACATTTTTCTTTTGACTTAATAAAGCTAAATAAGCTAGCCAAGATAATATCTCTGACCGTGGCCTCATCTAAACTAGACAGCAATGTATTGAATAGCAATAGTTACTATTTATCTTGAAAGGACAGCACATGTGGATAAGTTACACAACTGGAGTTTCTGTATACTTACATAGGAGTTTAAGTGAAGTTTGATTTTTTTTTACTAATGTCGAAGGTGACTAACTGGTTAAAAATTATTCCACAAGGCCAGTACTATTGAGGTCTATTTGCTTATCAGCCAAGGCAAACATCACACTTGTTCCTTCCACCTTTGATTCAAAAAAAGCTCCATTTTAAGCATAGGCAGAAAGACCAAAGTGATGAAATTCGGTATCCCAAAGAAGCAGGACTCCCAGAAAGCAGTAATGCCTTTTATTAGATTAAGGTAGCTGTGGGGAAGGGGGGAGCAAAGGGCACTTTCCAGCACCAAGGCCGTGTCAGTTCTGAAACAAATGCTAAGTCGTGGCCACAGGCAGCTGCAGTTTGTTTTCCCTGTGGCTGGGCTCACGGAAAGGCAGCGGGGCTGACAGCACAGCCCCTCTGGAAACGCACCTGCACCTCTCGCTCAGGGCAGGACGGACTGCCAAGACCGTGTCTCACACTACTTGCTACCCCTGGCTGCGTGCAAGAGGAGCAACTCAACTTCTAGTGTGCTAAAAAGCAGGAGATCAAAAAGGTAGGAATATCGCCCTTTTCCTACTGGGAATTTAAATATTCTTCTGCTTAAAACAATTAATCACTAATTTATTGTCTAAGTAATAGGTGCTCATCATTATGATGATGAAAACTGGCAGCTAGAGCTTGGGAGGGAGGGTGATATATAAAGATAATTCAGACAGCGACATCATTAGGCATCAGTGAAAATGAAAAATGAGACCCGAAACTTCAAAGCACAGAATAACCACACAAGGAGACAAACAGGAGAGGCATTACTGATAGAAAATAGACTACGCTGAGTGGTATGCTAAGGCAAGCACACCACTACCTTCTGAATGTCATTTCAAAAGCTAACATATCAATATAGACAAGCTTTGAAAGCAGTACAGCACATCAGCCAGCGATGCTGAAGTTCAGGATGGGTCTATCCCTGGTTTAGAACCAGCCATCAGCTTCAGAAGCAGCCAGTGCTGCAGGCTGCAGAGGTCAGGTCCCCACACACAGGGCTGCTCCCAGAGAGCTGGACCCCCACTCTTGAGCCCACCCCTGCCCAGGATGCCAGCACAATGCTGTAGCCAGTATCCCTGCCCCTAAGGTGGCAGTGGTTACACACTGCCTTCTTCAGTGAGCTCTGGCCATCCCACGTCCTACCAGGGAACACTGGGAATCACTTCCGCAACACAGGACTATGCCAGCTACCCTTTCAAGCTACTCATCATCAAAACAGCAGGAAAACTTCTCTCCCCGTAATACTGTGGTTTTCAATGAGCATAGGAACTGACCAATACTTCAGCGTAATGACTTCCCGCTGCAGGATCCGTATGAGCACTGCGATCACAACAGAGACAAGAAGAAAGAGCAGTACCACCAGGCTCATCCTAATATGCATCCCTCCAATGAAGTAGACGATGCCTGTGGAGCATCCTTAAGCTGCAAAATGCCAATTCCACTGTGTTTCACTAGTGAACCCGTGAAGTAAGAAATAAAATACAAAGCACGTGTTAACCACTTCCCTTCACTCAAACAATGCAAAGAATCAGATCAAAGACCGGAAGGTGCTCAAACTAGCCCTAGGAGAGTATTAATGTGATGCCCAATGTATGAAGACAAATCTGTGTTTTATTCATGAAAATACATCTCTTGAACAAGATACCAGAGTATACTGCCAGAATAATTCAGAGGCTTCAAACAGGCAGATTCACTCTCTAAGGAAACGTCTCCAGTGGCACTCAGGACCACCAGAAGAATCACCCCCAGCCTGGCACTGTGCTACGAAATGCTACTTAGCTGGGGAGAATCACAACTATACACAAGTGGTTTAAGACCTGCCTTGTTTATAAGCTCTTTCATCCTCCAATAACCACAGAAGTTAACTCCATTTACATGAGGCAGCCTGCAATTACAGGACTTACTGAAAACAGTCCCCTCTCCCCACCAGCCCACCCGCCAGCGACCTGCTCCCAGCCAGACACAAAAGCCCCCCTGGACCTTACAGGGCTCGGCCTCCTGCCTGGGTTTCACCTTCTCCTGCTGGAGCCGGTGCCTGACGTTGCCCTGGCAGAAGTGGCTTCGTGCTGAGCCACGTCTGCGTGGTGCACTTACCTCCGTGAACATGCCTTACTGCCTTCCTACATGGCAGGGGAGGTTTCCTGTTTTCATACATTCCCTTGTCAGCCCTAATCAGTGTCAATAGGTTATGGTGTCTTTTGTGCTGGCGGTGTCAGCCCTGACAGGAAAGAACTTTTAATCTCCTCCCTCGCAGGGAGCCAGGAGAAGCTGAGAGCGCTCCCAGGCACAACTCCCTTGGCTCCTCTCCGAAAAACGCTCTCTCAAGCACACGGTTGCCTAGCAATATTTGCCTTCCCCCTCTACGGTTCAAACTGGCAACATCTGTCCCTTTGGCACTTTCCGCCTGTGCAAGAAACAGCACGGAGAGTTTCAAAAAGATCTACAGACAGGTTGGTGGAGGACGTTTTGCGCAAGCTGTTGGAGCTGCTTTGGCATTTTATTGCTGCTTTATTTCCAGCCTGGATAAAACGTGTGGCTTCTTCCAAAGGAGAGGCACACAAGGGAAAAAAAAAGTCTTCCCCATCCAGAGGGACTCACCTATTAAATCAAATACAACAAGTAGCTTGTTCTCTTTACATAATTACACCTACTTGCTATGGCTTGGTTTAGAAAAAGAAATGAAAAACAACAAACCAAAACACTGCACTGCCATCTAATTCTCCTCTGTCCACTGGGACTGACTTCAATTTCTCCTAAGGTACTGCATGCAATGGAAGTGAGAGAAAACAAAAAGAAACCAAAATCTGTTTAGGTATTTAAAAATGCAATAGCTGTACGCAATCCTGACCTCATACCCAGCAACAATCTATCAACCCCCCACACTCATGTGCCCATAAAACTGTCCCGAGGAGCACTGATCAGGGTCAGTGCCTCTGCCTGTACCTGCAATACAGCTGCTATTGCAAATGAGGGGAAAAAGAAATGAAATTAATGGAAGAGCATAAAAGGCACCAACTGCTTTCACTTCTGAAAGCCAAAAAAGGGCCATGGAGAAGACTCAAGTAAAGGATACATCATTGGGCACTCGGTATTACTAAAAGCAGCAGAGAATCCTCTGGTTACCCTTTCTCTGGCTGCAGCTCATTCCAGCTCACTCTCACCATGGTGCCTGAGGGTTCCGAGCAAGGCCTTGGACCACCAGCTTTGGGTACTTACATGCAAGTTATTGGGGTTGTTTACTGGGAATGACACAGCTCAGTTTCAGCCCTTACAGTGTACAGCACAGAAAAATTTTCTACTTCAAATTCCAAAGGAATTCTTAAATAGATCATTTTTAAACAAACCTTAGACATATCTCACATTTAAACAGTTATCAGGTCAGAAATAAAGCTACTCTTCAGCTTTTCATTTTATCAAGCTTATTGCCCCAGGCTGAAAGAAAACTGTCTGTCACCGCTGCCTAACATCAAGGAAACAGATTTTCAAAAGACTGTGAGCTTGTGGTTTAGGCTTTTCTTCTCCAGAATTACATTTAAATTAAGAAGAAAAAAAAAAACAAAACAAAAACACACACCAAAGTTTTTATACTTCTTACAACTAAAGACCTTAAAGCTGCAGGACAATGGAATCTGGAGACCAGGCAGAGAAACAGCTGAGGCCACTACGGTCTCCTCCTCCTCCCCGATACATGTCTGGCTTTACCTTTGAAGCTGGCAGCGATAAGCTCGATAAGCTCGTAGTGGCCACGCTTTGAGTTCATTAACATGCATTTCGCCTGCCACCTCTCCCTGCCTGCAGTACTTGCTTTGAAGTTGTCTTGTTGGAAGGTTTGGCTGTCATCTGCTCTAAGCCTTCTCCTCAGGCTTCCCAAATCACTTTTCTTGTTTATTAGTCATAATACTGGGCAGTAACAATTGTTATATTAGCAAGTATGAAATGCCTCTTGTAATGTTTCTGCTGCTAATCACAACCGCCTTGAATTTCGTTCACTATGTGCACCCTTGTGGGCAAGGAACCCAAGTTCTATTTTCATTTGCTGCTTTGTCCCCACAACAATTCCCCCTTTGACATGCTACTGCATGAGTAAACGCCACTCTGGTGGGACAACAGCTTTGCAGACCAGCAGTCATCACTGGAGACCCATGAGAACAATAACCAAAGGTAAGGTTGACACAAAAGTTTTCTTGTTTCCACACTGATTTTTGGCAAGTGCATCAGGCAGTTACTGAAATGTACTATGATGCACACAAGGTTGGAAAATAACCACTTCAGTTTCACAAAACAGTTAAAACCAACAAACCAACCTGTCCCTGACACAACACCCCAGCAACTGGTAGGTCATTGCCCCCTTTGCAAGCTTGCTGTCCCACATGAGCTCCTTCACAAACCAGTAACGTTGATGCAGCTGCAGCGCCTACCTGACAGTCAGGGAATGCTGTTCGCATTCCCAACCTTCGGGTTTTTTTGTTTTAATAAATATTTTTCTGCAGTCTGCTCCTGTCATGGAATTTTGCTTTCCTTAAGTTGCTATTGACACAGGGTGCCTCTGCATTTAAAAGACGTGTACAGAAAACTTCATTAGTTAAAAAAAAGTTAGGAAAAACAGTTCCCAATTTTTCTAAGCAATTTCTAGAAAAGCACTAACATTTGTCACTAACTAACTAACAACTAAAATTAGACTCCTTGCTGTTCAGAAGTAAATAAAGCTAGCTGTACTACATCCACCTGCAGGGTGCAGTTTGATGCTTGGCTTCAAATTCAGAATACTGCTCAGGGTCAGGTAATTCATGCTGGTCTTCAGGCTGGGTCCTTCTGCTGAAATTTGACTTTCACCAAGCAGCTCTGGCAAGGACTTTACGATCACCCCGGGGAGGGGGGGCAGCACAGGTTTAAGTAATGACAGGAATGGTTAAGCCTTCAAGGTAGAAGATGGGACTGTTCTGCAAGAGCCAAAAAAAAAAAGTGTATTTCAGATGAAGGAAAACGCCCAGCACACAGCTCACAGCATTATGGCTGGCCTTACTCCTCTTTTGACTTATGCCAATATAACTGCTTCAGTTTCACTGATTATTGTCAATGATACTATTCAAGACACATAATTTCAGGTTCCCAGAAAGATACACTATTACTCATCAGACAAAGCACTTTAGCAGAAAAAAACAAGTCAGGCCTTCAGGTCCGCAAGCTCTTCTAAAGGACTTCAATAGAGACCACAAACTTCAAACTAAGCATGGATTGCAGACAAACTCTGGAAGTTTGATTTGGTTTTGTTCAGCAACCATAGCACAAGGAAAGCATCCTCATATGAAGCTCCTGCAAGACAGAACAGACTCTTAAACAATCTGTTTTCAGCTGCCTTCAAATGATGCTTCCTTCCTTCCACCCACCCCTGAGGCTCACGGGCGGCACCAAAGCCCACAAACTCCATGCTGTCCCTCAAACCACAGCTACCCTACCGTAACTGCAGCCCCAGTGGCACACACTGCCTCCCCCTCGCCCTCTTTAGTGTGTACAAACTCACACAGCTGGCCATGGACAATCATGGGATCCAGCAAAACTGTCTCACTGACATTTTCCACACTTGCTCATAAGCCAGCCGCTCCTTCCCGCTGCCCTGCAGTTCAAGAATATAAACGTGACAACGTCAACTGCTCAGGAGAAATGTGAGAGTTTGTGTCATACAGATATTTTGCCATTTGCTGTGTTAGATGGAGATTTTCAGAGCAGCCTACAGTAGCTGGGCAGGGTTTTTTTCCCCCTCTTTTTTGCACACAGCACTTTTTACAGTTGCCAGTGAGAAAGGCAAAGGTCTAAATGCTGTGCTGGAATCATAACTGATTCCAGTAAGGATGCCTGATCATAGGTCCTTCATAGGAAGAACAACAACCTAAAAAACCTCAACCGAAAAGCTTCCCAGTGATTACTACGCTATGGCAGCTCATTTAAGCCTGAGTTTCTCACAGCAGTCTGGATGAGACACTGACCTCTGAGTCATCTGGAAAGATGCAACAGTTTATGGAAATTCTTGCTTGACCTTATCTGTTCTGCTCCTGGTCTCTGCAGGATTCGCACATCTGTTATTTAACTACTCTTTCTTAGTCTCCCATTACTTTGTAAAGTGATAGAATTAGCAAACGAATTTGGACAGATATTCTGCAATGGTGCCCAGAGACACTCTATGGAGAGAAGTTGGGTTTGGTGTAAGCCAAAGAGCTAGGTCCATCCATACCTGATGGGAGAAGCTGTCAAGGATTCAACCGCTTGTTTCTTTCTTGGCATACTCTCTCACCCCTCTTCACCACACGCCCCAGGGAGATGCAGGATACCTGTTCTTTTCCTCACACCGACTGGGCTTCCAAGCAAGAAGAACAAACACTACCCGTTTCTGGTGGCCTAATGGCTGAATGCAGCTCTATGCATTTTTTTTTTTTTTTTAACAATTCCCCTATTGTTTGGTATTTTGCATACAAGCCAAGCCTAGACCTTAGAGCCAAATGAACAAGCAAGGGTCTCAAACTTGAAAAATCTTGCAGCTGAGAGCTGGTAGCTGCACCTGAGCGTACTTTCTCCAAGCATCAAAGAGGAANGCTCTTTAGCCTGGAGAAGAGAAGGCTGAGGTGAGACCTCATCTATGTTTACAAGTTCCTAAAGGGTGGGTTGAAGGAGGATGGAACCGGACTCTTTTCAGTGGTTCCCAGTGACAGGACGAGGGGCAACGGGCACAAGCTGGACCATGGGAAGTTCCACTCCAATCTGAGGAAGAACTTCTTTGGGGTGAGGGTGGCAGAGCCCTGGAAGAGGCTGCCCAGGGAGGGTGTGGAGTCCCCTTCTCTGGAGATCTTCAAGCCCTGTCTGGATGCTCCTGAGTGATGTGCTCTGGGCAACCCTGCTTTGGCAGGGGAGTGGGACTGGATGATCTCTAGAGGTCCCTTCCAACTCTGTCAAATCCATGAATCCGTGAATGAACAAGACCACTTCTAATTTATAATTTCTGCAGTGTGACACATTAACTTTGAACAGAAGAATCTGGTTAAACTGAAGTAATAACACAAGATGTCCTTTTGGCTTTTGAACCAACTACGTGCTCCTTGTCTCACATGCTCTCATCCTCCAGCTCTTCCTTCAGAGACTGTAAGCAAACATTAAAAAAACAGTAGTAACAGTTGTCATTCATGTTTGATCTGCTTCTTTAGCAGTCACACACCAACAAAAGGATAAATTTACACAGTGCTTGTGGTAAAGCAAAGAAGCCCTTCTCCTGTCATGCAAGGCACTTCTGACTATGAAGAGGGCAGCAGAGGAGACACAGAAGTAAGACCTTGTTACCTCTCTTGGTGCAAAGCAGGGGGAAAAATTAAAAAAAAATTCAAAAAAGAAATATAAAAAACGAGAGGGGGAAAAAAAAGCCCAATCTCTCTTTTGTTCAGTAAATAATAAATAAATTATGGTTGATAGAAAGACAACAATAGTAGCTTAATGCTAAATACTCTGTATTCATTAGTTAAGACCAAGTGACAGGTATATATTTGTAAAGATTTTAATTTTTAAAGGATGCAGGATTAGAGCAATATATGTATTTCTAGTTTAGAGAGTTCACCCGTCTGACCACTCCTCCCAGTAGAAAAGCTGAGTGGCCATGGAGAGAAGTCAATGAAAAACTATTTATCTAGAATGGAGTTTTTATTTTTGTCATCCAAACTTCTTTCCGGGTATTTAGTCATTACTATATACTATGCAACAATCTTGTTTTAACTAGTGGCCATTCAGAAATGCTTACTGAGGTGAATAGAACTTGATGACAGCAATCCCACTTTGAACACAGGGATTTTTGTGCATACCGTGTGCTCCAAGGATAATACAGTGTTACCAAAAAGACTTCACATGTCTGGGCACCTTCATTGTTTCTTGTTGTTATTGTAGTAGTTTTTTTTCCTTATTTGCTTCCCAGTTTGTAGGTGAAGAGGAGAGTCCGATGAGGTCTCATCACATTAGATAAAAGGAGCTACTCCCTAACATTTATGAAACTGCCAGGAAAACAAAGCCAAATCTTTAGTGAGCATCAAGTGCTATACATTCCTCCAGACTATGCCCTTAATAACGCTTGAGGATTTATCAACACTGCCTCTTGGCCCTGCCATCAAGCCAATTCCCTTTAAGACATCACAGTCTTTGTCAACAGAGGTATACAAGGGTCTTTGTTGGCGCTGTGGTTCTCCTAAAGACACGAAAAGAGAGAACTTAAAAGCATCTTAGTTTAGGTGCTGGGGGGAAGAGGTAAAACCTGGCACATTGACAGAAGGAATACATCAAAGCTTCATGTATACTGTATTTTTCAGTCTTCTCACAATAAATTTGGAAAGATGCCTTGAAGAGACAGGAATGACACTTAGAAGCGATGGCTTTTATTTGGGGAAGAGCTGTTCAGTTTCTTTATGTGAATGCAAAGTGAGTCACTGCACAGTTATCCAGTGTGGATTAATTCACTCTACGGTGAATCTGCTTGTCTGTTCAGACTGGAAGGCTTAACTTGTCAGCGTTGCCATGAACAGAAGCTGTCGATAATGAATTCACAGCTGCAGGTGACATTAGAAATTGAATTAGCCAAAAAACACGTGGTAGAAGAAACAGCTTTCCTAAACGATGCCAGTGGAGGTCACAGGAATGTGGCATGTGGCTGTTCAGTATAACCAGGGCCGAACAGTTTAAACAAAATTTGTAAAACCGTGTTCCCAGTTGCTGGGATGAAGAGGGAAGAACAGCAGTTTCTGCTAGTCTAGACCTAATCACTGTCAGGATCATGAGAGGGGAGCAGCCTCCCCGCAGCTCCTCTTTCACCAAAAACAAAAGGGAGAGCCAGCCTTTCAGCCGAAGGACCCCCGATTGGCCTTCCCAAGATCCTTTCTTTGGGTGAATCTTTCACCTGCAAGCAACATACCTCACTGGGTGTTTCCTAAAAGCAAGCCAGCCCAACCCTGTTCCTCAATCACCTCTCTCAATCTGTGCATCAAAATACAACCAGGTGTGCAACCACACTGTTTCTTCCTCTTCACTCTCCAGGCCTTAGCACTGAAAGACTGTATCATTGAAACCAAATAGAACTAAGCAAATATGATAAAGACAAACCTGAAACAAGCAGAAAATGAAGTAACGGATTTTTCATTAGAGCTTACAGAGCCATTATCCAAACCACCTATGCATGAAAACTGTCAGAGGTCGCAGCCTAAAGATACCTACCTCAAATGAGAATCATTCAGCATATTCACAAAAGGTTTCATCTATCAGCTTCAAAACGGACTAAGCATATAATAAGGATAAGGATTGGGCTGGAACAATCCTTGCCATCAGTACAGACTAGGGGGTGAGGTATTAGAAAGCAGCCCTGAGGAAAGGGACTTGGTGGACGAGAAGCTGGACATGAGCAGGCAGTGCGCAGTTGCAGCCCAGAAGCCAATCACATCCTGGGCTTCATCAAAAGATGCACTGCTAGCAGGTCCAGAGAGGTAATGCTTCCACTTTACTCTGCTTTGGTGAGACCTCACCTGGAGTATTGTGTGCAGGTCTGGAGCCCTCAATGTAAGAAGGACATGGATCTGATGGAGCAGGTCCAGAGGAGGGCCACAAGGATGATCAGGGGGGTGGAGCACCTCTGCTACGAGGACAGGCTGAGGGAGCTGGGGTTGTTCAGCCTGAAGAAGAGGAGGCTCTGGGGAGGTCTAATAGCGGCCTTCCAGTACCTGAAGGGGGCCTACAGGAAGGCTGGGAAGGGCGTATTTACAAAGGCCTGCAGTGACAGGACAAGGGGCAATGGCTTTAAGCTGGAGGAGAGCAGATTTAGATTGAAGATTAGGAGAAGGTTCTTTACTGTGAGCGTGGTGGAACACTGGAACAGGTTGCCCAGGGAAGTGGTTGAGGCCCCTTCCCTGGAGATATTCAAGGTGAGGCTCAATGAGGCCCTGGGCAACCTGGTCTAATTGGGGGTGTCCCTGCTGACTGTGGGGAGGTCGGACTAGATGACCTTTGGAGGTCCCTTCCAGCCTGGACAATTCTATGATTCTATAATGAAAACCAGTGTTTTGGTTTGTGCAAAACCATTTCTTTCATTATCTTCAATTCCCTTATTAGATTCTTACTCTGCCACAGATTTAACAGCACTCCCACACCAGCATGGATAGTGCTACTTGTGCTCTGGCAGCTGTAGGATTTTTATGAGCATTTGGATTAAGGCACATGCTCAATGGAAAGCGAAAAAGAAGTTTCATTCAGCAGACAGCATCACAGCTAGAATCTAAAATCTAAAATCATATTAAACCAGAGATACACGAGATGCCATAAAAAGCACAAGGATGGGAGAAGAAGATAAAAATAGAAATGGGACCATAAAAAGCACAAGGATGGGAGAAGAAGATAAAAATAGAAATGGGACCATAAGAGTTGGGAGGGAACAAGGAAGAGTTATTTCTGAAAAATATGCATGCCCTCAAATAAAAAAAATAAATAATAAAAAACCCAAAGAGGCAAAGAATTTTAAGCCCTGAAATGCCCTTTATCTTTTTGGCAATAGATAATGAAGAATGGGTAATGCAGAGGGTAAGACCCTGCACTGCTTTAACTTTCTCCCCCAGGAGTAAAATACCCCAACAAGCAAATAATGAAACGCAGACCACAGTGCATTCCCATTTTGAGATATGATGTGCAGTGCCAAACCTACTTTGAAGCAAATAAAGTCTCTTTGCATGAAAGTACTTCTGTAACTTCTCAGCAGTGTCATTTTGCCAGTTTCCTCTCATTTTCCACAAGAAATCGCCTACAGTCGCTTGCAGCTAATACATACCCTTTTCCACGCAAAGCAGAGTGCAGGCACACTCTCCCCTGGTGCCCCAGGCTGCCTTCTGCTGAACATCATTTTACTCATAGCTGGGACAAGAAAGAGGGTATCTCTTTGCTTGAATGCAACATTTTACAGAACTTTCAGGATCTTAAGCCTTCAGAACTTGCTCAAAAGGCATCTGATTAAGCGGGAGACAGAATGGCCTCATGCTTCCTGAGGAAGCTAGGCTAAATCCATCTGGCAGAATTCTACAGGATGTTTTTTGTTCACATTAATACTTTCCCGAGGTACTACAGTGAGATCTTACAAAACTTACTTAGGAGAACCCTGGAGTATTCACAGTTGCTTATCACAAAGCCCCCAAACTTTCAACCCACCAGATGACCACAGAACTCACTGCACAGCCAGCTGTCCCAATATTCAGTGAGGATTTGGGGACTCTACCCACAAGCACCCAGACTGACGCTCTGCATGTACTAACTGCAGGTGCGGCACCACTTGACCTTCTCTGCATGTCATTTCACCCTTCTGCTTTTCAACAATCTTTACAGGCAAAACAAAAATTGTAGCAATAGAAGCAGTCTTTCTAACCATAAAACCTGCTGCAGCCTCACTGAGAAAACCACAGAATCATGGCAAGCGTTGCATTTTCACCATCCAAACAGATATCTCACCCAGGTCAGCAAAAGCCAACCCCAAAATGCACCTTCTAAACACAGTAATGCATGCACAGCCATCATTGTTTCTGGTAGTCTCTGCCCTTCAATGACCTGTTCTCCCACAGCTGAATATATGCTGCCAACAACAGAGCCCCCCACTAATGGCACTCACCTCTATGGGCTCAGAAGGGATTTCCAATTTGGAAAGTTTGGCTTTGGCGCTGGCCTTCAAATCTGAGATTTTTTCATAGGGTTCTCCATGGTATTCCTCCAGGAGAGGTTTGAGCTCTGGTGATTCAACTGGTGCCTGATCTTGGCCATCCATTGGTCTGACATAGGCAGTTGGTTTCTGCTGCATTGCACTCGTTTTTGATGGCAAAGATGGGGGAAAAGTATGAGACAAAGGCTGAGTGGTGCTGGTCAGTTTAATGGTTGAGCTTTCCCGACTTTCCTTCTCCTGTGACCCTGTCACCAGGTCCTGAGATGATTTTGTTTGACTGTAGGTCGTCCCATAACTTTTGCTGCTGTTCTGTGACCTGGAATTGATATGCTGGCTGGAATGTAGAGGTGACAGGGGTGTCACTGGAGAAGACAAAGAGGACAGCAACGGAGAAAGTGCCAAAAGGGAGGCTTGCAGTTCATTAGCACGACCTTCACCACCTGCATGCCTGTCATTTCTCTTGTGGTGAAAACCTGTGTAACTTTCCTGGCCACCACGATTGTGTTCTTGACCTTGGCTCCAACCATTGGATAAGCTATGACTCTTAGTGTGCAAACCTGAAGGTTGTTCTGTTCTTGACTGTGCCTTTTGGTAATGAATGGAGTGGCTTGGAGGGGGAGGAGCTACAACTGTAGGTCCCATGGGTGGATGGTGGGTTGTGCGGTGGAATGATGATGGTAAAGTATGGCTGCTTTTTTCAAGGAAGTATGGGCGATCAGGCTTTCCTTGTGGGATCAGAGGAGCAACGCTTTTTGGAATCCCTATGAGATTCTGGTGGGATTTGTTGCTGATGAGCTCCTTCACCTCCTCGTAATTGCCCAGCATGTTCTGAATTCGGCTTGACAACTCATCTTCTTTATTAGTCTGCAACAGAAGAACAGAGAGGGGGAAACTTAAAACGCATAGACCTCTGTATCCCAAGAGATCCAACTCAAAAAGAGGCATTCTTCAGGATCTTATTTTAATCACCATGCATCGCCACAAATGAAAATTATTCAAACTCATCCTGATCCTGCATGCAGTCTTTCCAAAGCAAGTGCAACTGCTCTGGTCAGTATTAGTTCTTCTGAGCCAAGGCTGTAGGTGGGCCTGCAGCCTTCAGGAACACTAACATCAGACCCAGTTTCAATCATGGCTGCAGGCAGACAGGCAGCCAAGCTGCTCCTGCTCTTGAGCACTCTCCCTCAAACTCCCAGACTACAGGAGGCCCCCAAATGAACCTGTCCAAAGTCTGTGCTTACATACGGAGCTTCAAGCACATACTCTGATGAATTTAAATTAAGGAGGTGGGAAGATGCTGTGTTTGCCCATATCATGCTCAAGTCTGCTATACCATATGCAGAGGCCACAGCTCTCCTCTTCCACCCCAACCCTCAGTCCTCCTCTTCCTCTACCATGTGCCCCCTGCCGTTACCTTGTAGGGTTCTGCGAAGAGGGGAGTCTTCTGGAGGAACTTGTCTTTCTCCTGCAGAGCCTCCTGATTCCGCCTCTCTTTCTCTCGAATACGCAGCAAGTTTCTGTCCTCATTGTACAAGCTTTAGGAAAGAGAGAAAGAAAGGATGGTTAAAACTTTACAGCAGTGTTATCAACAAGTATCTACATTGTGCAGAAATCATGGGTTTCTGACAATGGTATATGTCCAGCACAAAAGTAATTTGGAAATCCACAGGGTGGATATCTGACAAATCAGTTATGTCAAATATTTGCTGTCCTGCATAGTAATGTCACATTCAAGTTACATGTAGCGTGCGTGTTCTCAGTGACTTCTACTCCTGATACCATGAATTAAGACGGGTGGGAAGGGAAAAACTATCCATCCATTTAATTGTGAAACATGAACTCAGAAGTCAATGTGGGGATAAGCACATGAACTGGCACATCCAGTCGCAATGATGGATGTAAAAACTACCATTCTTGTTCTCCTCCAGACTTCCGCTCCAACTCTTCACCCGAGAGTAAAGAATCCACTATTTTGAAGATGTTGCCACTTTCAGAGCTTGAGCTTTGTCTACTCTACAAACAGGCTTGAAAACTTACTCTCTACTTTAAATGGACATTTGGAAAGCTGCTTACCTGGCAAACCATGCAGTTGCATTTAAAGCAATCACTTTTTTTAAAGAGAAGGTCTCAGAAGTTTGGAATACCAGGCTGAAACACCCTGTTCCTCCTCAACCACATACACATGCACTCAATTCCACCAGCCCCACAACAAAACAGCAATGAAGTTGTGTCTCATGCACAGCAGGATGACTTCATGAAAAAATAGACCCTTTAAACTACATCTCCTCTGTGAAATATTACTGCAAAATAAGAGAATCCATTTCTCTAATGCTTATGGACACTCAAGAAGAAAAAGCATGCAGGTACAGTATATGGATGCAGATTTTTCTCTCCTCTCCTATTTCTACTCTACTGCACAGCCTACTGCATACATACAACTCCTATGTTCTTCTTAGTACTCAACTTCTTAAGTGTCCCAGCTCAGAAGGGAAGAGCCTCGTCTTCCCCACCAGTGACATCTTCCTAAATACCACACCAATAATCATCTACTGAAAGTTTAATCATCCCTAAAGGAGAGGCAGGGGGCTTGCTTTGCTGGAACAGTTCACCAAGAGGTCTGACTACTGCAGAGGCTGTTTCCTGACTCAATGTGAGCTCTGGAAAAGGATGCTGACTGATGGCAAATTTCCATGTATGGGACCGCAGCAAGGAGATACTTGTGTCACTAAGACAGAAAAAACATATTCAGGGGCTGGAGTGTGCACATTTAAAATAGCTTCCAACTTTGTTAGTGCTGGATTTTTTCCAAACATAGCAAACCAGAAGTTTCCAGTAGGCTCTATGTAGCTCACTTCTGCAAATGAATTAAACAATTTTTAACATTTAATGAAAAAAAAGAGGAACCACAGATCACTGATTCAGTAAATATACACAATCCTTCTGTTACAAACAATATAAAATAGAAGCATTTCTTCTGTGCATCTGATGCCATTTCGCATGTGAGCAATTTCCTATCTACAATCAGTCAGTTGGTCGGCTGCCCTGTGTGTGCCAGAAAAGCTTTGTGCAGCTAGATATGGGAGATGCCAGCTGCAGAAGACAAAAAATTAGGAGGAATATAAAGCAAACTAGAAGCGATCTTGGCTACATCTACTACTTGAAATGGTATGCGTACAATGCATCTCCTGTTGACAGCATTTTTAAAACATTATCTGTTCAAGTTAGCTGGAAAATTTTTGCTCAATGAAACACTATTTTCCAAACATTCCAGGAAGTAAAAAATGATTCTGTAAATATCCTTTCTAGATACCTCAAAAAATTTCTCTTAACAGCAAATGTGAAAAAGTTACAAAAGATGATTTAACAGCCGAGGCGCTGGCTTTTAGCATGAGAGAGACCTCTGAAACCTTCTCTTCAATCTGTGACAGCATGGCCCGGTGTCAGGAACACCAACACCGACTGTAGAAGAAACTCTTCTCTGTTTTGCCAGGTGCAACTTAACCGGGATCAATCAGCTCCTCCTCCCCCACGGGTCCCCAGCGCATTTTCCCCATGGCTGCACAAGCACTCAAGCCAACACAGTAGGGAGGGCAAAGGAACAAAACTGGTGGCAGTACTCACTTCTTGCCTCTTTGCCCTGCAGTCAGTATCTTCCCTTAACAATTATACATCCGAAGAGCTCCTTGCAGGAGAGTTGTATTTGGACTAATCCAGACTGTTACTGCAACCAGGTCCTCGGCTCTCCCCCACCCACCTTGACTTTTTCCCTTTTGAGGCTACCACCAAGTATGTTTTTGAGCCTCAGGATAGTATTCAGTGCGATACTGAAGGTACAAAAGGACAATCTTAAATTAGTTTTAACTTCCCCTCATTTAGCATCAGCTGTTTTCCCAGTCATGTTTTTCCATCAGTTCTTCAGCCATAATTTTCATCATTCAATAGACAAAGGGACATATAGGAAATTAAAAGACAAACACGATCTACTTTTTACAAGTGTGACAACTGTGCTAAAGAGACCAAAGCTCCTTCTGCTGCTTCATGTCTTTTGAAACACCCATTTTGGTCTGCACAACGCTGCTGACATCTCAGCCTGCCCTGTTACTATTCCTGTCTTGATCTACACCATGAATGCCAAGCACTCAGACCTACACAGTACTTTTCAATACAACTGCAACATCAAACATACATACTTGGTTTTGTTTGTTTTCTCCCTGGTGCTTATTGAATTACTCATGGAATTGGCTGGAGTACACAGCATACAGAGATATTGCGCCAAATTTCCCCAAAATAGATTTTGCTACTTGCAATCCGCAGATGATCGCAGCACAGTTCGGATCCAGGCCTCCCAGAGACAAGCTGCTGAGCTGGCAGAGCTCTCTGCTGAAGCCCAAGGCGGTCAGAAATGAAAGTGGTTTAAAATGCTCCTCTAAACAACACGTAAGGACAAATGCCACAGCCAATGCATTTCTTTCTAATACAGGTTGTTTTAAAATGAGCCACTCTCATTTCATCTTCCCAGGCAAGAGACTGTTTGCCTCTTTCAGGGGAGCAGAGAAAGACATAAAAGCCACAAGACTGAACAAAAGTCTCTTGGGGAACATTGCCAAGACTAAAAGAGTAACTTCTAACAGACTTGTTCCCAACCTCCTTAATAACCTCAGTTGTTTTTCAAAACTCTAACGCCACTACTAAAGCATACCACATCCCTTTATAATATGCATTATTATTCAGTAAGGCATATGCAATAGTATTTGAATACCTGAGACCTTTCAAGGTGTACTGCCGTAGTAGTGGCCATTCCTATAAAACACTAAGGACTTTGAACAACAGCCTCCTTATGCTACTAGAGCCAGGCTTGCAACCACTATTGCTATCTTCTAATGACTCCACTACCCCTGCTTGTCTAGCTTTCACCAGTCATCTAAAATTTGCTCCCCAATCAGCTTCCTCACATAGGATTTATTACCAAGGAGATAACGTAGATAACTTTCTTAAACAACAAAAATCCATCCAAAAACCCCCCAAAAAAACCCAAAACAAAACAGTACTTAAGATGGATCCAGTTAACAAGCTGAGTACCATTTCCACACACCATATGGCTGACATGGGGAGTTAGTGGGGATCCACACGTTCACCTGTGTTCTCCCCTTTGTATGACAAACCTATACAGAAGATGACTTGGTGTTAACAGCCTTTTTTTTCTACAGTTGCTGGGTAAAAAGGGCAGGATCTGTAAACTATTCAGATTACTACTCTTGCAGGAAAATACAGAAGAGCACATTATATCAGCAGTAAACCAAGACTGAAAAGCATTACTGGTGATGCACAAATATCAGCGGAACAACACGTGTGTCTCCCTGGCTGGACGAGCACTGGGAGGTTGAATCATTCCGCACCGAGACCCTGCTGCCAAACAAACAAGTGGAAATTCTGAGCGAGAGGTTTTGTGTTTTGTTCGGCTGTTTCAACCTGCAGAGCAGGGAGGGCAGCCAAAGCCCACTGAAATCAGCAGAAGATTTCTTATTGGTTCCAATGGACTTTGTGTTCGGCACGGAGAGCGCATTCTTCAGTCCCAGAAAACAGGCCTGACCTGGGACACACATGAGCAAACCTCCAGCAAAACAAAGGAAAGTCACCATTTGGACATTACACAGCAGCTCACAAGGTTCAGTTTCTACACCTCGCAAAAAAAGAAAAAGAAAACAAAGCAAAAAAAACCTCCACACCCCTCACCCCAAAACAAACAACCCTGAAATATTAAAAGTTTATTTGAGTTCATAAGTGTTAATCATAAACCAAAACATTAGCATAATATTACTACTCATATATTTTTCATCCTCTTTACAATAACATAAAAGTCTTAAATACTAAGACAAAAGAGAACAGGTATGTACACATACCGGCACAAACAAATACTGACTGGAAAGGAGGCAAGCAGAACATCAGTCTGACATGTTGGAAGAACTGGGGAATACTGGGCTATTTTTATTTGTTCTCCCGGGATAAAAATCTGCTGTCAGCGCTGCCCAATCAGGGCTCTTACTTTTTCATTATGCCTTGTTGTAAACATCTCACTAGATCTCAACTTAGAGCAAGAGAAGCCCATAAACTTGCAAATAGTTTAAAAAGTAGCAGGAGCAATAAAAAAATAAAATAGAATTAAAAAAAACCAAACCACCACACACACAAAAACCAACCAAAAAACCACTCACCCCAAGCTGCATATTATGACCCTTCACATTGTTTTCTACTAAAACTGTGTGCTACCTCCATGTAGAGTTACAGATATCCTTCTATTTCTGGGCTGGCAAGCATCCAAATTCAGAGTAATCAAACTGTTTTGCTCAGAGATTCTGATTACATTCAAATAAAAAGGAAACCCTAAACAGCTGTAACCTGTGTCTTTTGTTAACGATAATATTCACAATGAGAAGAAGCTATCTTTCCTACATGAATTCCAACACTGACACATCTTACATACCACTCGCTGCAAAAACAGCAGCTGCGATACCTCTAAAGGCCTTTTCTTTCCCTGAACCTTCCTTGATCCCCAGCTCTCTTCCCAGCAATAAATTCTTTTTAAAGAGCCTGTGAAGAGAAAGAGAGGAGGGACACCTCCTTTTTGTCATAACGCCAGCTCCTGCACATTTAAAAGCTGACGCACGTGCCTGCGGCAGGACAGCCTTGCCGAGATGGGTTTTCTCTCGTGCACAGGACCGCTGGGCACGGCTCAGCAGGGCCACCCGTGCGCTGTCACACTGCACACCTCTTCACGCTGTCACGGTGGCTGGTGGCACAGGCTGCTGGCCACACACCACTGACTACTCCTTCAGCCAGGCGAGAGGCCATTCCCCTCCCGTCTGCAGTTCGGGATTGCTATCTACTCTCTGCCTCTCCCCTTCCGAAATGGATCTAACCAATTCTCGTTCTGAATTTTCCCCCAACTCCAGTGCACAGGAGGATGTAGTTTTAAAAGCAGAAGGATAAGGGAATAAACACCGAGTAGCTACTTATTTGGTCACTCAGTTGAGAGCACCAGCCCTCCCATCTCTTAAGTTACAGAGAAGTACTTAAACTACCTGAAGACAACAGCTAAAACTCATTTTAATTCATATTATTTTATCATGTAGGTGGTTAGTTAAAAACAAGTCAGTCGTATTGCACTAGATGGCATTCCTGAATCAGAGAAGCATCATCGACTTGCTACTGAAACGTCCACTTTTTTTAATATAAGCCTGTAGTCACCCTAGTCTCAGCATCTGTGGAGACACTGTTTCTTAGACAAAAGGTTTCTTGGTGGACCCGTTAACCTGACCATTTAGGATATTTGTCAATATGCTCTCTACAGCTTTTGAAAACCTGGGCAATGATGTAACTCGTAACATCACACAGCTTCCCCAAAGCCGGTGTTAGGAAGCCAGGCAGAAAGCAGTGGAAAACCACAGTCAGTTCAGGCCCTGTGTGGAGCCATGCCAAGAGGAGAGGAGGTCTTCACAGCCTGGCAGGTGCCATCAGAGGAAACCCATGCAGCAAAGCCGCCTGCCAGGCTCCAGCAAGCTGTCCCTGGCACGTGCAGGGATGAAGCCCCAGCCTCGCTATTGCCAAAGTTGCAGGGTGAACCCCAGCTCCTGTTCTTCAGGAACCTCTCCAGATTAGTGGCTTTGATACTTGGATTTTCCTGGAATGGGAACTCAAAAAACCTCAAAACCAAAACTACCCCCAACCTCTTCCTTACTGATTTGTGAAAATGCTTTAGGAAACTGGACCTTCAGGCTTAGCATCAAGACGCAAAGCACATAGGAGCCCAGGAGCTGGGGAGCTCCACAGTCCCACCACATCTGTCTTTAGGGGGGAAACAGTTCAAAATTTGAGAGTTAGAAATAGTGCTGCTTTCTCTGCAGCTGGGCTATACTTGATGTGTCACCAGGAAAATGCAAGTGCACCGTATGTTCTAACAGGCAGGTAAGATTGAATGTCTGCCCTGAAACATTAGTTCAGTCTCAATCATCTTAAATATGCTCCACAAGAAGTAAACACACGCACGAATTCCCCCTGCTTCCCCCCCAAAAAACCCAACAGATCATGCTTTGCTACACACTGAAACAGTAAAATTCTCCTAGGCTCAAAGCAGCCTGTGCTGGAGAGGGTAGAGTGCTGGCTCCAGTAGTAAGAGATGTGGCTCAGGAAGTTCTGCAAAGCATCCAACACCCTGACCCATGATATCATCCAGGCTCGCGTCTGTAATAGAAACTGTGAAAATACCAACGTGCTCTGAAGCCGTTCTCAGTGACACGACAATCCTTACTATGGAGCTTTAAATGCTGATCTGTGACAATCCAGCCCATGACAACATTTACAAAAAATAGACTAGTGCAGGAAGAACTTCTGCCTCTCCTCCCATCCTGCGTGTTCTCTGAACATCAATAAAAACCTGCTTTAGTTTTAACTGTAGTAAGGTCTGTTGCTGGCTCCCAACAGGAATTATTGCAGCAGAATGGAAGGGGGTAGAGAAAGGATAAAAAGCAAACACACAAACGATGTTCGCTTCTTTCTGAACATGCAGAATCTGCAAACAATCAGGACTCTGCATTGGGACCTGATGGGATGCACCCACAAGTGCTGAGGGAGCTGGCAGAAGTCATTGCTGGGTCAATCTCCAACATCTTTGAAAGGCCCTGGAGAACAGGTGAGGTGCCCGAGGACTAGGGGAAAGCAAATGTCACCCCAGTCTTCAAAAAGGGCAAGAAGTAGGACTCGGGAAACTACAGGCCAGTCAGCCTAACCTCCATCCTTTGCAAGATGATGGAATGGCTCATCCTAGGCGTCATCTCAAAGCGTATGTAGGAAGAGAAAGCTATCAGAAGTAGTCAACATGGATTCACCAAGGGGAAATCATGTCTGGCTAACCTGATAACTGTCTACAATGGCATGACCGGATGGACAGATGAGGGGAGGGTGGTGAATGTTGTTGACCCTGACTTGAGCAAGGCTTTTGACATAGTCTCCCACAGCATCCTGGTAGGTAAGCTTAGAAAGTATGGGTTAGATGAATGGACAGTGAGGTGGATTGAAAACTGGCTGAACTACAGAAGAGCTCAGAGGGTCGTGATTCTAGTTGGAGATTCACAGAATCTAGTTGGAGGTCTGTAACAAGTGGAGTCCCCCAGAGGTCAGTACTGGGCCCAGTCCTCTTCAGTATTTTCATCAATGACCTGAATGAAGGGATGGAATGTACCCTCAGCAAGTCCACTGATGATACAAAACTGGGAGGGGTGGCTGACACACCAGAAGGCTGTGCCACCATCCAGCGAGACCTGGATAGGCTGGAAAGTTGGGCAAAGAGGAACCTGATGAACTTCAACAAGGGCCAAGTGTAGGGTGCTGCACCTGGGGAGGAATAATCCCCTGCACCAGGACAGGTTGGGGGTGACCTGCTGGAGAGCAGCTCTGAGGAGAAAGACCTGGGAGTCCTGGTGGACAAGGATTGGACAGGCAGAAGTGGGCACAAACTTGAATGTAAGAAGCTCCACCTAAACATGAGGAGGAACTTCTTTGCTGTGAGGGTGGCAGAGCCCTGGAAGAGGCTGCCCAGAGAGGTGGTGGAGTCTCCTTCTCTGGAGGCATTCAAACCCCACCTGGACACGTTCCTGTGCAACCTGCTCTGGGTGGACCTGCTTTGGCAGGGAGCTGGACTAGACGATCTCCAGAGGTCCCTTCCAACCCCATATCATTCTATGATTCTGTAACTTCTTCCTCCAAAACGGTAAGAGAGAACGTTTCTTTTAGGACAACTACAGGAAATCATTAATTTATTGAAGCTGTTTTGTCATTAAAATGGACTTTTTATCATGTGAAGCTGTCGATTAACATTTCTCAAGATTGAGAAACATATTCTTGTTTAATTTCAAGGCAAGACATATAACCCCCCAAGAAGATTAAACAGAAATCACATGGATGCACTGTAACAGCCTTGCTGTAGCATCCCAGCTCTGCTGGTCTAAAAGTCTCCGTGGAAGAATTGCCACCAATTTCTACAGCCAGGATCACAGCTACAAAGATTAAATATGCTGTTTCATTCATCACCCCATCATCTTGAAAAGAAACGTGGATAAGCACATGGCACAGGAAGTTACTGAGCAACTCAGAACATGGATGTTCTCAGCACTCACACCGTACCTCCGGAGCAGCTTGCCTGACAGTGTCTGCAGCAAAAGCAGATAAAAGGATAACATTAAACTTAATACCAAACAGTATTAAAAATGCCTTGTCCTACCCTTTGCTTCCTTTCCTTTACGGAAACGTTGTCAGGTTGTGACTGGCTGGATATCTTAGCGTTCTGTTTCCCGTCAAACACTATTTCACAGAACATACACAGTTGGAACAGAAACAAATAAGAAGAAAACATATGGCAGAAGCACAACAGATGGTACCATTAGTCAAGTATTTTCTGCATCACCATTCACCAGCTTTGGTATATGCTTTCCAAAAACACTTATTTTCACACTGGAGAAATACAAGTTGGAATTTGTTTTTCAAGTTTTTGCTTCCAGCCCTGTTCACTGACTGTATGATGCCAGCATTAGACAGCTGAGCAAGAGATCAAGACCTCATAGCCCATCCGTTTCTTCCAAGAAACCTCCTGGCAAATATTTTTCAGCAAAAATAATGTTGCAAGGAAATCCAGTACTGCAAGCTTTCCTTCAAACCATATGGAAAAATGATGCTGAATACATCTCTTCTTACAGTTTAAATATACAGCCCTCTGGGTTACACCAAAAGACTGAAGTGGAGAATGGCTTGGATGTTATAACAAGCAGCAAGAAAACTTCCAGATTAAGTAGAAGCCAAGTTGCCTTTTGCCAGAAAAAAAATATAAAAAAAAAATCAGTTCTACCTATGTAACATTAAGGATCTTCTCACTCTGCCTCACGGCAATCTTTGGGTTCAAATTCTTACTTATTCGTTTCCTATCACTGTTGCCAAGTTTAAAAATATATTCATTACTCAGCCATTAAAAGGTTTTTGCTTCCTTTCAGCATCAATAGGCCTTTCTTCATCAAGCAGTTCCCAGGAGTTAGCCCGAACATTTCCTGAGAAGAGATGAGCCCCCGCAGCGCTCAGTGACTTTGGCAGGAATTGGGAACTCTCAGATGCTCTTCAAACATGACAAACCCTTCACAGAATTGAACCTAAAACCCCCAAATCCTCAAATAGCTATGCACTTTACAACACACTCCAGGTCTCAGCAGTATTTCTCAGCTTATGGTCTACAAACCACTGAAGGCTCAAAAGAAGAAAAATAAGATTCGTGAAAAGATGCAAATAAACAATGTTAACCACCTCTTCTCTGTCTGCTCAAAAAAGGCAAACAAATGAAAGGTTTATTACTCACATTCTCCCCTCACACACTGAAATGTTTAAAATCTAACTTTTATTTAGTTGTAAATGAAAGCCATTTAAGCAATATCACACTAGACAGGCCTTGGACACTTTCAGAAAAGCTGTGGCACTCTCCAGCTGAAAATCCTTCCAACAGGAGTGCCCCGAGCTTCCTCTTTCTTCCTCCTTCCCTCCACAGCGACTGGAGCTCTCATACCAGAGCCAACCATCCCTCCGTCTCCACAGACACAACATCTACCCTGTGAGCAAAAAGCTTTTGGTTGCAAGAGACAAGAAAGCCTCCCAATGAATATGTAACACAACCAACCAACCCCTTCCTGAAGCCGTAAAGCCCCCAGAGGCCAGAATACAGCACATAGTCAGAGCCTGTGAGGAGAAGGATGCTCCCAACAAAAAGCAGGAGCTCGTGCTGAGGGATAGCCTCACTTAACAGCCACATACAGCAGCAACTTAGAAAATTGGGAAAAGTGTGACAGTTACTTCAGTTTATACAATCTTCACTTACTTATCTTCAATAACAGCACTTAACTACGTTGCCATAGTCAAAGCACCCGAACAAACCAAGAAGCAGTCTCTCCACTTGAGATGCCACAGAAATGAAGTCTCTAAAGAAACCCAGGCTTTCAACCTCACCCCACGCTTGCTGATGTTAATGGAAGCTGTCAGAAAAGGTGCTAATTATAAGTTACACAGGGAACACGAAAGTTGTCATTCTCCATCTAAATGCAAATACACAAGGATGGCTTCTAAGAAGGTGTGGATGTGTGAAGCATAATTACAAGGAGAGCAAACAAGGCATCGGAACAATGATGAATTTAAGGCTTTGTTTGATCTGGATGTGGCAGGCAAAGGAGGAAATGCAAAAAATTTAAATCACCAGTTACGTGCAATGGAAAAATCCTGACCACCTCATAGAGAAAAGGTGTTCTGTACACAGCAGCCTAATTCATCAGGCACGCATCTCAGGGTTTTCCCAAGCCGAGTGAGTGGTCCAACTGCCTTTCAGTCCTGAAGGTACATATGTCTTTTTGGGTACGTGAGTAAAGATGTGCAACTCAAATGCTATTTCAGCCATTGCGTATGCACAGGAAGGTTCAGACAAAGCTGCTGGTGTCTTGGCGGCAGCACTGATGGAGCAGCTCTAGATGTGCAGCCTAGGATGGGACCTGAGTGCAGAATTGAGATCCGAGATCTCGGACCAGGGTCCAAGCACCCCCTCACAGCTGCACGTCAAGCAGCCTTGGTTGTGGTGACCCAACTGTGACAAGATTGAGCTTACATCTGAGCAGCTTTTGCAAGCAAGAGGAGTCCATTCATGTCTCTTCTCACTTCATCAGCAAGGACCTTCTTGATTCGGTCAGGAAGCAGAAAGACTGCCCAAATGACTGGGGTCACTTTGCAGAGGCAACAGTGAAGAGTTCTAAACTTCACTCTTTGTATCAAAATGGGAGAGTTCAGTCTGTCACTGAAGTTACACTCCTGTGTTGCACAGCTGAGCAAACATTTTCACACACACCTCCGGAGGCACTCCCCCAGCCTGCTCTCAGACCCCAGACCAATCTGGTTACGCTCAGCCAGTACCTTGAGAAACGCACACCCAGATCCCTCCGAGAGCGTGTTACATCCTGACTTTGTCTGAGAATGGCTCTGTTTGGAGAAATGGCATTCCCTGCTGAGCAGACCCTGTCCTAACAGGGAGGAGATTCTGAGTCACCCACCATCACTTGTCTGCAAAAAGGCCCGAGGAAACGATCACAGTAACAGAAAAGCCATTTACCCTTCAAAGGTACTTACATCATGCCTTCCTAGATCAAAGGCTGTTGGAAGTAAATACAAGGCTTGGCACTATCAATAAACATATGGGGTGTAACCTTTCTACCAGAATGTAAACTTTGGGTCTATTTGGAAGTTTAGCTCAGGGAGAAAACATCTACTGTCAAAGCACAGGAAAAACAGATTTCAAAGGCCAGCCATTCTGTTCCTCCTCCTGCTGCCCCCACAGCAGTCACAGAGCCAATTCACATTCTTATCCCACTCCATTCTGCTTCTCTTCTTTCAAGTGGTCCCACACTCACACCATTTCTAAGCACTTCCTGCTCCCCTCCTAAAACATACTTCAGCAAGCAAGCTCATAAGCTATTCAGAACAGACTTCTTAGCAGATGGACAGCATAGCCTTCATCAAGCACCATCCATCACCCCAGTGACTGGAGGATCACATCTGAGTTTTCAAGTATCATTCTTCTTTCTTCTGGATTTGTCTTGGTGTCACCTCGCATTAGCTCAGGCCCCGCTCTGACAAGCCTTGGATGTTATCTTCCTGATGGATCCTCTGAGTCGACGCACACTCCTCCCATGTTTGCTTACTTTCCCATGAGAACAGCCATGCCGATAACACAGCCTGGAGCATCTGCATTAACACCATCATCCCAAGTGCCTCTACACAACAGAGAAAGCATCAGCAACATTTTCTCTTCCTTCTAAGTCCCAGCAGGTCCACCAAATGACCGGAAGACATAAGCTGCCTGGTTGAATCAAGCTAAGGGTAGCTTAGCTTGAACCAATTAGGAAACGTTGTTGATTAAAGTCCACAGAACACTTTTCATGTGAGCAGAACAGAACTTTTCACTGACATACCTGATGGCTGTAAACATCTTGGAAATTGCTATGCACAGACTTACTCCAGTAACTCACCACTCTTTGCACACACTATGTCGCTTAGAAATTTCTCTGGATTGCCTAAGAAACAGCCAGAAATAGGCAGATGCTGACATTAAGTGAACAAGCAGGTAAAAGACATCATTAAACAGGTTTGTTTAGTTTACAGAGGAGTACATACTTGGTGGATGGGTTTATATCCTTTCATTCTTCTCCTTTCCCTTTTCCTATCCTGAAAAGCATGTTTCCTGAGTTGACATTGCCTTTTATTAAAAAAAAAAAAAGAAACTAACATGTGCTCATTATTCTAAGATAACAAACACAAAACAATTTCTTTTGATAGATCACAGAATCAACACAAGAATTCTGTTTAATTTTTTTTTCCAATAGAGTACTATGAAAAATGAGACTTTTATACAGAAGATGCAGTCAATTTTGCATTTAAAATGCTGTCTATAGAGGGTTATTTCTGATTAAGCACTTCATATAGAAATATAATGACATCTCATATAAAGCTACACCCCAGTAGCAAGCTTTACCCAGTTACGAACAACAAATTATCAACAGCTATGCAAAGATATCCCTAAAAGCCTAAGTCACTTTTACCACAAAAAATAGCTATTCTTTTTTTGTCTTTTTACCTACCAAGTGCCGCACACGCCAAGATAGCAACCTCACTAGCACTTATACCCATGAACATATTTTTACCTGCTTTCCTAAAGCCAGTGAACTCCCCACATAAGAACTGTGACACATTTCCAGCTCAAAGCCCAGACTTCTACCAAATATTGCACATGAAAAAAAAAAAGTGCACAAAGCCCTCAAAGTGTCACGAACACCTCTATAGAATTAATGCAAAAAATGATATGAGGAAATAATAAGGAAACAAGAGAGGAAAGAGAGAGGGAGTAAGTCACAGAATTTCCTCCAGGGTGTCTTCTCCCAGAATAATGCCATACCTTGAGAAACCCTCCAAAAAAAGTGTCATGGGCAAGGGAGAAATTACCTCTAATGATGTATGATCATTTTGATTTCCTCAGATAAGGAGGAAAATAAATGGAGACGGTTGAAAAATACATTCACACAAGGTGCAACCCCTTTCCAGGGCTAGTAGGGCTGACATTGCTCCACCCAGTCTAAACATGACAACACAAAGTGACTTTAAAAGGCAGTGACCTAGGACCAAATCTCACTAGGGAAAGCACATGTTTAAGTAACCACAGGCGTACTGTAGTAACCCAGTGTTGCAAAACAACTGTTGTCATAGTACAGAGTCTTCTGAAAAAGCAACAATTCTTGTATTTAAGTGTCCTGCCTAGAGCCTGATTTTGTTAAAAACTTGCTGCAGTTAAAATAAATCCCCGCGTATCCACAGTCCAGCTTTTATACCAGTTGTTTCACGTGCAAACTCATCCTGAGCACAAGATCAAAATCTCCTTCTCAGAAGTGACTTTTTCCCATTTTTTAATGGATCTGAAAGTCAGAAGCAGCCCTGTATTATTCCCAACTTGCCACAGGGCAGGCACAGGCGTGCTGGCAGCAGGGTAACAAGCCACTGTGCTCAGCCAGGTGCCCCGGTGGCACTGCCCTGCCCCTGCGGCACCCCAGCCTGCTGCAAGGTAGGGGATTTTTCCCCTTTATGACAACAGAGGTAAAGCACTTCACAACTGCCACGAGTTACGAATGTATAAGTGAGCTCAAACGTGGCCATATCAGAGCAGCACAGTGGCAATTTGTTTGGACAAGGCAGTGTTGGGTGTTCACGACGGCAGTAAGAAGCATTAAGGTGAGCACACCCGTTGGTGACCCAGCTTGATGCCTTCTGCTCTCCACCAGCACAACTCCCACCCCTCCGAACAACAGGCTGCCCTGCCGCCTTATCCATTCCCCTCTTGATTATCTACAGGCCACTCACCACAAAAACAATCGTGCAATTCTTCCTGTTGTTTAAGTCAGCCTGAGACACATAAATAAATCTAACTGGAGTGTTAGCTTACAAACCCCAGCTCAGGAAAATCATGTGACTGAAGTAAAAATTGCTGGAGGAGTGCCAGAACTCCAGTTTTGTTAAGCCCAGCTGGATCCTCTAGGATTCTGCACTTCAGAAAATGCTTACTGCAGGTGCAAAAAGTCAAATGCAATAAATTTTCTACTTTAAGACTACATTAAAATTATTCAAGCGGACATACTTTTTATTTATGGGTTTTACAGAACTGGCTTCCTAAATGCTATTAAAAAAAAAAAAAAACATTTCCCCACCACACCAAGGAAGAATTTTAACAAGACATATAGTTAGTAAAAAACAAACCTGAAATGTTTAGTGAGCAGCTGCTTCACGTGCCTGTATTTTAAATCTATCCTCACATCGTACTCCTCCTCACACACTAACATGGGGTGCACCCAGCCCAGTACGTCACTGGTTTGCCACAGGAGCCTGCTACCAGCTGACCTTGTCCGTGCTTGCCGAGCAGCTCACAAGTCCACCAGCTGCCCTGCCACGCAGCCCACGGGTACCACATCACACATCTACTGCCACACGGTGCGTCACACCCTCACTTCACACCCAGCTCAATTTCGGCACCATTTCTCCACAGAGAGCCCTTGCACGCTCCCCACGCCGTGTCACACCGGGGGAGCACCAGCCTCGGCATCACTTCCCCTTGCTCTGCACAACACGCAAGCGCACACATCACAACTGATCTTTTTCAATTCTCCTCAAGGCAACAGAATCACCCTTACCATTGCAAAGCCTGTTCCCTCAAACGCTTCCAAAAACCCCCAACGTTTTTCAGAAACCCAACTTCATCCAGCCTTTCCCAAATGCCGTCAGACAGTTTGCAAGCCTGGCAGCAAGGCGGCTGCAGAGCCTGACAGCCCTTCACCTTCTATTTCCTGCACAATCCGAAGGGTCCTCCTTTCTACCTCCTGCTACCGCCCCAGCTGTGGGCTAATGCGGTGCTGGGAGATATGGTGCAGGGGAGAACTTTGTAGAGTGGGGTTGATGGTTGGACTCAATGATCCCAAGGGTCTTTTCCAACCTGAACGATTCTATGATTCTAATGCGTTCTCCTGAAGCCCTACACCTTAATGCAAATAAAGCCAAACATAAAAAGGAACGTAACGTAACATCAGCCTTCGCATTCGTTCCTTTCACAACTGCAAACCCGATGTTTTTTAACAATAAACTACACATCAATGCTATCAGCGGTTTCATTTGCTGTGAAGCATAACAAAAGCAAACCCGACAAACGTGAGCATTTGAAACTCTCTCAGAAATATGGGTATCTGAAATTCTGCCTCCTGAACCTTCAATACCCTGCAACTTATTAAGCACATGAGCAAATCTATATTTTTTGTGAAACACACTCTTTATGTAAAATCCCTCCCAAACAATTGGCTAAATCAGACCTAGTGTGCAATAAACAGGAACATGACAGTACTGTAACTCATTTGAAATTAAGAAAAAAGTAAAGAATATCAAAGACCAAAATTCTTTCATACTTTCTCAGGAATTAGGAGCAAACAACTCATGCATGAAAAGGTTTCCTATTCTTTTGAGTTTTCTACTTACATAACAGTGTGTACCGAGTAACAGGTTGGACAAGTCTTATCTGCAATGCAAGGACTAAATAGGAACAGAAGAGATTAGCAATGTTTGTAGAAAAGATCTGTTCATATGTTGAAAAGCCTATTTTAAAATCTTTCCTGCAGTCTCTGCCAGACTATAATTATTCAAGAAGTATTTTCTGATTTTCCCCTCTACACAGACAAGCACCTGCTAATTTTCCTACGGTTTGTAACTGCTGATCCATTTTATTACAAGGCACACATGCTCCATATCTGAGTATCTCTCCATGCTGGAGTTTCATATTGCATTCAAATCATTAGCCTGATGTCTATGTAACAAAGCATCTCGTTGTTCAAAAGGACTTGGCAAGCGTTCAGAGTGTGCAAGAGCAATAACCCATGGCAGGGTGCATTAGGCAGGTACCGATGCATGCCTAATGCACGTCGCAAAGCCTATGCCACTCCAAAATAAACTCTGAAGTAGCTTATCTTTCCTTTTCCCTGCTTTTAAAAAATATTTACATGCAATTCATTTTACACAAGCTATTTACACAAGCTATTACTTCTAGCAACTACAAAAAGCTTCTCCTTTAAGAGAATAATTTTAAAAAGCTACAAATACTTTTTCCCTTCAAATGTGTCAGAATTAAACACATTTATTCAAAGTCTTTCTATTTTCAAATTGAAAAAAAACCCCACTATAACTAAAAAAAACCCTATAACTTTCCTGATCAGCATTCCCTGATAACTGTGCTCTGTTCTGGAGAGCACACAGCTGTACACCAACTGCCAGCTCAATAATGAGCTAATCTTTTTTCACCTGCCACTACCTAACCCAGGTGAAATACCCGACAGACAGACACAGCTTCTGTAAGGACCAATGTGACTTGAAAGACTTGCAGCAATACCAAAAAAATGATAATGTCAATATGCCTTTGAGCCCGTCTCCTCTACTGCTTAAAAACATAGGTATTTTTTGTGGACCACGTAACACAGCAAAAGCCATGATTTTCACAGGGAGGCAGAGGGACAATGCGTTTTCTAGCTGAAATGGCAAACTACTACATACCAGGAGTTATCTGCCAATAATTGGGCAATGTGCTGATTAATAGTTTTTCTGGGTTGCCTAAGGACAGTGCATGCATGAGTATCTTGCTACTATTAATTAATTGCTCTTTGTGCATTTTATCCTAGTGGAATTTACGTGTCCCACACAGTGAATACCCTGAATGAGGCAATTTCTACCTCCAAAAGCAGTTACTATTGTCAGTTTATTTGCCCTGCTTAGCCTTATGCTCAGATTGGCAATGAATCACCGTTCTTAGCAGCTGAAGTGTTTAGAGTCTTTCATTCAATATTCTTTCCTCCCCACTGTCCCCCCCCTGCAAGTACAGTAATCATGTGCTGAGTAGTCATTTATAGCACTGCAATTAAGAGATTATTCCATTAGGCTTTGCATTTCTATCCAGTTTTATATTTCCATTAAAATCACTTCGTTAAACAATTGAGCAACTAACCTAAGTCAAGTGCAAGAGCCTCACCAGCAGTTGGTACCAGGCAGAGCCCCTGTGAAGCAGCCCAGGGAGGGCAGGCAGCACTCTACCACCCTTGAAGGAAGTCACAGACAATAATGGTGGTGATTGCATGCCAAGCATGTGACCATGGCTGGAAAACCTCACCAAGGTGCTGCAGGAATATGCAGAAGGAGTTTCACCAGGCATATGCAGTATTTTTGTCCACTCAGCAGTGACTTCAGACATCTTCCAGGGACACATCACCTTCTCTGATAAAACCCATCAAAGCCTCTGCCCTTATGAGTATTTTCCTGGTAACGACCAACAGCCTCTTCAAGTCCCTGTCCTCAATGCCACACCAGTGACAGACACTTTGGAAGCAGAAGGAATCAGCACCGCCTCTCCCTGGGGTTCCTCGTCCCCTGCCCTCCCACACGTTCCCAATGACACCGAGTCATCACCCTGAGCACGATGCCAGAGGTACGCGCTTTGCTCTCTGAGGGACCAAGCCCTACTGTAACCATTGCCTCAAACTTCTGAAGACGGCTTATAAATTCTTCCGTGTAGGCTGCTGTGTTTTCCCTCACCCCCTGACTCTGTCTAGAGCTACAGCCATTGCCAACCACGGTAAGCCTCTGGAACAACCTGCTTCCAACCAGACAGCTTCCCGCGTCCTCACAAGGATGCACTTCCTCAGGATTGCTTCATCTGTCTGTAGTCTCACACCGTCCTAGAGATTCATTAATGAAGCATCCACAAACACAATGAATAACAAGCCCAACACCAGCTAACACCCTAAATAACCCACGTAACATCCAGCCAAGTCATTTATAGAAAGCTAGGCATTTTCAAGAAAACACAAGCTGATCACAGAGATTTGGAATAACTTAGGATAACTAAATCTCCCTAAAATCTCATCATACACTTTCAAATATATTCTGTATCTTTTTCATCTTACTCAATTGCCTTGTATTTACTAAACATGCAACCACAAAAGAGCAGACATTTTGCACAACAACTTTGTTATGCATAGGTATGTCTGGAAGCCCCTTGAAAAATGGGAGGAAGGAAAGAACAGAGAGAGACCCTATTTCTGTATTCTTCTATTCCACCTGAAACTTTCCTTTTATCCATCCTCGGAACAACTCTTACAATCCTTCCTGGCTAAGCACATTATGACTTAGCCCCACATTTTTTCACTTACCACAGCCTTGCTTAGAAATATGATGCTTGTAGCAATACACACACCAGAGAAAGAAAAAAGGAAATTGTAAGGCTAATATCCCTCCCCTCTCCCACATCTCTTTTTCTCTCTGTCATGCACACATGTAGAAGCCATTCCCCAGTTTCAAGCTGAGAATCAGGAACCCATTTTGAGCACCTGCTTATACACACACATGCAAAAACCATCCTCAATGTAAAAGCTCCAAGTCAAGAATTCATTTTGCTCGAGCACAGCTCTTTAACAGGTTTCTTTCTTGAATTGGACTTGAGAGCTTAAAGCCAAAGGAAACTAGAAAAACAGATATTGGTCTAAATTCCTCTATTCACCGAAGTAGTTTATTGCTTTGTAATATACAGTTTAAGCCTCTCAAGATGTGAAGGGAATACATCAGCTAAGCATACATGCTGAAGACCATAATTTGGCCCCAAATGAGACGGACACAGAAAAACCCAGAGGACCCCATGAGATTCAGAGCAGCAGCTGTAGCAACACCTTGCACGTACACCCTGCTGAGCCCTGTCACATCACCTCTTGGCGCTGCCTCAGCTTCCAGCACACCCTGGGCAGGCTAAACTCACACAAATCATTTCAATCCTCCTCTGGTTTCCTACTTTCCATCGAGACTTTGCTGAGCACCAGCAGGATCCCAGATTTTATCTGCTCAGTGCCTGCACCTCATTTGCACCCCATCTTACTTGCACTTGCTCACCAAAGGGACAGAGAAGAGGACGGGGTCAAAGAAGAGTTCAAGGATTTCCTAAGAAAACTGCATGACTTAATTAAAGACCTTTTAAATGCATCATATTAACTCCATGACTACTACTGGTTTTTCAACCCCCACACTCTAGTTCTTGTGTGTTCAGCAACTTCTCTAGGGGAAAGAAAGAAATATTGAACAAACAAAACCACATCATTATTTGCTTGCAGATTACTGCACATAAACAGTCTTTAAAGTTGCTACAGCCAAGTAAACATAGCTTATACCAGTATCATCTGTACATTTCTGCCATTAGGCTGAGAGGGAGGACGATGGCCCATTTTCAAGGAAGCAATTTTTTTAAAAAGGAAACCATTAACTTGATATTTGGTCAACGGACAAAGGAACAGGGAAGTAAAGAAGCCATTTTCCCAGTATTTCCCCTGTCCATAAGTTGCATACTTTTTCATCTCTCCATGCATGACACCCCTTGCCCACTAAATTAACAGCTAGAAAGCAAGGGACCATAGGAAAAAAATGTAAGGATGGCTAATATGGAAATCCACCTAAAGAAAAGCAAGAGATGGGGCTGGGACACAGTTTTTTTTCACAATACCTTCTTTTATGAGGCATTTCTCTCAGACATTTTCAAGAGGGGGAGTATTTTTAAACATGACATTTGAATCTTCCTTTTGCTATATCTGGGGAAAAAAATAAAAAATGACTGTTTCTCCCCCTCTCCACTGCCAAATCAGTGCACAGATGACTACTGCCAAATCATAAAGCTACAGGAATGGGCACTCTTAAGGGAGCTGAGTGGAAATGGCAGTGAATGCAAGAGCCTTGACTGAGAGACCATGCACTCCATATGCAACTCTCTATAATTAAGTACAGCACAGATACAAAGTCCTGTATTTGGCCACAAAATGACACAAGGTTCAGCCCAAAGGACAGGATGTCAACTAAATGTTCATTAGATTTAAAAATTAACCCGGATCACATCTGGCTTTATAAGCATTACTGAATAGGGATTTGGGGGAGGGGGAGAGGAGGGAGTTCTTCTTTGTTTTGGTGTGTTTTGTTTTGTTTTTAAATAGCACAGTTCCTAAGTTTTCATGATAAATTCTCTCACAAGTTGTTCAAATAGCAAACCAACATCAACACACACCAATATAGCTGCCAAAACTGAACCCGAGAAGCTTCTGGTTGCAATTATGAGATTGTTATAATCACAAACTGTTTTCATTTATTTAATAATTAGAGAAAGCAGGTTCTGGCTGAGAAATGCCGTGTGAGGCTACACCAGCTGTCTACATTGTAAGAGAAAAGAACAGCAATAGGCTCCCTGCACATAAATTCAGTCTGTCCCTCCAAAGATCTATGAAAAAGGGATGTGTAATGAGACCAACCTATCTACTGTAGGTCAGTTTGTCTGGTTTACTTAACTGACTCAGAAAGAAAAAACATTTTCCAAATCATTGGGAACCAGACTGATTCACATATTTAAGTAATGGAAGAACCAGCTTCGGAGCCAAGTTTTAATGCTGTAATTTCTGCAGACTGACAATTTTTTTCATCCACTTTAATCTGCTGTCATCCTACTTGTGCAAAGTTGCACTGTGCATACGCCACAGCACCAGGCAATGGCACTACGCTGGGCTCAGCTACATGTCAAGGTAGGCACAGAAATTCCAGTTTGGGGCTGCTCAGAACCAAGGTTGAGGTCACCCCTTTTACCCACCAAGAGTTTGAAAGGAAGGAGGTCTGGAAGGAGGAGGGAACAACATCAACAAAAAGTTAAGGACATTTTCAGAGGGAAAGCCTAGCCTTTGCTGAAAAAAAAAAAAAAAAGTAAAACAAGCTGTTAACACTTTTTCTTCTGCTTTCCCAAGTTAAACTCTTCCTCCCAAACAGGCCAGTCTGCCTTGTAGGCACAATTCCATGTATCTTCATAGATAGTCTTTTGTAAGAAATTCGTTTCCAGTGTGGTTTATTCTTGCAGAAAAGGCTGCAGTCTGTAGATAAAATACATAGCTATTCACAACCAAACCTTAAGCACACCTTTATATGCAAAAATACTCCTTTTTGTAAGAAATTGATTTAAGCTAGTAACTTTCCTTTGAGCTGCTGTTATCAATGGTCCCCTAGTAAGCTACAAAACTGCTCAATACAAACACTGGTAGCCTGCTAAGAAAGTCTAGAAAGTAAAGCTTTTTTCCCCCCAAATGAAACTTGCTAAGTGATATGCTAAAAATAAGGGTTTTTTCCATAGGTAACTCATGGGAAAAACATGGTAACATCTGTTCCAGGTAGATGGCACATCTTTACAGCATTATTAATGTCATTAATGTTCTCTTTCAGCTTTCTTACCTGCTACTTCTTCATTACATTGTATTATCTAACTTAGAACTCGGGGTTTTCCCAGCAGGGAAGAATTTCTGCCAGCTCCTTCACAGATAACATCATTTTTATCCCAATAGCTTGATGGCATTAAAAATTCCCTGTACCTAGAAGAACAAAAGCAATACAGGTATCTCTTTGCCAGCATACGCTTTTAAGCAAACAGGCTGGGACTACTGGTATCATTTTTGTTACAATTAGAGAACTGCAAGGGAAAGCTTTGTGACACTTAATTCACTAAATGACAAAAAGCCTATTTTCAAAGGTGAAACACTGTGTTACTGAATTTTTCCAAGTTAGCCAACTTAGGAAGTTGGTTTTTTTGTCTATTATTTTTAATGTCTCAGTGTATGAGTCAACTGCTTTTCATGCAGAATGCAATGGAAAAAGTCTCCCATGCCTGTGAATAACACATCTCACCACAAATTAGACTCTCAAGGAACAGAACACAATTCTACTTATTTTTCTGTCTCACTCCACTTTGGGCAGTTATACAGAATTTTCTTAAGCTCTAGACTAGTATTTTTTTTAATCGCACAGTCCATTACACAGAACCAGGCACTTCCTCTTACATGTCACAAACACTAGGTAAGCAAAGAAAGCCTATTGTTAGGTTGCTGAAGTCGACCTAAAGTAAAATGGATAGGGGTTTGCAAACAGATAAAGATGGTTAAAGGTGTTCCAAAAGCCTGGCAAAGTGATCAGGTTCCCTTTAAATATTAAGGGACTCATTCATCTTGTTTCCAGAATGAAAGTTATAGAATATTACATGTTAACTCAGAAAACCAATATCAAATCCAAAATTTCACGTATTTAAACACTTCTGAGACTCAGAGCACCGAAACAAGTTGAAAATCATAAGCTTTCAAAAATTTATGCGTGTAAAACATACTCATAGACACATGAAAAAAAACACACAGGCTAAAAAGTTGACATTCTTAAAACTTTAAAACTAGACAGCTATTCTTGAAGGGAGAAGCACTGCTTCGAGTACTGCCATGAGTTTCCCATCAGCCTGCACAAGGCACAGCCCTGGGGACCACATCCTACAGCAAAGCTCCCTCTCCAGACTGGGATGTACCTCACATCTGGGCGTCCCTCACCTAGGATTGTAGCACAGACTGAGAATTAACTACAAACCAGGCTGTGACCAAGAGCAGGCTTGGCTTTCCGGTAGCAAATACTAAAGAAAGGCACAAGTGAGAAAGTGGCCGACAGAGCAACCACAGCCAGGTACTGCACGGGTGACAGCAGGCCTCAAAACAAGCAAGGGCGACAAGTTTTATTTCTCATGTGCTAACTCAGGCAGAAATCAGTCTAGCACAGGAATCACAAGAGACACCACCATACTAAGTCTCAAGTATCATTGCATTATTTCTAGTGACTGCTTTCCCTCATCCCCATTTCCCTTCTGAAACAAGTACCAGAACCAACTGCCATGACCTCACTCGCGCACTAAAGATGCAACGCAATGGCTTAAAATAAGAAAGAATAGCTGTACAAATTATTTTGCCAAAGGACACCTACCAGGAACAGAGAAGTAACTGCATTCCCCACGTCAGACTATATTGCACCAGTAATAAAAAAAAAAACGAGTTTCTCCAAAAGAGGTACATACTATGAACTCAGTGATTTATGCATGAGGCATCTTAATTTTTCTATCTACATAAACCATAGGAGTTTTAGTGCTTTTTTTCATTTATATAGATATACAATTTTAGAAGTTACTTTAAAAACAACATTAAAAGGCGAGTGCAACATTTCAGTAAAGCTGAAGAGAGACTGGACTGCAGGAAGCATCATGGTCCCACTGGACAGAGATGGGTGTTTTCATTCACCCATCAAGAGTTAACTGCTGGACAAAGCGGAACATCCCACCACATGGAATCTGCAGGGTCCCAGCACAGAAGAGAGACACGGTGGTCCAGAAGATCTCTTTAGCCAACACAGCTTACACCCGCCATCCCGTATGCCAGAAAAAGGAGCCTTATTCACAAGTATCATGGAATTTACACTAAGCTTTGGCCAACGCAGTTCTCTCACCTCTGCAGTATTCTTGTTGCCTGCACTTTTAGCTATGCCACTGAAACTTTTCACAGTAAACAAAGCCTTGAAGCTGTAGTGACAGACAGACAGACTTTGTTTACTGTGAGAAGTTTCGGTGGCATAGCTAAAGGAGTCTTTAACAAAAGAAGCAAACCTCCCTGCTCCACAGCAGAGCTAGCCCATGCTATCTTTCTGTTAGCACATGTTATTTTAGCAAAGGTATGAAGAAATAGGTCGGTAGAGTGACAGTCTGTTCTCGGCAGAACCACAGGCTTTCTGGCACCAAGAAAACAACTTTTACTAGAACGGCTTGTTCTGATGAGGGCTGTGAGGACAAAGAAAAAGAAAGAAGCATTTCACCAAAGCACTTCCAAACTGCCAGCGTATTCCCTATCTACAAATTAGGCTGATTTTTCCAAAACAGCCTACTGGGGGAGAGGATTCTTGAGAAACAGATGCAGACCAAGTTAGGAGGGAGAGTTCCTATGCTGCGCTTACCAAGATGAATTACCTCAATGATGCATTTTTAAGCACAGTCTAACAAACAGCAGAAGCACGAGAATACTGAAAGCAATTTCTTACCGTATGTCTGCAGCTCTCCAAAGATGTAAATATCCCTTTACTACTATACATTTTAATCACTCCTTTCAATTTCAGATGCTAGCAGATATCCATATTTTGAACTATAATGCCCATAGCTCAGCCCAGGGAAGAGGCACACGCACTCACACTCTCACATACACCCTCATACACACACACCAGCTGCTGAACACCCCTGTGCCAGGAAGCTGCTCATACATTGATGAATACATCATTTGCTGCTTATAGATTGCACAGTATATGGTATTCTAAGCAAAATATATATAGAATAAAAATACCACCATATAGAATAAAAATACTACCATATGCTCATGAGTCTGCTCTTTTGTGGTTTTGTTTGGTTGGTTTTTTTAAAAGGGCTTCTGCTGTACTCTTCCTACTTAGGTTTCGGTGAATTGGGGTAGGGGTGTTTTTGTTGTTTGTTATTCTTTGTTACTTTTTTTGGTTGTAGGTTTTTTTTTTGTTGCCTCTTTTTAGAAATGAAACCTACATTTTTTACAGTTCTGAGAACGGGTTTTACTGTTGTCTCAGAGGTTAAACATTAACAATTTGCCTGCTGAACTTTCTCAGAAAATTAAAGCAGGGATACTATATTCTTTTAACCCAATGAGTAGCATTGCATAAACCTGAAGGAAAACTTCAGGTTGCTCGTACAATAAACACGCAGTACAACTCAAAAAGGACAACTCTACAAACTGGACAATACCTACGCCTAAACTAATCCACAATACAAACATCTTCATGAAGCACATGGCACCTGTGATGGAGGTTGCCTATTCAAACCTGCCCAGACAACACTGAAACCAGCCCTACCATTAGCAGAGCACCTCCTCAAATGCAGTTTTGTGCCCACACCCCTGCTCTTTCTCCCTGCCTGCCACCTCTCCCTTCCCCTGCAAGAATAAGGTAGCAAAAGAAATGCACTTTATTTTTTTTAACCTGTGAAGTAGAATAAGATGACCAACACTTTCTGCACCTCAGCAGTGTACCAGAGAGCAGGAGGTAGCTCTGCATAACCGATGGGAAAGACGGGCGGGAAGGGCTCTCCCTCCCACGGCCACTGGATCCCATACAGACCTAGAGTGCAGCTCCTCTTCCCTGAATTGCCTGTGAACATGCAGCTGTAGAAAACCTGCTCATAGCACATGCAGTAGCTCTGGTCTGTTCCCCATAGAAGCATTCCACTGGCACGAAGCAGCTCTGTATTAATCCACCGATGGTAACACTGCATTTTGGAACTGTAACTGCCCCAGCCAGTTGCTCCACCCCAGCCAGCACTACCTATGTCTTCTTGTTTTTATCATGGAAACGGATGAACTGCATCAGCCAAAACTCCAAAACATAACTCAGCCACTACTTTTTTTCACTATAACATACCACAAGGAAGAATATCTCCATGCTGTGATCAAGTCTGAACAGGATGAGAGGATGAGAACCTTCCTTTTTTTTTTTTAGGGGGTGGGGGAGCTCAGGCATCTCTATATTAAAGTAGCTCTCCCATCATGCTGCTCAGGAGTTGGGCAGTAAACCAGCCCCTGGGCTCCTGGCCCCCCGGCAGGCCTTAGGAAGACACCTAAGAGTTCTCACTTCACCTCTCAGAACTCTTCCTCACTTCACTGGAGTCCACCTCATGAAGAGCTATGTCTTCATAATGTTCCCATGTACTGTACTGAGACAGCTTTTCTATTATATTTTAAAGGCAGTTAAAAGCTCCATGCCACCATTCACTGACTACGCTCAGAAGAAAAGTGCTGAGGAGAATTTACGCAGTTCATTAAAAGCTTGTTTCCTGCTATTGGTGCTGCATCTTGCAGTTGAACTAGCAAATGATCTTCTCATACAAAGCAGTTAGAAGATGACTCTCTCCACAACACAGATTCAAACACAGGAAAATTACGTGATTGAAGGAAACATCCTCTTTTATACGAGCTCAGGTATAGCATGACAACAGTATTTCAAGGACCTATTACAACTTGGAATACTCACAAAAAAAAAAAGAGAGAGAGAGAAACCAAAAACCCACACAAAACCAAGAACAAAACCAAACAAAACTACTTGAAAAATCCACTTCCCTGTGAGCATTTCTCCTCTGTGGGGGAGCTTCAGCTGCAGGCCCACCTCAAAGCAACAGACTCCAGGCTCAGAAAGCCCAGGCAATAAAGGAGCTGGGAACTGAAACCCCCAGTAGCCCACAAAACACGCCATGGATCAGCTAGGCATTTTGTTTTGGAGAAAACAGGGTTGTATTTCTACAGACAGGGCTAGTAGCAGCGTGTGAGCAAAACCAACAGGGGTTCACAGGAAGTTTTAGCTCTCAGTACACAGGTAAACTCCAACAGGACTTTATTTCAGCCCTTCTTCAGCTACAGCAGCTGACTGGAGCGCAGCATCACCAATGCTGGTGTTTGCCTGGAGCAACAGGACCCATAAAACAAACAAGTTATGAAACATGTCTTTAGATATGGCCTGGAAAGCTGTGAAACAATACAGAACAAAATCAAGCTGCATCACTCAGCGTAGCTTCTGGTGGAAAAGCCTCAACGTTATGCTCTTTAGAAGAAATTGCATTTACCACGTTTTAAATGCAGATACGGCCACATTTTATTTCTGCACAGCATCATGTTCTTTTTCTACTGAAGTGAGTGGTACGGTCTCGTTTCAAGACTCTTCTGGGTTTAGCTGGTATGACCTGGCTTTAGGGGGTGGAAGGAAGGGCTTCCCAGCCTGCTGCCCATCACGGTACTGCCCTGCAGGGCCGGCTCAGAAAAAAGAGCAAAGCGAGTCCAGCAGGGAGGAGAGGACAGCACAGCACTGGGGTTTCAGCTCTGACTGTGCTACTGTTTTCACCTATCTACAAAGATTAGCAAATTGCATTTGTTCGGCACACCTGCCATCACACTAGTCAGGACCACTTCAAAAGGCAAGTTATATAACAATCGAAAATTCTTAGCATCCATTACAACGAAGTATTTATTTATCCACCAATTTTAAATAACTGTAAACAACAGGTAATTTAAAGATTTTACAGATAAATTACAGATAATTTAAAAGATAAACCACAGATAATCTAAAATGATCTCAACCAGCCTGAGAAAAGCAGTGTGCATCTTCAAAAAAGCAGCTATTCTTCTAAAGATCCCCAGCTTGGGATTCCTGCAGTAGGACACACATTTTAACGAAGGAGGGGGGAAGAGAGACAGGCTCTGCCACTCACCCAGGCAGCCACATCCTCATGCCCCACTGGCAGTCTGTCCCACACACCTCCGAGGGGTCCTGCCATATCTCAGAGCAGCTCAACAGCCCATGATGAAAACCACACCACATCTTACAAGAAAGTAAACTTGTCCTCATTCGGATCAGTTCTGCTTCTGCTCACACATTCCTGAATGTATCATAAAAACCTGACATGAGCCCTGTTGCCAGGGGACATTACAGGCAGCAGATCATCCACGTGTTCCAGAAGCAAACACACAGAAAAGCTACAGCTGCAAACCTATGTCTTAGCTTGTAATTTAAAAAAAGAGACAGAAAGAAAAATCTACATTATATATCTACAGTATACACAAAACAACACTAACTGCAGGACAGTTTCTCCACCCAATGGCTCTAGATCTAAGTTATTTACAGCAGCCGTCGGTAGAAGCTGATCAAACAGCTGAAACAAAACCATACCCAACTCACCACATAATCATTTCTTAAGATTTACTATTTTAAAAAAGTGTTACAGCATCACCACACCAGTTTCTCGGTCATCACTATAACAGTTTTTAAAATGCTGAAGAGCAGCAACGGGCAGGTTTTATCACCTTATTTTCCTTACCTTTCTACCCTTCAAAACAGTGAAACACCCAGGTGAGCTGCCCAGGATCACAGCACTGAAGCTGAAGAAAGGATGCAGGATTTATTATTTTTTCTTGATACCAAACAAGCATCATCCTCTAGCTCAAACATACAGCATGTGAGAAGTAGCCAACCCCAGCAGACAGGGGAGTGCCCGAAGGCCTCATACAGTGATACCCAGAACGCTGCAGCGCTCTCTATCATACCACCTCAGCAGTAATTCACTGACCTTGCAAAAATTGTTTGTATTTTTTCACAGGAGAAGTGAACAGGGAAAGCTCACCCACACTTTCTCAGCTACCTAGCAGAGTAACCCCTCAGACTTGTTTTGGCAAATGAATTCTGGAGACATGTGGCCTCTCAGTCCCACGCAGTATAACTCCAGTTATTTATGGTGAATACGAAGTCATCCTCCATTGTTGAATAAAAACTTCTATGCACCCAGAAAGCATAAATTCTCTTGGACTGAGATGAATACCTCTGCTGACCTGTGCCACCAGACCAGAAATACCTCAACCACCATTCTGGGAAATGTAACCTCTCTCCTGCAAGAATTAATTTCTGCTGCTCATACTCACTCATATTCTCTTTTAAATGTCTTAAAATGAGCAATAATCAGAGAGACTTTAACACCGGTCTTCAAGCATAGAGGCTACCTTCTGACACCCTATGCTGAAATGCTCTAACGCAGTTTTACAGCTTGAGCACCTCCCAGCATCCTGACACAAGCAAAAGCCAGAGGAGAAAGGGAGGGTACAGAATGGCAGGTGCACACCTTGTCTCCATGCCCAACTCGAGCGGGAGGTGTCGAGCACAGCCTTTTCACCCATCCCACAACACTCAGTTCCAGGGACCCAGCCCTTGGTCTTATTTTCCTCGCTTTCGGTTTGAGCCACTCAATGTATAAAACTTTATTCTCTGCGCCATCCGCCTTACAGGTCAGGGATGTGGTTTGCTGACCCCAGGGCCAGCCTCGCCTTTCAACGGCCAGTTTGCTGAGGTTGGGGGCTACTGCCGGGACTCAGTTCCCATGTGCCCTCCTGCCACCCATGAAAATGGCCGTGCGACCTCTGAGACATCAAGCATGTCCCTGGCCTTGGAGCCAAGCCAAGCTTCAAGGCCAGCCAGCGGCACTAAGATTTATGCTGTATCCTCTCTTAGCACAAGGGCCTATTAAAGCAATGTGCTGATAATGCAGGCCAGTAAATCATGTGAATAAGTGACCATACAAAGGAAAAAAAAAAAAAAAAAGATGCTGAAAAATGAAACCTTTGCCTCTTTGTTAAGAGCTCCCAGCCTCCCCACACCCAGCGGGAGCAGGCAGGCAGAGCCAGAGGAGCTCAGCTGGTAACGAAGCAATCAATCTTCCCATCCTTCCTCCCAAAACCTCAGGGCTCCAGCATTTTGCAGTTTGTAATTTAAAGCCAGCTCTTGGCTACAAACCTGCAGAAAAGCACCGTGAAAATACACGGCAAGTGCCAAACTTCTGCACAGGATACGCCACCATTTTTGATATTATTTTTTTCTGCCTGGAAGAAAGAGGAGCAGGGTGGCTGTTAGGTACAGGACTCAAGAGCAAAAAGAGGAGTTTCTCTCTTTGGCATTTCTGAAACGCCCATTGCAGCAGCATCATAAAAGCTAAAAGGTATTTCACAGGTACCTTAAATAGCACTGCTTCATCAAGGTCCAGGACTTAAGAAGAGCTGCCTCCCCCACGCTGAGTGTGACATTTACTTCAGACAGAATGCCTCCCGCAGAGCGGGCACGAACTTGGCTCTTTAAAAACCACAGATGAGAAGTGTTTGACCAAGATGGGTACCTTTGCTTGAATCTTGCTTCCTGACAGCTACCGCACCGGGTCATTCCTTTCCGTACTCCTCTCTACAACCATTTCCTACCCTCCCTCCCACCCACCCAGCAGGTTTGCAGACAGGCAGACACAGCCTGCTGCCACTTGACACAGCCGGCTCTCCGACCCAACCACACAGGAACCAGTTACCCTCTAAAATATTGCTGGAACAAGTTACAGAGACCTGTTTACACCAGGCTGGACAAAACAAAATCAAACCAGTAACAGACGAGTCCACAAGGGAGAATAAAATCGGTTTCAAAGAGCTACTAACGCGTAGAGAGATCTGACAGGGAGCAATTAAGACTTTGTTCCTCCCAAGTTTAAGCTGGGGGGGGAGGGAGGAGCAGGGGACACTCCGACCACCAGAGCACGGGAACGGGATCTGCCCGGGACGCGGCTCCAGACCCATTTCTGGGAAACACAGCGTAAAAATCAACGGCGAACTGTACTACAGAGGAGCCGGGACGCCACCAACAACGGCGGCCTCCGACCAGCCACCGACGGGATTTACCACAGGAGTCGTTCAGCGCCGTACCTCGACTGGGCAGCCATGGTGAAGTTTACACGGCCAGGCGTCCTCCGTCCATGGGCTCTTTCCCCAGCTCTCCGGGCTCTCCCTCTCTGCCAGACCCTTCTCTTCCATCTGCCGGCCGCCCTCCTGCCCGCCTCCCGCCACCGCGCCCCCCTGCGCTGTCACCGCGCCCCCGGACCCCGCGGCCGGGCTAGCTGCCGCAGCCGGGGACCGCACTCATCTCCATCCACATCCGGGCACCCGCGCCTTTCCCCGCCTCCGGGCATTCCCGGCGCTCGCACTCCCAGCCGCAGGGGGCGGGAGGCAGCCGGCCGCCCCGCTGACAGGACAGGACAGGACAGGACACGGCCCGGCTGCCGGCCCGCCAGCACCGGCGCCGCC
>VXAK01008735.1:79473-112334 GCA_013399435.1 Arenaria interpres | reverse complement strand
CACGGCCCCGCGCCCCGTCGTGCCGCGCCGGCGAGCGCGGGTCCCCGCGGGGCCGGGGGGCGCGAGGTGAGAGGTGGGGCAGCGGCAGCTCCTGCCATCGCCGCCTCTGGGGGAAGTGGGTTTCGGTTGGTGTTTTTTTGGGAGGCACACAGATGGCTCACACGGCTTCAAAAAATTTCAAAACAAATACAGGACCCAGATGCAAATGTGAATCTGGCCACTCAGATGCAGCGAACGAGAACCTGAGCACAAATGAAAACCTCGGTAACCTGGGACGCTGCAGGTGGCCCACGCGTGATGCTGCGGGCTTGAAAGAAACTTAAAAAAAGAAGTTACGCGATTTCTTCTGGGCTCCAGCCTAGGCCACGGAGTGGGCACTCGTGAGACCCCACCTGGAGCACTGTGTCCAGCTCTGGAGTCCTCAGCACAGGAAGGACATGGACCTGTTGGAGCTGGTCCAGCGGAGGGCCACGAAGATGCTCAGAGGGATGGAGCACCTCTGCTGTGAGGACAGGCTGAGAGAGCTGGGGTTGTTCAGCCTGGAGAAGAGAAGGCTCCAGGGAGACCTTAGAGCCCTTTCCAATATCTGAAGGGAGCTCCAGGAGAGCTGGAGAGGGACTCTTTGTCAGGGAGTGCAGTGACAGGACAAGGGGTAACGGTTTTAAACTGGAAGAGGGGAGATTTAGTTTAGACACCAGAAAGAAATTCTTTGCTGTGAGGGTGGTGAGACCCTGGCCCTGGTTGCCCAGAGAAGCTGTGGCTGCCCCATCCCTGGAGGGGTTCAAGGCCAGGCTGGATGGGGCTTGGAGCAACCTGGTCTGGTGGGAGGTGTCCCTGCCCAGGGCAGGGGGGTTGGGACTCGATGATCTTTAAGGTCCCCTTCCAACCCGAACCACTCCATGATTCTATGACTCACCCGGAAAGCAGCAATACCTGTCCTTTGCTCTGGGTGTTCCCTAGCACAATTATAAAAACAAACTACCCCTGCAACTCCTTTCAACCAGTAATTAACCCAGCATTCAGTAGGCAAAACCACTTATCCTAGATCCCTTCAACCTTTCTCAGCAGACTATGTGTAGCTAAGATTTCTACCAACACTGCAACAACACCACATTCCTCCTAATTTTCTGTTTTGAAGCACAACTTGTGTCAAAGTACTCAGCAGATACCAGGAAAAGAGTTTATACCCCATTCATGGCAAATAATAAATTATCATTTTAAAAGCTTTTACAAACATATAACTTTAAAAATATAAAAACTATCAGAAAATGTTTGGGGTTTTTTCCCAGTCCTTGTCTTTGGCCATAAAGAAAAGACTGTAAATAGAAAACTGCAAAAGAACAAGTGCGTCTGATTATAAAGTAAGCAGATAATACCATTGTTATATCAGATATTCAGACTCAACTGCTTATAAGTGACTGGGGATTTGAGGTGTCACCTTGATAACAGACAATATCTATTACAGACTCAAAAACCCCACCCTCAAAAACCAACCCAAACATACAACAACACACCAACAGCAATAAACCCCAAAAAACACACCAACAGCAATAAACCCCACACCCAGGGCTTTGTGAAATTTTTTAAGTCCTTAAAGTGCCAGTAAAACCACTCTCATCTCTGAAGGCAAGATCACAATTTTACAGCAATTAACAGAGGAGGAAATGCACAAGGGTGGGACAAAATAATAAAATAACAAGTTGTCCAAGCAGCAGGCAGACACCCGTCGCTGGAAAAAGTAAATGTAACACAGAACCCCGGACTCCCAGCAGAGCATACGTTTCACACTTACACAAACACTCACATTCACATTTTTTAACTGAAAACTAAGCTTGCAGCAGTAGCTATTTAGTGCCTATTTCATGTGTAAATAAGGTAGTATAGAAGGCAGCAAGAGGCGATTATTGCGTATGTCCTGTGGTGTGGAGGTGACAAGATTAACATGAAATCCTCATACAACACTTTTTAACGTGGGCATCTCCAAAGAGACCGGTGTCAATCTCACCAGGTTCCGGACAGGGTACGGATGACGGGATGCCATGATGTGCCCAGCATCACCCACGCAGCAAACAGCAGAGCCTCGAAGGCAAGACAAGCATCCTGGATTGCAGTCAGGTCCTTCAAAGAGGCAAACTAACATGCAGTATTGGAGTTGCTAACGTTGGTAGCTAATACTTCTTATTTTGCAGCATTTTATAAATTCAAAGCACTGTAGAAATGTAAAAGCTCCACCAAGAGGGAAGCAGAGTATCTCTTTTCCCTAGAAGCCTAATCAGGCTCTCAACTCTGATAATACAAGTTGCCACAAGACCTTTCAGCCAGGTTTGTAAAATATAGTTTACTCAACGCAGTAAAAATGGTAGTTTTGTCTTTTTTTACCCTTGGCTTTATTTGAAGATTGGCTCAAATCATCTTAACTCCACGTCTGGAGTTTGCCATTCTGCCATTCACAGCGTCATATGAATTAAAACTCAGCAGAAAAACAAACCAGAAAATTCCTGTCGACATCTTCTTGCTGTTGTCTTCAACTGTGTCATAACCTGGAGGGGATTTTTTGCCTTTTTTTTTTTTTTCTTTTTATTTTGCTGAAGCTGAACTAATTGATTTTCTAATCAGGGGATTTTTCTCCTTTTCAGATAAGACACAGCCCCAAGGAAACACACCCTACCCTCAACCCCTTTTCTGCCAGGAAAGGGCCAAATAAACAAAGAAAGCAGCAGTGAGGCAGGAATGCTATGCAGATACATGAGGTGCAAGCCTTTGTCGTCAAGACAGCAGCATAAGCAGGAGGGTTTCAGCATTTTTCACAGAGACAAAGAAACCATACTGCTCTGGGGACTGCCGCTGCTGGACCTGGGTAGATTCACAGATGGGTAACCTTTCTCAGGTGGAACATCTCCCCTCTCCTCAACCTTCAACAAAAATGTTTCAGATCCCAGGAGAGTACCCCTGTCCTTGAACCACTGCTGTTCTCCCCTAATCAGCTGTCACATTTTGATGATTTACAGATAATGATGAGGGAGGGAAGAGAGACTGAGGATGGCCAGGCTGCCATGTGGGGGCACAAGAAACTGAAGCTTCTTAAATATTTCAAAAGGTGTACTTTAAACAAACATACAGGTCATTAAAATTTGAGGGTTTGTTGTGAGTTGTGGCATTTTTTTCCAGTTCTTTTGCTTTGCAACACATAATCACAGAATAATTTAGGTGCCTGGGATATCCAGACAGCAGTTAATCCAACTTCTGCCCTGAAAGAACAACCAACTTAGATGTCGTTTGTATTGAGGCTGGAGATCCTACAACCTCTCTGGGCCCCTGCTCTTACTATCTAATTGTAATTTCCTGTGTTGCAAAATGCATCTGATGCCTCCTGTCCTTTCTGCTCACATCTGAGAGAAGTCTGCTCCTGACTGCTCACTCCTGCAACACTGAGCCCTCCAGCCCAGCTGTCCCAGCAGCTCTGCGCCACGCTTCTGCAGCATCTCAGTGGATGCTACACGCCCCTGCTAGGGAGTGTGGTCTCCCCAGCACTGGGCAGAGGGATTTGACAGAGTTGGAAGGGACCTCTAGAGATCATCCAGTCCAACTCCCCTGCCAAAGCAGGGTTGCCCAGAGCACATCACTCAGGACTGCATCCAGACAGGGCTTGAAGATCTCCAGAGAAGGGGACTCCACACCCTCCCTGGGCAGCCTCTTCCAGGGCTCTGCCACCCTCACCCCAAAGAAGTTCTTCCTCAGATNCCTGTCTCTCTTGAACTGGGGAGCCCAGAACTGGACGCAGGATTCCAGTTGTGGACTCCCCAGTGCAAAGCAGAGGGGGAGAATGACCTCCCTCCACCTCCTGGCCACACTCTTCCCTACACAGCCCAGGATCCCATTGGCCCTCTTGGCCACAAGGGCACATTGCTGGCTCATGGATAGTCTGCTATCCACCAGGACCCCCAGATCCTTCTCCTCAGAAGTGCTTTCCAGCAGATCCACCCCTAACCTCTATTGGTGCCTGGGGTTCTTTCTCCCCAGGTGCAGGACCCTACTTCCCTTGTCCTGCCAGCCACCCTCCTGCACATGCAGCCCATGCAATGGTTTGCTACAAGGGCATCCTGATGACTCCGGTTTGTCTTGTTCACCAGGACTCTCAGCCCGCCTCACATAGCAAAGTCTAGGATTCAGTGCAATGTATGTTAACAAAAAAAAAAAAAGAGTAACTGCAGCTTTCAAAATGCATGCTTATTTTCTTCTTAGGCCTTAATGATAGTGTTTTAAATCAAGACTTAACAAAAATATTCCACATCCTCTCTCAAGCGTACGTGTGCGTCTACGAAAAACTTTGGAAAATAATAATGATGAAAGTCAGACAGCTTCAGAAAAGAGAATATATTTAACTGCTGCTAGAAAGTTCTTAATAAGTATAACCAAAAGCACTGATAATTAAACATACTGATACCAGCACCAAAACTGCGTATCCAGCCAGCGTTTTGGAGGGGTTTTCCAAACAAAAGCAAAGATCCTATTTCCCCTGGAGAGTTATATATGTAATTATCTTCTGCAATTTCAGCTGAAGAGATTAGAAAACAGGGAAAAGGAAAGGGAGGCATTTAATTATTGAAGACTATTTACTTATTTTTAAGTAATTAAGGCTTCATTTACTTGTCATCATGTATCTCTTTCATGCAAGCAATAATAAGACTCTCCCTTTTGAAAGAAGAGATACTGTGCAAAGAAAGGAAACGAGTTGAAATCGATGTCTCCATCTCAAAGTTTCATCATTGTTTGGGCTTCCTTCCTCCTCCTCTCCCCTCTGCCCCCCTCCATCTATCTAGACCATTACAGTACTTTCGAAGATTTGTAAGTTATTGATAGGAAGAAAGCCCTACCATGCTAGCAACTTTTAAGGCTCCTCCAACACGCCATTCTGCTATTTAAACAAAGAAAGACAAATGCACTGCTGTACTAAGTTGAACACTGTGCACATCTAGTGCTGCAAATGCAGAATACCAACCTGGGGAATGACACTTTCCGCTGCCCCGTAGTTTCCACATCTTGCTAAGACCTGTGGAATCCACACCTCCTTGAGAACCCGCTAACTGGTGTTTTTCCACCACTGCTCAAATACGCAGGCTGTAACTATTTTCTATGTTACAGGAGATTTTGCAATTGAATTGAAGCTGCTACAAAATACTGCTAAACATAGCAAAATATTCCCGTTGTGTAAATGGGTAAGTGTACACACAAAGCAGGCAATGAAATTACTTCATATCTACCCTGCAGAAATCCTGTGACAGATTATATTTAGCATTTTCCTCTCCAAGAACTACACTTCAACTAATTGCACCCTAACTCCTGAGGTGAAGGGAATGCTAAGTACTCTAGGCTCCCAAAGCACTTGGGTAAATATGATATTTACCTTTGATCACACGTCAAATCTTCTGCTTGACTAGAAATTAATTTGGACCAGGGCCCTACATTTCCAGCTGTGTAACACCCAGAAAAATCATTAAATAAAAGGGTCGGTTTCCTTTCCATGAGAGCAGTTTGAAACTTTCTGAAAACCTGCCTGATGCTTTGTGATACTATGAAGAATTAGTATGAAGAGACTAACAGAGCAGTGCAGGTTATTTTCAACCCTTTGCCTTCACTTAACAAGGCTGGAACCTGTTCTCTAGTCAAGAAAACTTTAAAAATTATGTACTTCCAAACTTCTCTCTTGTCTCCAATATCAAACAAAGCTTTTGTCTGTACAAGCTGCACAGATACACTGCTTAGGAGATTTTAAGGACTGTGATTTGTCTTCTGGCTGGTAGCAGGTTCCATTGCTAGATGGAGACATACATACACCATCTAATATCATGGCATTTAAAAGTTTATGCAGTGGAACACAGTAAGCCAACTTTATGTATACCTACACACACACAAACTTGGGGTATGCAGCAGTCTTGCATTTACTATGTGCTCTGAGGTTTGAACACACATTCTGTTAACAACTCAGATATACTTAACATACTATTCCACTGCATACACAATCATACAGTCATGGGAGAAGCCAGCATTTTGAATATGATATTGAATGCAATTAAATTTTTCTTTGATAGTTTCAGGATCAAAAAGAAGTAAGAGGTCACTGCTACCTCTTCCCTAGGATGTGAGAAGGAGAGAACATAATGAAAGCAATCAAGAAATCCCTAATGTGGATATTTTTTATGCAACATATGTAGGTTTTATTCTGTTTTAGGAATACCTAAATTGGGCAGGAGGATGGGTTGTCTAGGTCATACAAGCGCTTTCACTGTTGGAAAGAATTTACAAGGTGGAAGCAAAGGTAAGAAAAGACCAGAAAACACCACTCACTTTCCTTCCTTATGTCCTCCCATCTCTTCCATGACACTTTCAGTCACTTTTGGTCACAAAACGCATTTACCCCCCTCTTCAGCATTGATCTGACCTATCACTAGCTTAATTTCTCTTACCTGTTACAGTAGCTATATAGTAGTTATTCTCAGCTCTTTCCGATAGAACAATAGATAATGGGGAAAAAAAAATATAGACTTGCTGCAACAGCTAAACTTTCTCCAGGAAAATACGTCAAGAACAACATGCCTTGTTTGCATCAAAAGTTTCTAGCAGTTTCCCGTCCCCCATCCTTGAAAAGCACTTGTCCAAGCGCTCCTTGATTCCAGTGTTGTGAAACGGGATTGATGTTTAACAGGGTGTTGGCTTTATGGCAAGGCCTTCTGCATTGATCCCGGGTACCTGCGCGGGAAGCCCAGCAGCTTTCCAGGAGAACAGGGACTTGTGAGAAAATGGGGCAGGAGGAGACAAAACTCCATGCCACTATTCAACGGCTGTATTTTCAGCACTCATCTCGCAAATGCCTATGAAACACTCTGAGGCAGAAGAAGAACATCCAACTCCCCTTCTGCCAGGTGAGTGCTGCCAACCATCGGTTTCTTCAAAGCAGAGACACCTGCTGATGCTCTGAAGGGATTGAAAGCCTGCAGGTAAATCAAAAGGATGACCAAATAAAACTGTGGCACAGAAATAGCTGTCCCTTAAACACAGACACACTTTGATGAAAAGTATGATACTAATTTTGCGAAGGCATGTACTCAAAAATTAAGAAATGTTAATATCACTGACACCCAGGCAATCACAATGCAACCTTTCAAGCCATGACCACAAACCACCTAGAAACCATCGTTAGTCCTCAGGACAAACCTATCCTGGGAGTGAAACACTTGCTCAAGAAGAAAGGAAGTTAATGTTCGTAACAAGCTCTTTGGGCCTTGTTCCTGGAGCCTCTGCCTCATTCCCCTCAGTCCACAGCCCAGCTGTGGGCTTCTCGCAGCAGTAGCAGCACTATCCTGAGTGGGCTGTAAACACAGCCTTCCCACAGCATCACTGCCATGGCCTGAGGCCCCTGTAGCAGTGACACTGTGCTACAGTCCTCAATATCTGGAGCTGTACCTGGTAGAAAGTCTGTTTTATTAAGCAGTATCACCAAATGTCTGAGCCTCATTGCTTGTGAATTCCTGACTGTATTTATGGAACAGGGCTACAAAGATGATGAGGGCCCTGGAGCATCTCTCTTACGAGGAGAGGCTGAGGGACTTGGGTCTTTTTAGTCTGGAGAAGAGAAGGCTGAGGGGGGATCTGATCAATGCTTATAAATACTGAAAGGGAAGGTGTCAAGAGGATGCGGCTGGTCTTTTCTTCAGTGGTGTCCCGTGACACGACAAGAGGAAATGGGCACAAACTTGACTATAAGAAGTTCCACCTAAACATGAGGAGGAACTTCTTTCCTGTGGGGGTGGCAGAGCCCTGGCAGAGGCTGCCCAGGGAGGGGGCGGAGTCTCCTTCTCTGGAGACATTCAAACCCGACTGGACACATTCCTGTGCAACCTGCTCTAGATGGTCTCCAGAGGTCCCTTCCCACCCCATGTGATTCTGTGACTCTGTGAACAGCATTTAGTGGCAAAGCTGATAGAGAAACCAAGGGATGGGTAAAGGCACGCACCCTGAGAATTTCTGCCTTTGTCACTAAATTGTTACCCGAACCTTACTTAAATCATATAAATCTTGATACATGGTATTTTTTACCTAATGGTCTCCTCCCTTCTCCCATTTTGTGTCACCCTGAGAAGAGAAGAAAAACAGCATCAGGAATTGAAGCAGGAAAGAACTGGGACACCAGGACTAGACTTCCCTTAGTGCTGCTCGCAGTGAAGTAACAACATACTACTGCTGAATTGCAGGGTGTTTTTGTTCTCCTTTCCTAGGAAGATACTTTCAGGGAAAAAAAAGCCAAAGAACACTGGAAGTGTGACATGTGGAAAGCAGCATCTCAAGTTTGCTGAAGATATAAAAGGAATTTTAAAATAAAAGAAAATTGAGTGTTCTCTCTGTCAAAGCTTTAACAAGGAATATAATGAACTGAACAACACTGTATTACTTTCAGATTTTCTAAAACATCCCAACAATCCCACTTAGCGGGGTTTTCCAAAGCGTAAAGGCAGGCAGGTGCCTGCTTTCCCCAACAGAGATAAGTAAGGATTCCTGAGCTGTGCTGGCAGCCACTTTCCCTTTTTAAGGAAGAAGGAGGGGAGGCAGAGCATTCAACATCCCACCCAGAAAAAAGCCTCAGAAATCCTACGCCACAAACATTTCATGTGAAGTAAATGCCATTCTGATGCTTTTTTACAAGTTTCAGATACACAACCAAGGAAATGGCTGAGAGGCCTCGTGTTCCCCGTCTCTGTTTTCTGGCTCACCAGCTGCCTTAAGAACAAAATTGTGCTGTTTTGTTGGAATATTTGAACTTCTAAGTTCTTGTGGAACATTTTTGAGTCCGACAAATCGGTGTTCCCGCGAATAAAGCTTTCTGTGAGAATATATCCTGTGAGCTGCACACCCCTCCCTTACATCTGTTTTCAAGATTAGCAGACTGCAGTTTTTCCCACCTGTTTTTTTATTCCCCAACTAGGGATACGAGTTTCCCCTTTCTCAGGTCCTTGTCTCTGAAAGATGCATTGCAAATGAAGGAAACTGTCTCCATTAAGTAAAACGCAAACAAAACATACCAATAACACAAGCTTTTTGTGTTCTTCAGCTCATCATAATCTCAGACATGCACTCCTGAGGTGGAGAGGATTACCAAAGTAACACTTCTTAAAAACCTAACAGGAAAAGCTTCCTACAGGTGATTATAATTCCAAATGCATTTAAGCTATTTATGAGCATTTTAATTTTAGAAGATCCGTTCTTATCTACCTACGAGTTGAATGAGAATGGAGTTCTCCAGAGATGAAGCCTGTGATTTAAACACTGCATGGAAATGCAAATCCAACTGAAAAGCAAAGGAAGGTGTGCAGGCAACGTGGATGCCACTCACTCTTAATTTTGAATTCCTGAAAATACCAGACTACTGACCTCAGGTATCAGTGGTAAAGCACAGGATGTGGGTACATCATGTATATTTTATGTACACAGCACCATCATTCCTGGCCATGTACCAAGCCATGTCTGGACAGGTTGACCAAACTAAAAGGAAGCTGAGAGATTTACAAGAGAAAAAAAAAGACCCAGCAGATTCAAGCATAATGCGGCAACGTTTTCAGATATGGTGCAGATGTTGGTACATTGCCAAAAACAGTACCTACAGCATCTACAATGGGGTCTGGCACTCCTACAGGAGAAAGATTATTATCTCTTTGCTCACCACTAACAATACCTGCCATACCTGAGTGTTGGTTCAGTACTACTCACTTCACACACCCGTAGATTTTCAAAGTAATCACATGGTATTTGATCCCTAGCCTTGCTCATCAATTCAACTTACTACTCCTGAAGCATCTGAAAGTTTTCTACATCTCCACAGAGCTCAAGGAAGCCATTCTTTAAGTTAGTAATTTTTCATCTGCTATGAAATTTATTTGCTTCTAGGCCTTTTCTGTTGTACTGCTATTTAGGGGGTTGAGTGGGCACACACGGGGGTGGTATTATTAAAGAAATCTTTCTACATCTTTGTTTTCAAGAACTGTTAAAAAAAATGAACAACAAAAAGGACAAAAATGTTAACAACAATCAGTATCTAGCTTTTGTTGCAAGATTCCAGCAAACCTGAATCAGGGACTGTTCAAAGGGGAATACAACATCCTTTAACTGAGGAAAAAAAAATGCAATATGACATTATACTAATAAACATATGATAATCCATTAAGTTCGTGGGACAAGCCCCAGAAGCTTACATTATTGTGAAACAATTAATCAAGAATAGAGTACCAAGGAAAAAGAAATAGATACTAAGGTATATTAGAATTGTTAGATTAAATACGTGGCCAGTAAGCTTTCCTAAAATGTATTTGTTATAAAGTAAAAAATGTGTTTGTTTATAACCAGAAATAGGTCAAATTCATGCCCTTACCAAGCGTTTCAAAACATCTCATTGCACTGTACTGCATCAGGTTTTTTAAACAGACACACCCCCTTACTTTCAGTCTTCAAGAGTCACTGCTGTCCTTTAATTAAAATATGTTCTCCCAGCTATGTTGACAAGAAATCCATCTTACCACTGCCATTTGTTGCCACTGATGAGTCCTTCATGTTTGACAGTGAAAAGGGTCAAATGGATATTATGATTCCCAGCTTGAAGCAGCTGCAGGTAGCCTTGTCATTTGCAAAGGGGACTTCTGCACCAGGTTGGAAGGCAAGGACTGTGCTCCATAAAATCTCTGCTGCCTTAGACCATCAGGACAGTTCCTAAACTCTCAGCCCCACGAGCCTCCCCTGGCTGCCAGCACCCTTCTTCCTTGCATCTCCCTGCTACCTCTGCAGAAAGCCAGAGGATGTGTGCCTGCTGAGTGGTTCATCCTTTAAAAGTTGCTCATGTTCTGGCAATCCCAAACCCCACACAAACCTGTCAAGGGCTTGATACTCTTATGTCTTTTTCCACCAGTAGTCGAGGACCCAGCCACGCAGCATACATGCATACTGTAGAGCACAGTCTACAAACACAAAACATAAAATTTCAGGGGCTCCACATATTTGGAGGAAAGGGGACAGATTAATCCTGTCCCCAAACTCCTGCCTCCAAAGTACAGTTGGAAAGCAAGCAACATTCAGAAATCCATATATGCAAGCATACACAAAAACCAGTCTAACAAGGTAAATGGAGCTGTGCACTGTAAGCAGTGACAAGCCTGAAGAAGGCTGAGGCAGCAAAACTCTCTGTTGACTGACCCTGACTCAGCAAAGCTCTTCCCATAGGCTTGCTTTACAACACCTTCTTAAACTTAGGACTTTCCAGAACCAAAGCTGACTGCCAGCAGCACATCCTTGCTGGACAAAGCATGAAAACCACTTAGGTTTCACTGGTCCCAACGCACACAGCGTGGCTACAGAGGAGCAGCAGGGCAAAGGCAGGAAACTGAACCGAGTACAACACAGAAAAAAAGGGTAGGGAAGAATATAACCAAAAGGATATTTCAACTTTAACAACAGAAGACTAAGTTGGATGTGGCCTGTTATGGAAGAAACTACCCTACAGATGTTAGGAATCAAACATTTCTGAGAAAAGAGAGGAAAACAATCCTTTGTCCTTCAATATTTAAATTGAAGGAAACAGATTTTAAAAAGAAACTACCTTCTCCCAGGAACCAGACTGCACTAGAGGCTGCACCCTACTAGCTTTTGGCAGTCATCAGGAGTAATTTCCATCATTTTCCTTGGCATTACTGACTGATCACTCAGAATGCCTTAAAATGTTCCGTAACCAGTATGAACTTTCACAAACAGTTAAAAACAACAGAAAGAAGTTTATGGTCCTTGTTGGCTTTGGCACTGGAGCTGTCAGAAATCACACTGTGAAGAGTGTTAAATATCCTGATTTATATTCCAACTGAATCAAGACAACATCTATGAACAGAACACAATGTACCCTTCAGATACACTGGAGCTGTCAGATTCATTTTGTGGTGATATCCAATCCCTAGACAAGGCAGAGCCGTATGTAGGACACTGAGCAAGTAAATGCCCCTGATTTTGGTTTGCTTTTTGATCAGGCTGCTATACACAGTATTCCAACCAGAAGTCATCCAGAAAACAGATTATTTTTTTTAAGGTCCATTTCTTGCAGACGCATTGTCCAAAAAAATTTAATTATGAAGTTAGATGTACTTTGGAGAGTGATAGCAGAGGAGGTGCAGTAAGGAGTGTCTCCACAATATCTCTGTCTACCCACACCTCCCTCGATGCAATCGTGTAGTGATCACTTTCCTTTCATGCCTCGAGATGGAGTGTATAACAGGGGAAAAGAACACTGACCTGTGATAAGAGGATAAAGCATACTGGTAGTTGTAAAGAGCTAAATGTGAAAGAGAAGGGAACTGCAGAGAAACTACCCCCTCAGGAAAAAAAATAAATTAAAAACCAGTCGATTTTGCAAGTTAGGTGTCTAAGTGTAAAACCCTCATTGCCCAAAATTCCAAAGACGTGCGCCTGTGAGACTCAGAGCTCTAAGTCAGGTCAAGATTTACTTTCTTAATTCAAATGCATAAAGAGGGCAGAAGTACTTGTTTCAAGGGCCGGGTTGCCTCACAAAGATCACTGGGACGGCAATGTTGCTCCCTGCGACACTAAGGCTGCAGACAGGACAGGATATGAAGCAATAAATAGGGCTGGCGCACTAGAGATCAAGGCATAATGTGCTGAAAAAAGCAGACACCTCAACTCCATGCGATGAGTAGAGTTTCGATGGGACAAAGGGCCGCTCTCACCAGTCAGAATCAGAATCGTTTAGGTTGGAAAAGACCCTCAATATCATCGAGATGAACCATTAACCTAACACTGCAAAGTCCACCGTTAAACCATAACCCCTAAGCGCCACGTCTACGTGAGCGTCCCATTCAGACCCTGTGTCAAACATGGTTCATTTCACAACAGAGTCAAGTTACAAAAGGCAATTACAAAGTCAAGTTACAAAAAATCAATTCTTTGGTAAAAGACAGCATGTTAGATTTGAAACTCTCCTTCTCCCACTCAGTCATTACGATTCTTGCATTGGGGGGATTATTTTTTTAAACCACCTCAAAATTTGTCACAGCACCAGAGAAAACAGGTTGACATCAAATTATTTCCTACCCATTGTTGTCTGTAGGTTCCATTATGATGTTTCTATTTGAGTCAGCTCATCTGGGAGAGAGAATAAAAGATACTCGACATCTGTTTTACAAAAGAACAGCACATTGTACTCAGTAGATGCCACCCAAGCTTTGCTTCAACAGTCACAAAGGTGAATCCAGGAACATGCTTCCACAGAGTAAGCAGAGGGAAAATAAGGGAGAGTCAAATAAGCAAACATGAAAAATCTTCAGTTTCCAAAGTAGCAAGTCATTGCAGTATATAGAATGTTTGTTACAGCAACCAAGAAATTAAAACAAAATGTTTGTTTTGTTTGTCTATGTGTGTCTGTGCACACACTCTGCTTTTAGGTTTATATGTGTGTTACATCCAAAATCTCAATTTTAAATTAACTCTCCAGAATAATTTTGCGCTGCAAAATTTAAAGGTATGCAATACTCACCCCCAACATTCTCCCACTCTTATTTTCAGAGTTGTGTGAATCCCTCAATTCTCCCTAGCAGTCTGAATCATCTTTCAATTACATTCAGGATGATGATGCGAAATACTCCACAACAAAAAATTAGGAACAGATTGCTTACCCAAGGCAGCAAATTATTTGAATTTTTGCTGTTTACTAGGTTGGCAGGTGTCTCCACAATCCTCAACGTCAGTGGGCTGAGGCCCAATCTCTGCATAAAACACACTTACAGTTCAAGAGTTCTGGAAAAGCTTGTAAATGCTGGGAATCCTCCTGTAAACACCTCTGTTGATTTCAAAGAGATCAGTAAGAGTCACAAACACTCCTTACTATATCATAATGAGAGTTTGCAGAAATTGGCCTTAACTGTCTAGGAATGACAAAATACATCTGTCTGGAACAGCAAGGAAGCAGGAGCCAGCATGTGACATTGGTTCTCATGGCAGGTTTTTCAAAGGACTAGCAAGCTACCTAAGCCAGCATCTGTACAAATCTCTGCTGAGCTCTTCAGCATTCACAACAGGGAGCTAAATGCAGCTGGATGAGTACCTGTCTAGAGCAGGGAGACTGGGTCAAGACTTCTGGGGACATGCTACACACAGAGCCTGGGATGTCCAACCGGCAGTCATTGCAGTGCTCCTAAACATACACAATCCAAACACATGGATCATGTGTAGCTAAGAATGGGAGAACCAAGATCTCCATTTTCCCCTTCCCTCATCAGTGACACTGCATTTCAGGTCAGCTCTTAAAGAGAACTACAGGTTGGGCCAAGAGCATGACAAACCAGGCTACTGCAGTTGGCAGGGGGGTTGGACTAGATGATCTCCAGAGGTTCCTTCCAACCCCATGTGATTCTGTGATTTTGTGATTTTGGCTAAACACAGGAGAAAAAAAAAAAATTAAAGAAATTTCCCCCTTGCTTACATCCACACAAAAGAGATGAACTCGGAGCATACTCTCAAAGCTCTTTGTTCACTCTGTGTCCGACATCTGTTTCTCACCATTCCCTGTCTGCTCCAAACTTGTCTCCAGTTCACTGAAGTGCAGACAAAGCAAAGCACATGCAGAACTGATGGCATCAAAATAACGTTTGTGACTCCTGCCACGTGGGTGCCCTGTGCAGCTGAGTCATGGTCTACAATGACTAGTGAAGAAAAGAAACACGTGGAAACACAAAGACGTGCTAAGCAAGCCTAGATTAATCGAAGTGCAAGATCACCTCAGCAGAAGTAAAAAAACCCAACAACTCCAACAGGAAGAAATATGACTGAAAATGTTTACATTTCAAGTCATTACATTCATTTGCAGCTTCTCACACTCCTAAGGAAGCAAAATGTTTTATGGCTGGGGGGCAGGCTACAGTAGCGTTGTGTGGAGCCTTGTGAACTCCCTTAGAGCAACTGATATTAAACAGGAGCACAGATGCCTTAATGATTAGATGAAGCAGCTGACCTCTAGGCCACTATTTTAATCCCAGGTAAGATACCATCAGATAACCATTCCGCAAGCTACAGAAAACACAAGCCACTAAAGGCAGGAATCCTGCCAGACACTTGCCTCAGCCTGCAGGAAGGAAGATTAAGTAATAGACATGCTGTCCTGGTCTGAGGTAAAATAGAACCAACTTTCTCTTCAGCAATTTTACTTCGTAGCTAGGCCTCTTTTAACTCCCTGAAATTACCAGCATATTGTGCAGAAAACTGTTCATTCTCAGAGTGATAAGACCAATGTTCACAGTTCATGCCAAGGAATGGTGTGCAGAGAGGCTCTTGCTTATACTTATTGCTGTAACAGCCAAGGTCAGCTAATTTCATTATTTGCCCTGTTGGAGGGTCGGAAGCAGAAAAGTGTAGAGGGGTCCCATCTGTGAGGAGGAGGGGACAGGAGAGGTGACCCAAACCTGACCAACAGGGTGTTCCATCCCATCTGCCCCATGCTCAGTGTAAAAGCTGAGGGATCAAAGGGTCAACTCTTTCTTCAGTGGCTGATGTCTGAGCAGGACCCTGTCTGTTCATCTGCCTTTGATCCTGATTTGTGTGTTCCTGACTCCAGAGCTGGAATCCAGTTCCCATCCATCGCTGAGTCCAGTCTGGGACTTCCCGTGCCTGCTGGTGACGTCATCCTGGAGCTTGATACGGTTTTGTATACATTGTATCTATTTAATTATTTCCTTTTAAATTTTATTATTAATATTTCATTAAAGTAATTTAGTTCCTTCTAAACTCCTAGACCTCTTTATCTCGCCTCCTCCTCTCCTGGGAGTCAGAAGTGGAGGAAGAGCACCTGTCGCCCATAATAGGCCAATTCAGCCAAAACCATGACACACATACTAAATTTAGAGTACAGATCTGAATGCAAACAAATCCTTAATATTTGTTCCCTCCTAACAATCATGAAAACTGTAACATTTGATGGTAAATAAGCAGCCTTAAAAGAACAAGCTGCCCACTTGAATTTAAAAATAAACGAAGGCAGGAGAAGTAGGATGCATGTAGTGGAAGAAGTCATTCCAATTTTATTTCAATTTTTGTTTAATTAATTCTGCATTCCTGGTCTTCAAATGTTCAGAGGAGTTTCCTCAGCCAATGCATGGACATCACAGTGTAATAACAAAGGCAGATAGAGACGCATATGCACATTTGACTAAACAGGGTGGTGGGGAGGGCTGCTGTGTTGTCAATTTATCCTTAAGATGGCTACAAAGCATGTGAACATCCAGCAGTAAAATCCAGATTTCATTAAACAATCTACAAGTTTTTCAAATGTCTTTGACAGGGCCAGGTTTTCAACCGTGCTGATGCAGCATGGGTTTGCGGTTGCGTGGGCATTATTTACTTGACATATTTCAACAAGCTACAAATGCTTTCGCTTTTATTTTCTGCAACCAAGCTATGTTTATAAACACAAGCTTTCCTCTCTGATGTTAACTGGTGCAGCTGGTTAACTTAGTAAGGATGCCTTTTCTTGTTCTAAAAGCAACTGTTCCTGTATTAACAGTGCTTTTTGCTCAAAAAGCTTAAAACAATTTCTTCCTTCACTCCTTTCCAGTGATGAGCATTGCTTCTTGCCCTGCAGCCCCACACACACCTCCCTGATGTTTCAGGGACTCTAGGATACCAAGGTTTTCCTCCTGAGTCAATCAGGAAGCACCCTTGCAAGAGACTAGTGAAAATCACTTTTTAGATAGGAAAAACGCTAACCAGCTTTGTAAAGCTTGATTCTTTAGTGGTTTTGTTTGTTTCATTCTTCAAAAATTTCAGATTGAAAATAGAAATTATGCCTGTGTGCATTTTTGTAAGTTGCTAACTTGTCCACAAAAAATGTTGCCACTAACAGTCATGCCACCTTGGACTTCTGAAGGGCAGACTTTGGCCTGTTTAGGAGGATGGTTGAGTGTCCCTTGGCAGACAGTCCTGAAGGGCAAAGGCACCCAGGAAAGCTGGTCATACTTCGAGGGGGAACTCTTAAAAGTACAGGAGAAGGCCATCCCCAGGTCCTGAAAAATGAGCCGATGGGGAGGAAGACCAGCTTGGCTAAATAGAGAGCTTTGGCTGGACCACAAAAGGAAAGTTTACGATCTCTGGAAAAGGAGGTTGGTAACTTATGAGCAATACCAAGACGTAGTGAAGCTATGCAGGGGGAAAATTAGAAAGGCCAAAGCTCAAGCACAAATCAGCTCGGCCACTACGGTTAAAGATAACAAGAAGAGGTTCTTTCAGTATATCAATAGAAAAGGGAAGACTAGGGAAAACGTAGGCCCACTGATGAATGAAGTGGGCACCTTAATGGTGGAAGACACAGAGAAGGTGGAGTTACTGAATGCCTTCTTTGCTTCAACCTTCACTGCTAAAACTGTCCCTCATGAATTCCCAGACCCTGGAGACAAGGGGGAAGTCTAGAGAGAGGAAGATTTTCCCTCTGTAGAGGAGGACTGGGTTAGAGACCACTAGGCCAAACAAGACATCTACAAGTCCATGGGACCTGATGGGATGCACCCACAAGTGCTCAGAGAACTGGCAGATGTTATTGCTGGGCCACTCTCCATCATTGCATGAGGAGACAGTGTACTGCCTCCTGACCATAAGGTGCAGCTCATAATACACCCGCATTGTACCTAGTGAGCCCAGCCCTGTTTTTGCACACTTAGGTACAGATTAATCAAGAGATCAGTGAAAGTTGAGGAAGTGGAGAGCTGCTGAAGGAAGAAACTGTCCACATCTGTCTCTAACCATTGGTGAGCCAGCAATGCCTCCTAATCCATGGGGCTGAGGGCAGCTGAGGGGAAAAGGCCAACATAAAAACTGCATACCTCAGCAAAACAGCCATTAGAAACTCAAGACCAAGCAGCTTCTGTTCCAAAGACTCTCCCCAAAGTCATGTGTCCTGGTTTGAGGTAAAACAGAACTAATTTTCTGTTCAGTAATTTTACTTTTTTAGCTGGGCCTCTTTTAATGAACTAAACTCTGAAATTAACAACATATTGTTCAGAAACTGTTTAGTCTTACGGTGATAAGACCTGATTATACCAAGGAATGGTGGGCAGAGAGGCCCTTGCTTATACTTACTGCCATAACAACAAGGTCAGGCAAATTTGTTATTTGCCCTGTTGGAGGGTCGGAAGCGGAAAAGTGCAGAGGGGTCCCACCTGTGGGGAGGAGGGGACAGGAGAGGTGACCCAAACCTGACCAACAGGGTGTTCCATCCCATTCACATCATGCTCAGTGTAAAAGCTGAGGGATCAAAGGATCAACTCTCTTCCTTCAATGGCCGACGTCCAAGGAAGATCCTGTCTGTTCGTCTGCCTTTGATCCCAATCCGAACATTCCTGACTCCAGATCCGGGATCTAGCTCCTGTCCATCCCCAAGTCCAGCCTGGGAATTTCCCCTGTGNTAGGGTAGTTGGTTGGACTCAATGATCCCAAGGATCTCTTCCAACCTAGACAATTCTATGATTCTATGATTATTTATTTTTATTTTCATTAAAGTAGTTTAGTTTTTTTCTAAACTCATAAATCTCTTTTTTTACCTCTTCCTCTCCTCTCTTTTCCTTGGGGGGGGAGGGAGGGGTCATCTGTCATTCTGGTTGGTCAATTCGGTCAAAACCACAACATCATGAAAAAATAAAATACTCAGAAGCTTCTAATATTCCTCATCACAACCTAACCCAGATATAAGACTGCTTTGTAACTGGCTAGACCATTACCATTACACCCCACCTTTTTAACAAAAAACATGCCAGCACTGCCTTAAAAAAAGAAGCTTGCCTAAATTAAAGATGCAAACCAACAAGGAGGTAGATCAAGCATACCCTGGGTGTCTTCAACAGACAGAGATTGAAGGACCTCTCTGTGAAAGGTACTTTTATGTACTGAGAGGTGACAGAAATGCTCATAAACTGACTCTGCAGGAGCTCAGACTTGTATTAAAGGAAGGCGAGGTAGTTCTGCAAGCTGCAAAACTTATAAACGCATTGCAAACTCCTGGATGCAGGTGGGCTTTGTAGCTTAATATTGGGTTAAGCTTGTTGCCAATAAGTTACTCTCTACCAATCTACCAGAAAATGTATTCAAATTCAATGTTATTTTGTATTTCCCATCAAACTGTGTGGAAGCAAGTAAAATTTACTAATAACGAAAAGCCAGGTGAGATGCATCTGTACCTACCTTATAATCTAAAATAGATTTGAACTCTGCAACTAGTGTTCATGAACAGAAAAAACTGTTAGAGCTGAGCCTGGAAAGCTCCAACTCTTTGCAGTTCCTGAGATATAGAGTGTTGTCACGAGGGGTAGCAGGAGTCATTTGTTTTACCACCTTTACCCATGGACAGACTATTTGCAGCTCTCAGTTTTCTATTGCTGCTAATTATTCATTTCCACTTCACATTTATCCTAAAAGGAAGTGCAAGGCTAGTTGTTGGTAAAGCAGCTGCACTCTTCATAGTCGCTGTTGCTCATTTTTAAAAAGCTACTGTTGCAGACAGCCACAGTGTACAATGGAGATGAAAGCAGGCACCTAAGTGGCCATTATCTGATTTTTTACAATTTTCTTACGGCACTGTATTTCACAAAACTAATTTCTGTATGCCTTTGCTGGACATATTTATATTCCTCTTCTTTCTGTCTCTCTCTCCATCAAGCCACAGGCAAAGAGCTGCTCTGTGGGAACAAAGAGCAGCTTCAAAAGTTAAACTTTACATACGCATTTCAAGAGTTTCCCTTTCCCTTCAACACTGTTATTACTAATGTAGATATGATATTATTACAGGCAAAACTTGATATATTTGCATACATGAAATTATTTGAAGGGACATCTCAATATACAGTCAGAGGAGACTTTGGATTATTAAAACTAAAAAGAAAAAAGTGAGAAAAAAATCAATAGTTTTGACTCCACTTCTCCAATGTGGGTTTTTCCACATACATTTTACCATCTTCCTCTGGAGTCACAGAGTGTTACAGCTCAACTGTGAGACCGACCACTACCCGTGTCGGAACAGTGCCATTACTCACCTGTGTAAAAACGCCCAGGATAAGCTCCTTGCCCCAGCAGATCCCAAGCTACCAAGATCCCACTTACACAACGGGGGGTGGCAGGCAAAGAGACTGAAAACACCTCCCTGCGAGTAACCCGGCTTCCAGGGCATCACCCCCTTAACCCCAGCGGGTACCGCACTTCTGTGCCCACCCTGGCTTTCCACCTAACGACGCAACAACTCTCAGCCGCTAATTATCACGCTGCGGCGTCCCCAGCACTGGTTGAACTGCCTCCTGCAGACGGTTGGCAAACGCCCCGTCCCACACCAAGACATCGCCCGCCCCACCGAGGGGCTCCGGATGCACCCAAAGGGTTCCAGAAACACCCACTGGGCGCACGTGTCCACCTCATGTTTCCTTAACATCTGGATGAAGAATGGATGTGGAGAACGGGGCAAAATCCAGGGGAACAGCAGAGCTGAAATCCTAATTGCCAGAATAAACATCCCAATTTTCACACCTGTTCTAGACTTGAAAAGGCAAATTTCCACAGATCACCCCGTGGCTTGAAGTGAAAGGCAAGAGAAGAGCACAATTCCAGTGAATGTTCCAGCAGCCCAGTAGTAAGAAACCCTGCTTCTGCCAGAACTCACAACATCACTTTTCCCTTCAGAGCGTGAATCAACATTTCTAATCTGACACTGAGGTTGAAGAAAAAAAGTGTTTATTTTCTGAAGGGAAATGGACGCATGCTGATATTCTATCCTAGAGGAATGCAGACCTACGCAGCATCTCATGTAACAGCTTTGCAGCCACCTTGATGGGTGACCACCTCACAGGGAGCACCTCTGCAGACTGAACCCTCCAGCACTGCCAGTTTCACCCAACTCACAGGGAGCTCTGCACTTTACCAGGGCTCCTCATCAGCCTCCAACCCACTGAAGTTGATGGTATCTGCTCAAGGGCATCGCTTAGTAGAAGTACAGAGGACCTGCTGTAGGTCTTATCACAGAAGGCGGCACCAAAGGATGCTCCTTCCACAGATCTGATTATCTTCTCTCAACCATCCCTTTTTTTCAGCAGTGTGGCCTTTGGGCAGCACGAAGTCCAGAAATAAGCGTGCTTTGCACTGTCAGTATCATCCCCCTTTACGACACTATTAATGGGCTATGAAAGAAAAGTTATAGCTCAGTGTTACCTAGCTAAGAAATAAACCAAGAGTGGAGGGGAGAACATGCTGCCCTCCCTGAGATGAGAAGTGTACTTGTTGGGAGGGAAATAAAAAGCCCCTTGGCATTGCTCTTTTGGGTCACTGTAGGGTCAGGCAACGTGGACTGCTGTGGACTTCAAGGGCTGCTGGATGCCTAGATCATTCTCTGCCTCAAGGACGACATAACACCTACATCAAAGGTTCGGGAATGCCAATCTTACCTAAACAAACTCTTTTTAGCTAATAAATTTTCATACACACAAGCAAGATGCAATGAAGACATAATTTCCTATCATCACACAAACAACGTGTGCAAGATTTGTAAGTTCTAATCTTCTTCTGCTCAAACTCCAGAAGCAAATGAGGACCATCTTATCTTCAAATATGTTGCGTGTTCCTAAGGAGTTCATCAGCGTGGAGAGCAAAACAGTAGCAATAGAAACCCTGGGAGAGATGGCTCACTGAGAAGCCTCTTGGACATAAATATTCCCTTGCTATCTTCCTTTTTTTCTTAACAAGCAAAGAAATATTTTCACCACATGACTCATATTGGACTGGGAGGGAATCCCTCAACACGCACACACACAGGCTGAGAGGTGTTCATAAAAGCTGTGCCAGATTCTGCAGATAGATCTTCAGATCCATACCCTTCCTGCACACAGTGTCCTTTATGCTCTGTGTTGGGATCCAGGTCAGAGATCCAGGTCAAAGATACTGCCTGTGTTTCCTGTGCATGATGGCTAAGGGTGGCACTGCAAAGCTAAGCCTATGGGCATTTCCCAAGCCAGCTGTAAAAGGAATATTCAAGAGGCCGCATGCAGCTGAACTTGTGGATGTTGTGTCTACAACTTCTGAAATCTTCCAGAAGTTAACGCTGAACTGTTCTGGGGACAGGTCACAATTTTACCATATTTCTAAGGAATACAAATCAAAATTTAAGTAGGCAAATACACCAAACCCAGCATTTATGATTGGTTTTGAGGCCTCAATTTTCAAGTGAGCTGCATGATTCTGACAGGCAGATGGATGATGGCATGTCTTTTAAGAGGGATACTGATGAAGCAGTGCTTCAGACAGCACAATAAGGTAATTGAGCCTTTTCAAGCCCTTGTATTCCCCAGTTACCCGGTCCTTTCCTCTTCTTCCCATGACATCAAATTTCTTCCTTTTGCTCATTCTCTACAAGAATGAAAACCAAGAAACCCAAATTGCTTCATCCTGCTGGCCTTCAACCCTGCAGGCAGCAGCAGCTGCTGGGGTGCACTTTGGTGTACACCCACCATGCTGCCCACAGAAATTAACCCTGCAATAATACAAGCTGAGGTAATAGGGAGCTGTAGATGGTATTTCTTGAAGTTTCGTACTGGATTGTCAGCAACCAAATCCAGAGTGCCTGACTTTGAACTTGCAGGGGCTGCCCTGGCTGCACAGTGGTCTTCTGGGTTCCTGTTGATCTACACTGATGGAAAGGAGAGGAGACTTAAGTGCCTGCCCTTTTTTCCCCGCTTTCAGATAGGCAGACAGTTTCCTTGGAGTCCCTATTCTCTGATGCACCAATAGGCTTTCCAGAAAAGGAATGCTTTAAAAAATTAGAGAAAAGACCTAACAGGAGACACACTGCCATGCATACCTTCCAGCTCTGCATGAAGGAACTGGTGCTATGTCCCCAGAAGCCGGGAGCCTGGTTGTCATAAGGGTGTTGCTGGGGCAGCACCGAGCCGTGTGGGGCTGCCCCATGGGGCCAGTGACTCAAAGACAGCTTGGCAAGGCTGGTCCGACCCACAAACCCAGCTGAAGCTGGGGAAACTCAGCACTTCTGAACAAAGGCAGGCACATCAGGAAGGCAGTAACACAGCAGAGACCTGTAGGACAGCCTCCCAGCGGCTGATGAAAAGCCATTTCAGGAGCCCATAAGAACCAGGACAAGACATGCAGCTTCTTTTTCCAAAGGCTGCAGTCTCAGAGGGATTAAATGAAAAAAGAAAGGCAGCAAGAAAATAAATTATTGCATATGTTGTGTAGGCCCATGCTCTGACAGAAATACGAGGAGGCTGTGTTTGCCAACCCGGACAGGCTAACCACGGCACCAGGTCCTTTGCAACAAAAATTTTATATATTAATTCTTTGTTAATGGGCTAAGAAAAGCAAAACAGCACTGGAATTCTATAGCCAGTGAAACACCACAGCAACCCAACTTTGAGCAGGTCTATATGATTCACAGATTCTTTACGTTTCCTTTAAGGACAGCTAATTCTTGAAAGACTTCATATGAGAAAAGGCTTCTGCACACCTTCTCAAGTAACCCTACCAGATTGTGAATGCAGTATTAAATAATCTCAGTCAAACAGATACCTTTAATCTAAAAAACCTTAAAATTAACACATCACTGATAAGATACAAATCATCAAAATACAAAAAATATAAAAAAGTACATACAAAGATTCCAGATTTGCTGAACAAATCAAGGAGATGATTTTCTCACCTCTACACCAAAAAATACTTATCAGATGATTTTTTTATTAGAGCCTATTCATTCAGCTCAATTGATCTAATTACCCTTCAGCTGCACTTTTTTTTTGATCTAATTACCCTTCAGCTGAATTTTTTATATTCAATTGCTACACTGCAACTCTGTCAGAGAATTTTCTGTGGCAAGAGGGAATCCTAGATCAAATTCCTATTTAGGATACTTTTCACTCACAACAGTAACAGCAGTGTTTGATCTCCTACAACACAGCTTTGCTGGAAGAGGTCTCAGTGTGTTGGGTGATTAACTGGTCTCCATTGTTACGGAGTGATTAACTGGTCTCCAGTGCTCCAGAGGGAGCACTGTCCTAATGCTCCAGAACCCAACAGGAGTGGGAATGCTTTTATGTCATAAAAATGATACCATTAAAAAAATTAACAAGGGTATTCTATGTCTTTGTCCATGACCTGTACACACAATAAAACGAGCTGTCAGGATTCCAGCCTTTTCCATGGGAGATTAGTGCAAGATGTCTGGCTCACAAAATGCTCTCAGCTGCCCCATTTTCAATCCACGTAAACTCTACATTCCTTCGCATTTTTCTGAGCCACAGCCATTAGATGCTTTAACCAAACATACTGCCTGAACGCTTTCATCTGGTGCACAGTTTAACCTGTAGTTGATTACGGAGCAGTTAATCTTCAGTATTCCACTTCCTACAAGGGACTTGACATCTAACAAACAGCACTGGATTCAAAAGCAAAACTGCACTATCATTTCCAGATTGAAAGCCCAAGGGACATTTTTGCTGCCTGTACTGCCCAGAGACACAATAGCTACTAGCCCAGCTTCTTTCCATCTAACCCAGTTTCCCAGCCTGAACTTCTACAGTCACTGGAGATAAAATCAGAAGTTTAATTTCACTTCACATTTTCCTAGTTTTGTAATAAAATTTTCCACTTCCTCAGCTTTCAATGTGCAATTTTATTTTAAAGGACATAAGCTCCTGTGTCTCATTTTCTCATGCTTAACGCTGGAGAGTTAAAAGAATTAAGACGTATTTCCTTTTGCCCTTGCAGTATTTAAAAAAAACCCTAAAAATCCGCAATTATTTCTTCATAAATATTCTCACAAAAAAGGTTGTCATTTCCCAGTTCTCAGCAGTCACTGCACACTCGCGCTGCGCAGTCTGTCCCCTTCACACAGTGTCTACTAAGGAATCACTGAAGAGAAACAACACGCGGTTTCTGCAGCAGTAAGACCTTTGCACTGTACCAGGTCGGTACCAGTCACTAACTTGCAGCATTTTCATTTTTTTCCACTGCAAATCTTGCTCTTACACAAAAAGCCAGCAGAGGGAAGCAATGCTTCCATCTGTAGTACTTTTCCTCTGCTAGCAACATAAATACCATGTACTATTTGCTTTTATAAACTCTTTGCCTCTTGTTTAATAATCATCATAGAAAACCCCCCAGGCATCAAGAAGCGGGGTCAATGCACCAAAATAAATGCTGTGTCTGGGATCTGCAGATTTCTCTTCACCTTTTAACTGAGCCAGACTGTTGGCTCTAACCTACTACCTGCACTGAGCTCACTATTCCAATTAACACTGCATAGACTCAAAGTAAAAGGCTCAGATCTCTGAGCTGTGTGGGTTAGCAAAGATTTCATGAAATGACTGCAAGATATATGCCCCTAATGCATCTCCAGTTCTGATCTGCAGGCTCAGTATTTCACACACTGGTCTGTACAACAACTGCTTTTTGTCCACAACCTCTTCTGTGGTCTAAAAGATGCCAACTGCTGGCAAGGGACTATATTGTCTGAATAAGGAATCCTTTACAATCACGAAACCATCAGTATTCTCTGATTCATTCCAATAAAAATAAAACAAAGACTTTAATTTGCCATAGCTATAGTTTCCAAGTTAAAAGGGACAGCAGGCATCTGGGGAAAAAAAACCCAAATGCAACAAATGAAACACAGATGCATTTTATTACTTGGAAACCGAAAGAAAAAAAACCAAACTGAACTATTTTGTCCATTTACAAATATTTCTCCAAATGCTCTATAAAGGCCAATGCCAGGAAAGGACTGGGCAGCACGTGGATTTCAACTTAAGGAGCCTAAGAAAAATCTCTCCTAGTGTCTTTCATGCAATTTTCCATTTTGTTCTGGTCTCTCTGTTGTAACCTAACTAACAAGAACTCATTCTGTAGGTGGGCACTGAGGAAAAGCAGGCAGTTTACGTTGCTTTTTGCCAAATCTACAGAAGTAAATTTCATTAGGTGCAGACTATGGAATCCAATTTACACAATAAAGAGGACATTCAGAGCAGCACAGCATCATTCTTTATACTGCTCTATTATATTAATTACTAGTTATTAAGAGACTGTGACGCCAAAGTGTTGAGCAGCCTGCAAGCACACGATAAGAGACCTCAAGTAGCCTAAGATGTACGTAGAAATACTCCACCAAAAACTGAACAGGTAAAAGTCAGGGATATGGTCTTCCCTCTCCCAGGCAGAAAGACAGCAATACTACTGAAACAAGAACAGCAACAATGGCCCTTCTTGCTCATCATTCCTGGTGACGCTTCGCACTCTCTGAGTGTCAGAATCATGGAAGGGGACTTTTTAGCTTGCTAATGCCAGGAAGCTTGCTAGCTAAGAGTGCTGAAACAGGCTCCAACGCATGTAAGCTATAACAGCAAATCATAGGTAACAACAAAAACTAAAAAAAATCCCACCAAACATCCAACTCCACCAAAAATAAAAGCAGATTAAAAATATCAAGAAAGTAGAATTAAGAAAAAAACCCATTCATTCTGTATCATTTCAATCACAACTGCACCATTTCTCAACCTGCAAGTTCTTATTATAGAGCCTTAACTGTAGGCGCCTTAATTTTGTTATTTCACTGATGTGACCAGACCTCCAGTGACTGTACCATGAGCACAGACACCAGGCTTACGTGATGAAACCTTCCTTGTTTCTCAGTTATCAGGGATCCTGAGTCCTGTCTTCAAAAAGGACATAGGTGCCTCAGGTTAGTGAGTGGGAGGCAGGAGTTGACCCTGAGAACTCACACTGAGGATCCCAGTGTTCTCTGTATTAGCAAATGGGGTGATGGAAGGGGGCCTGGGACTGGAAGAATTCCATAAGCCTCTGGAGCCAGTCCCTCACCATCACTGCTGAGCCAGCAGATGTGTCCAAAGAATACTTAAATCACCAGTGACACTTGGGGAGACGTAACAGTACACAAGGTCTTTATGAAGACAAATCAACCACGCCTGAGCCCTGCAGCATGCACGTGAGCATATGCATCTTTTGCACAATAAATAATTCAGTTTCCCCAGATCTTCTCCAGGACCCTTCAAGCTCCTGGAAAAGGAGCCAGAAAGATAACAGAGAATATATGTAGAAAAATTCTTTCTGTTCTCAGAGTTTAACAATTCAACAAAATAGCCTTAAGTACTGTTAGTGACTCTAAGATCCAAGTTATAGCTCCATGTCTCAGGCTCTGCTTTATGCTAATTCAAATATGAATTAGTTTGGACTGATTTTTACTGTTACTTGGGCCTTACCTTTCTGCCAAGACAATACCTATGGAGGAAATGAGCCACAAAGCTGCATCACCTGGAACAGCTGCAAATTCAGAAGATTCATTTTCTTCACAGAACGTGAAGACTCCCCACATTTCACATTTTCATTTCTATAAGATCTATTCTTTCTATTCTACTGGAAACATCACAGGCATGAGCCCATGGAACAAGCTTTGCAAGACCTGGGAAAGCATACAACAACTGCTCATCCAGACATCCCAAGAGACATACTGTCACATTGTAGAGACTCATAACCATTGAGAAAGGCCTGATACCACCAAAAGAAGGTATTGTTTGCTTTCTGAAGCAGCACAGGACCTTTCTGATTAGGAGCTTATGCTTTCAAAGATGTGCCTTCAAATTTGATTGACTTGAAGAGACTCTACTGTATTGGTCCCTCAGACCCATGACACTGACAGACTGCAGCCTTGGATTAATCACTTGGCACATGTAAGGTGTGGATACTGACAATTAGCTCCAGTGGTGTTTTCAGAAACAGGATTTATTACTTAATGTTGAAGTAAAACATGTTGCAAAACGGAGCTCCTGCCAGGGCTTTCCATCAGAAAAGTCTCAGCATGAGCTCAACAAAATGAATTCTGGTATCACTATTTTATGAAAGAGAAACCAAAGTACAGCATGGTTACACGGCTCATTGTAAGCTGGAATCTGAGGCAGTGCTACTCAAACCCTATGCAGAATGCAGGGATACAGTATAGGAATAAAAAAGGATATGAATGTGAGACAATAAAGTGCAGAAGTACTTGCACTTGCCTTATTTTTTAAAAGCTTGATTCCCAGTTACGCAAACTCATGCTTACTCTACTGATAAAAAAACATGCAGGCATATCTCAGCTTCTCACCACGTTCTGGGCGGCCTGAAGCCTGAGCCAGCCACTGAAAGATATGGACATAGCTTTTGAACGCTTTCTTAGTGGAACTTAGGAGCAGCGAAGTCACCTTGTCTGTTGTACCTCCCACAGGAAATCCGCTCTATAAGTATTAGATCACTGGTTGCCTCTGAAGGGCAGCGCTAAAGATTCTAGCTGGGCAAGATTCTAGCTCAAAACTACTACTGTAATCACTTAAATCAAGAGGAAAAAGCAAACCCACTTCTTCAAATCATGCAGTAGAGCACTGACACTTCATTCTGTGGCTTAACTTTTAAAAACTACATTTTTTTAAAAAAATAAATTTTAGTTTTATCTTCTGATGGGAGCAGTTTCTTGGAGGAAATTCGTATCGCCCAACAATCTTATCAGGGTTAATGACAGCACTGAGTCAGACTCCAGAGGCTGTATTGCTTCCTGTAGAATTTAATTTGGGGATGTCAGGTGAAACGGGCCTATTACTGATAGAACCAGCTGCTTGACTAAGCCCTTCCAGCTTGTTGACTAAAAAAATTTGTGTATTCTTACACTTGAGCCTCTTTATGTGTTTTTGTGAACACAAAGAGGAAGTTTCTTTGCAACATTAAGATTTAAATTTGAATCTGATAGTACTTTAATGTTTTGCAAAAGCATGTCATTAAACTCAAACTGAAAATATGCCAGTAGAAGAGTTTTCCTTAATGTACACAGTAACTATTTATGCAGAAGATGGTGAAGGAAAGGGTAGGAGGAAAAATTCTTGTGTTTCCTCTATCTTTTCTTCCTTTTGAGACCTCCTGTCTTGGTGAAATAGATAAACATTCACCAAAATCACATTTGCAGTACATAGTGCTTTCCTTAATTATACCATGAACAAAACAAGTTTCCATTCTGAAGAAATAATAAGAATAGAAAAATGTTATTGGAAATCACCTTCTTTTCCTGGGAGAACTCTAACATACTTTTATATTAAGTACACTGTAAATGACTGCTGAAAAGGTCTCAGTATATTTACTTTTTCTCTCTTTCCCCTTATAGCCATAAAGGCTGAAAGGACTTCTGAATTAAAAATGTTATCTACAATTTAATTCCTCTGTTTTTACCAGCACTGTTGGTCCCCAGCCCTTTGGAACAAAAATCCAGGTGGATGCAAAGACAGATGCACTGCCAGTGAAAGAAGAGTTGGTAGGTGAGCTATTACAGGAGCTTGACCCCTACAAATTGTCCCTAACAATATCCCCCCACGGGTGTTACGAGGGCTGGCTGACATCGTTGCAATGCTGCTCTCCATAATCTTTGAGAAGTCATGGAGCTCAGGGGACATCCCAGAAGACTGGAAGAAGGCTAATGTCACCCCCACCTACAGTGACTTAAAGGAGGATCCAGGAAATTACAAGCTCATCAGTCTTACTTCAGTCCCTGGGAAAGTTATGGGATAATCAAAACAAATGAAAAAAATTTTGGGTTCTGCTGGGAAGAAAAGGCAGCTGTGCATGAAAAGGCAGATTACAGAAAGGGAATGAATGCAGAATAATTATCATATAAACAGGCAACCTTCCTTGTTTAACTGTATGCTTGGCTCACATAGCTCCTTGTATAGCTCTAAACTTGCTCGCTAATGCTTTACGATTCACTGAGAAAAGCTACGCAAAGGAGGCAGTAGCTGTGCTTTGGGAATCGTTTCCATTAGGACACTGGCTAACATGGGCGAGTTGTGCTGATGGGAAGACAGGCAGTGCCCTAGGAACACTGCCCTTGAGGAAATGCCTCTTGATAACCACTCCCTCCCCATGATCTGTAGCATCAGAACAATAACCTTTTCTATAGCAGAACTGGGAATGATGCCTTTGTGCCATTATACCAACACCCAGTTTTAGGAGCTACCAGGCAGTGTTACGGCTTCTTCAAAGCATTCAGCACTTCTTAAAGATACCGAGATAAAGGAACTTGACCTTACTTCATCATTTCATTTATTATAAATGAAGACTTTTCTCATGGATACATGAAGGAGACCCAGGTATTTTAAGCATCAAAGTCAGAGGTCATTGGTCTTTGGGACATTATTCATTGCTAGAGAACTAACTGCTAAAAAAACCCTTATTGTACACTGAGACTACACTGAATAATGCCAGAACCTAAAGACACATTTGACCTCAAGAAACCTGCAAGTTACGTATTAAGGAGCAACAGAATGACAGCAGATGGACAGATAGCACAGGACACCAAAGAGACTATATGTGCGAGGCTGACAGTCCCTATTTTGAACATACCAGCAGCCTGTGTGGCATCAGAGCAAGGGTTGACCGTAACGAGAAAAACAAGGCGACAGGCAATCAGCTGCCTGCACTCTTTGGGGCCAGCTCCAATAGGCTTGGAAGGTCTGTTTGCAGATGGTCCTGTGGTGGCCATACCCTAGGGGCAGTCTTCCTTCTCTATCTCAGAAAGGGCCCCAGACAGGAGTTATAAGTAGATGCAAGAAGACGCAGTTGCTCCAGTCCCGCTGCACTCCTGACTCTTGACCACCCAAACCCAGGATATTTTTAAACCACAACTGTTTGATATAAGAAATTTATTTGCTTGACAAGTGTCAAAGTCGCTGTGGAGACAGTGATCCCACTCTACAGTGCTCTCTTGCTTTATCCTCTAACCCTGTCTGGCTTCCAAGATGCTCCTGCAGGCTCAGCAGGTGGAAGATGGCTTGTATGCGAAATGCTCAGTATATGGACACGGTACTGTTAGAGGTGGAACTAAAATCAGGCTCCTTTATTGAAGCTTTGAATTTTACCTCTGTCAAGACTTCAAGGCAAGAACAGTAACTTGAAATGTTGACTGCTCTTTGTGAGTGATCTGTTCCTTGCAAGGACAACTGCAGCACGCACAGCTGAAGAGCTGCAGCTATGATCATAGATGCACTACTGTGGAAATTGAAAAGCAGAACCTCAGAACTCCTTTGCATACCGTCTACCATCTTAGTTAAGTCTATATACTAAGGTAGGATTTTTTACCGTATATATAGATCCAATTTCGGTGTTTGCAAAATAATCTTCCACTTCTGGAAAAATCAGGGGCTGGAGCAAATGCTCCTCAGCACCCTGTGGGATTTACCCATTACTGAAGGCACAAACAACGTTCTAGGAGTTGGAATGGAGAGTTATAGCAAAAGGAGATAAGAAAAGAAATGGAATAGGATGAAGAGGCATGGGAATGTCTTCTGTGCAAAAGACTAAGACTTGCATTTGGGATTGCAGCATTAGTCAAAGGCGTGGAATAGATCTAGAAGCACGCACTGAGAATCTGCCACATTTCTGTGTGATGCCGAGATGATCGATGGCCATGTCACAACACACGTGCAGAACACGCAGGGATGTTCTGCTGCTGTGAAAAGTGATCCCAACAAGGCCTACTTCAAACAAAATAATCCACGTGAGCTTTGCACAGGCACTGAGAGGCAAGGTACTTTGCTTTCCAGTGCCAGTACTCTGGCTGATTTTCTTTAACCAGCTCTCAGTTTGTGACATGGTACAGAAAGATGGTATCACAGAATCACAGAATGGTATGGGGTTGGAAGGGACCTCTGGAGATCATCTAGTCCAACCCCCTGCCAGAGCAGGGCCACCCAGAGCAGGTTGCACAAGAACATGTCCAGGCGGGTTTGAATGTCTCCAGAGGAGACTCCACCACCTCCCTGGGCAGCCTCTGCCAGGGCTCTGCCTCCCTCACAGCAAAGAAGTTCCTCCTCATGTTTAGGCGGAACTTCTTATAGTCAAGTTTGTGCCCATTTCCTCTTGTCCTGTCCCTGGGCACCACTGAAAAAAGACCAGACCCATCCTCTTGACACCCACCCTCTAAGTATTTATTGATCAGATCCCCTCCTCAGCCTTCTCTTCTCCAGACTTAAGAGGCCTAAGTCCCTCAGCTTCTCCTCCTAAAAGAGATGTTCCAGGCCCCTCATCATCTCTGTAGCCCTCTGCTGTACCCTCTCCAGCAGTTCTCTGTCCTTCTGGAACTGGGGAGCCCAGAACTGGACCCAGGGCTCCAGATGGGGCCTCCCCAGGGCAGAGCAGAGGGGCAGGATGACCTCCCTCCACCTGCTGGTCACACTCTTCCTGATGCACCCCAGGATGCCATTGGCCTTCTTGGCCATCAGGGCACATTGCTGGCTCATGGGCATCCTGTTGTCCACCAGGACTCCCAGGTCTTTCTCCTCAGAGCTGCTCTCCAGCAGGTCACCCCCAACCTGTCCTGGTGCAGGGGGTTATTCCTCCCCAGGTGCAGCACCCTGCACTTGCCCTTGTTGAAGTTCATCAGGTTCCTCTCTGCCCAACTTTCCAGCCTGTAATATCCAGCCTCCATATCCAAAGCATATTTGTTGCTTTTAGTACTACTTGCATGGACAATTCAAGCATGGCAGTCTCCTATGGTCTCAAAATTCGAAACTAATGGATTCAATGGATGGACCACTCGGTGGATAAGGAGCTGGCCGGCTGGCTGCACCCAAAGGGTTGTGGTCAATGGCTCAATGTCCAATTGGCAGCCAGTGACGAGTGGTGTTCCTCAGGGGTCCGTACTGGGACCAGTGCTGTTCAACATCTTTGTTGGAGACATGGACAGTGGGATTGAGTGCACCCTCAGCAAGTTTGCA
>VXAK01008735.1:34336-79317 GCA_013399435.1 Arenaria interpres | reverse complement strand
GTGACCAGCAGGTCACGGGAGGTGATTCTACCCCTCTACTCTGCTCTGGTGAGACCCCACCTCGAGCACTGTGTCCAGCTTTGGAGTCCTCAACACAGGAAGGACATGAATCTGCTGGAGGGCCACAAAGACGATAAGAGGGCTGGAGCACCTCTCCTATGAGGACAGGCTGAGAGAGCCTCTTTGTCAGGAAGTGCAGTGATAGGACAAGGGGTAGTGGTTTTAAACTGAAAGAGGGGAGATTTAGATTAGATACTAGAAAGAAATTCTTTGCTGTGAGGGTGGTGAGACACTGGAACAGGTTGCCCAGGGAGGTTGTGGCTGCCCCATCCCTGGAGGGGTTCAAGGCCAGGCTGGATGGGGTTTTGAGCAGCCTGGTCTGGTGGGAGGTGTCCCTGCCCAGGGCAGGGGGGTTGGGACTCAGTGATCTTTAAGGTCCCTTCCAACCCAAACCATTCTATGATTCTATGATTTTATGCACGGTCTGTCAGGTGTACAAGCAATTAACATACATGTGATGTGAAAAGTGAAGTGAAACTTCTTGATTTTGTCAAGTGCTTCAAAAGAACAACAGATTTCAAGGGGAACAGGCAGCATCACTGTCTGAGGAAGATGAAAAGAACAGTGAAACTCAATTTGACAGTCACCCTAATGCAACCCTAGCGCAGCTGGACTCCATACACATTTTGTCAAGGTGTCAAGGCACTTGAGTTTATTTGAACAGAATACATCAAAAATTGGAAAAATCAGTACTGAGAATAGTCTGAGGTAGCACTGAAACTTTTTCAATTATCCTAATGGTAAAAGGAGAAAACGTTTTCTGAGATGGTTTTTGTGCTCAGCCTTCAATGGGCTGGCAGTGATGACCTATACAAATTGGCTACAATTTCTATTCCAACCTTCCCCAGGACTTTTAACAATCACTGCAATTCTGACCGACAATGCCAAAAACATTACTGATGTTGGAGACGTGAGAGGTAACACAACAGACTTATACACCTACTTCTTTAGGAAGGAAAGGCCAAAAAATTGGCATGCCACCAGATTTTCCACAGCAAAGCCTTTGCCTGAACTTTTATGCAGAACAATAAAAATGGTTTATAGCCTGTGGAGGAGAATCTAGTAACACAAAAACGTGGAGCTGAACACATGCTTACCCCCCAAAATAAAAAGCATATATAAAAATATATATAATTCAAAGGAATTACGAGTAGATATGCAGAGACAGCTGTAGGACAAGCCATGCATTTCTTATTATGGGATATCACAGTGTATCTTTTCTTGAGGACAGTGTGGAAATATCCAGTCTTGCTCTAAAGACAGCTGAGAAGCCAAATTGGTCCATACAAAGCTCCTTGTTACTGAATACCAGGCTGCTCCTGTGACCTAGTTAACTTGTTTAGAGGTAACACTTTAGGAATCTGGCTACTGTACTCAAGTAGCAGTCAGAGCTCTACCAGATAAAAAAAAGCTGACTATGGTGGTCATCACAGTACATGGAAGACAAAATCCATCTCCTGGGACCCACTTGAGAAAATTAGCAATTAAATCTGCTCCCAGCCCAATGAGTTATCCTTCAGATCACATTCTTCGAGCAATCGAGATCTTCCCAGCACTTCATTAAAACAAAGCCAGCTACCCTTTCCCTAACATCTTATTAAGAAACAAAGCTCCCCACAAAGCCCACTTGGCTGGCCAACACAAAGCAGCAGAAATAAAGCACAACATGTGATGTTCAAATTCAGGTCGTCTGCTTTTTTTTCTTTTCTTCTTCCTTCTGTAGGCAAAGCAGCACTACTTATGTCCACCCCAGGCTTCAAGGTGAGTCACTCCCTCACCATGGCCATCACAGCATGCAGCTGCTTTTCTCCTTACAGGAGAGTTGGCTGCAAGCAGTGAGCACTGCTCTGCTCCTGGAAGAGGAAACACTTTCTCCAAAATGAAAGAATCTGTTTCCAGGACGCAGCCCCACCACCTTCCTCTCATGAGCCCAACCAGGATTTCTAACCCGTGCTGCTGTTGATGACCAGGTGCCAGGCCCTCTGAGCTCTGCACTTCTGCACTGGGATCCTTGAAGGTGATCCAAACACACTTCCAGGAATCCATGAATCAAAAGGCGCATTTTTTTTCCTACTGACCCTTATATCTGACAGCATCTTTGACTTACTTTCAGACAAACACAGACTTCCTTTCATTGTTGCTGGGTTTATTTGCTTTCTTTTGCCTTCTATCAAGTTTGTTTTTGAAACATTCCAGGGAACTGCACTGATTTACTATTTCAACTTCTAAACAAAGAAAGTCTAAATTCAGCTAAATGGAGATGTATACAGATGTGTATCAAGCACTTCTCTGTTTCACTGCTATGCTTTGATTTTTTCCTTCAGTGCATTTCTTCTCCCTTCAGTCAACAGGTACACACACTTTTTTCCACACTTATGTGAAAATAACTGCTGAATTACGTTGGAGACACTTGTATCGCAGGTAAAATGAAGTAAATCCCACAGATCTCACTGTGCCTTTAATATTCAGAGCCCTTGCTATGCTGTCCTCTCAGAGCTGCTTAAATGCTATGTAGTATCTCCCCGAGTTTACTATTCAGTTGGCCAAGATCAGCTGCACTAGGAAGGCAGCACAGAACAGATTCCCCACTTCAGCTGTGCCAAAAACCACTTGATGTTTGCCCCTGGCTCTGCTCTGACTTGACTATCAGTGGGTATCATCCATTCAAACTCGCATCCTGATAATGGCTCACATTCTGGAATGTTAGCAAAGTGCCTTCCGCTCCATTAACAAAATTTAGCCCTCAACTTCAATAGGTTTCTGTGTGCCTGGGTACTGTAGAAAAGACATCACGTGTATTAAAAGTGGCATCACTTACATGAGAAATACAAAGAAAACATAAGCCGGGGAGTTGCTCGCATACACAAGGGGCAAAGGTGCTTTGGTTTCTCAGGGGGAGTAGCTCTTTTCTGGTTTTGTTTGTTTGTATGTTTTTAAGATGGAGGAAGCCAGAAGCACCTTGTAAGCATTTTACCCCCTGCAAGCCAGCTGTTTTTCAACCTTCAAAGCTTAGATTAAAATTCTCTTCTACAGCGTTAGTCACATGCACTACTTGCCCCAGCCCAACTATTATCTTGTGCCTTCATTTAAGAGGTTTGCAGGGCTGGCTGTTACTCTGGCTTTTGCCACACATGCAGAGTCACCACAGCACACCCTCACTACCACGTAGTTAACCTCACAGAAAGGGTGACGCTCCCAAGATTTCTCCCATGTTATCTTTCATTGTCCTCCTAAGTCCCACCTCATCATGCAGGCCAAAGGCTTTTTGCAGCTGCAGAATCACCTGAAGACCCAAGAAAATTGACCTCCAAATTGGAGGGATACGGATTTGATAGGTGGACGGTTCGGTGGATAAGGAATTGGCTGAATGGTCGCACCCAGAGGGTGGTACTCAATGGCTTTAAGTCCAGATGGAGAGCAGTGACTAGTGGTGTCCCTCAAGGGTCCGTCCTGGGACCNAAATGGGCCTCGCTTTGGGCTTGCGCCACCAGAAGATGACACACAAGTGCTTTAGCAGAAATGCAGGCACACAGCTCAGTTATGAGCCTCCTTAAAGGAGATACTCAAGTCTTTTTCAACTACCTTTCAGGTTCCTCCTGCAAAACAGTGGACACCTGATAAAGGAAAGCGTTCCCTACACACAGCAAACTTTTCAAGCATTCTTAAGTATTTATTTTCCCCATACAGCTAGTTTTAGGAGGATGTTAAGTTGTTAAGATGTTAAGAATGGAAGAGCCTGCTTAGAAGCAATCAAGAAGCAATAGTAGTGAGCCCTCAAAATAGCCTCCAAGGAGCAAGCAGAATTCCTCCTTCGTAGGCTGCTGCCTTTCCCTTGCATGGGCAAAGACGAGCAAGAAAAACAAAGGTGTGATAAACTCCTAATGGCACAGGGCTGCTTACAGAGCAGCGTATTTGCTTCTGTCAGCTAATTCTGGAAGGAGAAAAAAAGATCCTTTCTGTCTTGGGTTAACATACAATGACAAAGGACAGTTCTTTAATTAGGACCAAAGTGGGTTATATATCAGATTTTTTCCTAATCTGGTAAACTTCCTGCTGAAATGGGGTACCTGTAAAAAGGAAAATCCCCATATATCCTCCCCTCAACCCCCCCAAAAAAGAGGCCACTCAAGACTTTTTTTCCCTCTGAAAAGTATATAGTCAGCACACTAAGAAAGTACTAGTTTCTCACTCATTTTTCTTCTCATTTCTTCAAAGGGGGCATAAAGATTTAAGGTAGCTTCATCCTGTGGAGAAAAAAGGTGAGTGTTGGCGCATATTTCCAACTAGGTTCCCCGTAGAAACCAAGCTTAAGTAATCACACTGCGTAAGCACGTTCAGTTTCTTGTAATAAGTTGTGAGCTGTGGGGTCTCTTTCAACCAAACTGACCACATCGTGCCACAGATGGCAAGTTTCACGTGCTTAGCAGAAAACAAGACACCCTTCCCTGTGTCCTCAACAAGCAGCAGACTAGGGAACACTCCATCTTTATTAGATACCCAGTTCCTCAAGGCTGAGACAAAAACCCAAAGACATTCAGATCACTTCTCAAAAGAGACCAGTGCCACTGTTCACCACACACGCATGACATCTTAGGAACATCTCAGTGCTTCACATTGAGGCCCATCTGTTTTATCATAAAAGTCAGGGTAATCAGGAATTTGGCCAAGAAAACTTAATGCAGGAACTCTGTGTCATTCCTGCATGATTTTGTTTTCAGCTACATACTGATGGTAGTAGGAGGATGATTTCAGATGAAAACAGCTGGATCTAACAGGTAGAAGGCAGATGTCAGAAGGGCCACATTTATCCTTTTTTCACTCAAAGATGCTTTGCTCCACTACATCCCCAGTTTCTTTTAAAGAGTTAAAATAGTTAATATTAAGTAGAGATGCTGATTTCCCAAGATGGACTTCCAGGGTTGGGGGTCCAATACAATACCTAAATATTAGCAGGGTGACTAGACAGGTCTACTTATTCACTAATCATGTGCTCACCATCCAAGGGTAATCATCTGACTGAGAAGATGGAGGGGTGGGGTTCCTTTTTCTGAGTATGGGGAGGTTAAGTCAATTATGCTCTGCTTTTCTATGTGCCCATCATTAAAAGGAAATGGGGTATAACATACCGTACAACAGATCTTCATATCTGTGAGGGCAAGCAGCAAATCCTGGAATCTTGGACTGATTTGTGTTTCCCATAAACTGTAATCTGACTCAAACTGCTCGTGCCATACCAAAGTGGGCTTCACGTACCATACTATATAAAAACCAGTTCCTGTTTCTACATTGTTTGACATGTATCTGGAAACATCTGAAGGAAGAATTCAACTGCGTTAACCACACTGTCTAATTACCATAACCATTTTTTTAAGAACCAGACATACCCAAATCCTCTGAACTCCCGATTTTAAAACAGTAGCAGCAGTGTATGAACTAGCTAAATTTACTTACTTTGCCTGTTGACAACAATAGTACTCAAAATCTGTCTTCACATTAAAGCTTCTTCATATAGGTGTACTGTCAACACTGCTAGTCAATTCACCTCTTTCTCTCTACACAGGATTAATTTTCCTTCCTCAAACTACACTGCTCTGAAAAAGGCACAATTTTTCAACTGTGCAGGTATGCTAGAGGGAATAATAGTATTACTGTGACAAGTGAAAAAGGCTCTTTTTCTTTTTTAAATCTTCCTATTGCTAGCTAGAATTCCATTAAACACGCAAGACAGTGACCATTTCAGTTTTGGGACACCAGAATACTGTGGGCTCCTATTTGGAAGAGTGAAAACCTCAGATAATCACAGGCCTCTGAACTTATTTCCATCACTGCACTGCAGAGCACTGTCTAATTAGTACTTACACCCTTCCCGACAGCACAAGTCACACGGTTCAGTTCTGGTAAGGACTGCTGGGACAGGAATACTACTTGAACCCTCAAACGGTCCACTGTGCTGGCTGATGGCAGTTATTCATCATCCAAGGTTCCCAAACAGCATGAAACAAAGATTTCCTTTCAGAATAGTTTGGACTGTGTTTTGGACTAAAACACTGAGTTACTCAGAACCCAATATCCTACCTCTCACCTGGTTCCTTTAAGCAGAGTAGACAACATTGTTCTCAGATCACTGCCATAGCATCCCAGTGCAAACACACCCCCAAAAAATGAGACACAGATCTTGATGCTCCGGTATGCCAAAAAACAAGGAGGAAAGGAAAATATCCTCTTCCTTTCACCGTAGTGTGACAACATGACGGAACCCACAGTTCTGCATTTTTTCTTAAAAAATGGACACTGAAAATTTAAAATGAATACAGACCTTTTTTTTTTTCAAATTTCTTAAGAAATGTAGCAACCACAATGAAGGATGCCATGTAAGGCCAAGAAAAATCAGGCACAAGGACACAAAAATACCCAGACCCACTGATCAGTGTACTTCAGGTGTATTTTTATTTACAGAGTGGAGATGCCTAATCAGTTATAAGGTTAGACACCTGATAATTCAGCTTTTTTGTAAAAGTATATAAATATATACATGAAACTCTATAAGTAAACATTATTAACTGTGATAATTACAGTAAACATTCACTACTATCCTTATGCTAACAGGCATCTCTTAAAGCTTAAATGCTGTTTTCATGGTACCCTCTATAAAATAGCTGTAGCTGTACTAAAAGGGCAAAAATTCTGTGCCATAAACAAGCTTTTAAAAGAGACCAGTAAAATGTCTTAGCAATAAAGTTTTCCAGGATAAAAATATTGCTTCATCCCTCCCACTCCCCAACCCCATAAGAAACAAATACCCCAAAACAGTTGCAGAACTGCAGGAAGTACTGAGATTACTTTTTTCCTTCTTACTTTTTTTTTTTTTAATTAAAATATTTTTATTTCAGTATTTTATCACAGATTAAGAGAGCTGCAAAAAATGCAGCTTTATTAAATATTATTTACCATTACACAAAAATCTCACATGTGTGTCCATGGGGTTGAAGACATTAGTGGTATTGTATGAGCTATCCCTTTTCCTTATAACTATATACCTTATTTGGAATGATGGAGAGACTTAAAAGACATTTGACAGCAACTGAGGAAAGGGACTGGAAAACTATTGGCAGAACAAAGAAAACATATGAGAGTTTTGCTCTTGCAAACTCCTTGCTTCCCGATTTTAGAAGTACTTCAGCTTCAGTATTTTATTTGCCTCCCTGTTGTTCTTCACGTTGGAGATGATTCAGGACATAAAGGACAACTTGATAGCAGAAAATGTACTGATCCTGCAAGGGAAAGGAAATTACAGAACATGTGAGAAGTGCTTGCACCACCTAAGGAATTCACTCTTCATCTGCACCTCACAGGTGCACAGCACTTGATTTCAATACTCTCTCTATAGTAAAATAAAACAAACCACTAAACAAAAACACCCACAATGGAGAAATATGCTACCTCAACTTAAAACAAATACAGATGCTCCCCTGCCACTAAAGCTGTATTTTTATACGGGACAATTACCCTCCTTTCACACCAAAACCACCTCAAGCAGGGTAAGTACTTTATGTAAGTGGAAACAAAGACAGCAAGTGAATTTCAAGGTCTCGCATCCAATGCTAAATAATACAGAACTCAGATGCCAGTGCAACTTCTTATCTTAATCTCAGTGACACGCGTGTGGGCTAATACATTTTTGGGCTGTGAGCTGGGGCTCATAGTTTTGTGGTTTGGTTTTAGGTTTTTGGTGTTTGTGGGTGGGGTTTTTGTTTGCTTTAAACTACGATTTGACAATTTCTTCACATTCAAAGAGAAGTGCAGATTTTAACAAGACCTTGTGATGTCCACCTCCAGGGTAAAGTTAATTAGCTCTACATCTAGATTATTCCTAAAACAGTAATTTAACTTTTGGTTGAATATCTCCCTAAAGGAGATTTCAAGACGTCTCTGTTGCAGTATCAATGATTCACAGCAGCTACAGTTAGGCCTTCACTTCAGTTTATAACACAATTTTTAGCCAAAAAAGCTCAGCTGGTTTTCTCTGCAATGCAGGCTTTTAATGAAAAATCTCCCAACTGTTTTTTTAAACAGAGATCAAACTAGCACAGCATGTTAAAAATTGCATGCATTTATAACTTAAATATGCAATAAAAATCAGGTATGTACCTGATTTAATTCTCATGACACAAAAGTTAAATTAGAGGGCACAAAGACAATCATTGTGTGCATAACAGAAAGTTTCCTGGCCCATCAGGGTTAGAATTCCAGTGCCTTTCCTTCAGCGTGTACCCGGGGAAGCCAGAGACTCACCTCTGTCTGCACCATCCCATGTCGCTGCAGACGCATTGTGCGCACCAGGTCTGAGATGTCAAACTACCAAAACAAACAACAAGTTAACCATTCAAAAAAGACATAACGTCCATATAAAGGAGACATCCCTAGCACCAAACCAAGGAATCCAAGTAGGTACACTAAACGCTTAGCAGTGACACCAATAACAATTCACTATAGCCTACGCATGTCTGGTAGATAGCCAGCACATGCTGTCTCTGAGCAACGCAGATGTGGCCCTTCTACCTCAGACACCCTCCTTATCTTGTTTTCTTTCTCAGTGCACTGGCTCTCTTGATTACTCTTACTGGGAGCTGAGCGTGCAGAAAATAAGAGTCCCTCCGCCCAATCTAACAAAACGCTTCTTATTTCCCCAGGTCTATAAAGTTCTAGACATTTAGTGGGTGCTTAGATACCCTGCTAAGCGAAGCGTGACATAGCTCATCTTCTCTACTCTCTACAAATACACAAAAAGATTTGCCATATCAGGCCACTGAAGGACGTAAGCATAAGGAAGCTAGTACCCTCCTGTGGATCACCTGAGAAAGCAAACCCCTGGTTGTGCTGGAAAAGTTAATTTACAGAATCACATGGGGTTGGAAGGGACCTCTGGAGATCATCTAGTCCAGCCCCCCGCCAAAGCAAGTCCACCCAGAGCAGGTTGCACAGGAACTTGTCCAGGTGGGGTTTGAATGTCTCCAGAGAAGGAGACTCCACCACCTCCCTGGGCAGCCTCTGCCAGGGCTCTGCCACCCTCACAGCAAAGAAGTTCCTCCTCATGTTTAGGTGGAACTTCTTATACTCAAGTTTGTGCCCACTTCCTCTTGTCCTGTCCCTGGGCACCACTGAAAAAAGACCAGACCCATCCTCTTGACACCCACCCTTTCAGTATTCATAGGTGTTGATCAGATCCCCGCCCCCCCCAGCCTTCTCTTCTCCAGACTAAAAAGACCCAAGTCCCTCAGCCTCTCCTCCTAAGAGAGATGCTCCAGGCCCCTCATCATCTCTGTAGCTCTCTGCTGTACCCTCTCCAGCAGTTCTCTGTCCTTCTTTAACTGGGGAGCCCAAAACTGGACCCAGGGCTCCAGATGGGGCCTCCCCAGGACAGAGCAGAGGGGCAGGATGACCTCCCTCCACCTGCTGGTCACACTCTTCCTGATGCACCCCAGGATGCCATTGGCCTTCTTGGCCACAAGAGCACATTGCTGGCTCATGGTCATCCTGTTGTCCACCAGGACTCCCAGGTCTTTCTCCTCAGAGCTGCTCTCCAGTAGGTCACCCCCAACCTGTCCTGGTGCAGGGGGTTATTCCTCCCCAGGTGCAGCACCCTACATTTGCCCTTGTTGAAGTTCATCAGGTTCCTCTCTGCCCATCTCTCCAGCCTGTCCAGGTCTTGCTGGATTGTGGCACAGCCTTCTGGTGTGTCAGCCACCCCTCCCAGTTTTGTATCATCAGTGAACTTGCTGAGGATACATTCCATCCCCTCATTCAGGTCATTGATGCATATATTGAGGAGGACTGGACCCAGTATTGACCCCTGGGGGACTCCACACAGACCTCCAACTAGACTCTGTGCCCCTAATCACAACCCTCTGAGCTCTGTCTTTCAGTCAGTTTTCAATCCACCTCACTGTCCATTCCTCTAATCCATACTTCCACACCTTCATCTCCAGGTGAGATGTTTGTACACTGAGTTTTTGATTCAGTTGCCTAACAGATACTCTGGTTGGGTTCTAGCTGTCCTCCAGCAGTTCACGGATCTCTGAGTTCCACAATTCTCAGCCTTAATATCATATAACAGGATAGTTCCACTGTCATATCCAGGTAAGGCAGGCATTTTAACTTCTCTTTCAATTGCCCGAGTCATCATGTCAACACACTGTTGTTCCCAAGCCATTCACCAGAAATCTGCTATGGCAGAAGATGTCCTTGCAGCAAGTATATCCTGGAACATCTCAAGCAGCACCTAACAATGTTGGGTTACTAAGGTATCAACAAAAAGGACACTTAACAAGATTCCCTGGGCTAACCTGAGAACCAGTGGATGTTAGAGCTCTTCACCTCTAAACATTTCACAGGTACTGCTGTTTTACACCCTGATTTGTGTTCCATTACATCATGGCCAGCAGCACGCTACTCTCAAAAGCATGACACATTGTTTAAAATTGAATAGATCCAATGGAATATGTTTCCTGCAAGTCAGAAGCACAGCTTAGCCTATCCTCTTGGGTACTCACGTTGAGGTCTCTGCTGATTAACCCTAGGACAACGTCTATACAGATAAGGGTCCCTGATCGTCCAATGCCTGCACTGCAGTGAGTTACAATAGGTCCTGATTTGTGGACTTGCCGCATGTAGGAGATAAAAGTAAGCAGATCATCTGGTTGAGAAGGGGTGTCATGGTCAGGCCAGGCGATGAAGTTCAGATGGGAGATGTGCCGTACTTCACCTGTCTGAGGTTTAAGAACAACAGTAACAACCAAACGTAACACATGGCAAGGACAAAAATACAAAAGGTACATTTCCCAAAGGAAATAGTCTCAGAGGAGAGGGATTTGCCCAATGAAGGTGTTCTGTAATACAATATAACAAGAGAAACAATGAGCTAAACTTGAAATAACTAGTAAGTAATTGAATAGTATATTGTTCACTGTGCAGACTGAGCTGATCACACAAAGGAATGAACCAGTCAGTCTGAATTATTAGTGAATTTCATATCCCTATACATGTTTCTGTGACCAAAGGCACAGGGAGCCAAAATTTAGAGTCTCATTAGCATAATAAAATCATCTCCTGGCCCAACTGCTTTTTCCTGTAAGGGTCACAGAGTAGCATAAGCTGCAGCAAGGAATAATTGCCCAGTAATGATCGCTGGGTAAAGAGAAGCAACCCCAGGTTACCTCTCAATGTAGACATTGTGATGGAAAGCAGACAAGCTAGAAGCATAAGGATAAAAATGCCAATACTGGAAAAAAAAAAGATTTCTTAGATTCACTTACCTGGATCTCTTCTAGCTGCAGCACTCTAATGATAAAGCCCTTCAGCTGCTGGAGTCTTACAAGAGCAAGCCGTAGTCTATCATTTATCATGGTTGTTTTATTGAGTACATCTGGCCAGTAACGCTGGCATTTTATCTTTTCTCCTTCCATCTCCTGAGTCATCATGGCAATCACAGTACAGTTTTGCTCCCAAACCATTTGCCAGAAATCTGCTACAGTAGTTGGGAGAGGTCCTTGACACGCAATATAAACAAACTCTTCATTGCCCACTGGCATGCGAATGAAGCTGGCATTGATGTATCCACCTTCAGTCCCAAGAGGTACTCTAGTGGTATCATCTGCAATCCCCACACAACAAAAAAACCCCCTCAGTGTTATGTGTGCACATAATTAGACCGTCACAAAATAGAGATACTGAGTATTACATACTCACACAGTACTCAGTTCAGATGCTTCAGATCTTATTTTTAAAAATAAATCACTGCAATACTTGCTTTAGGATACTAATCAGTATTTTTCTTTGAATAAAGAAGATGGCTAGGGGAGAAATCTACAGACAGGCAGGATATGCAATTTGAACTGCAACATCTCTGAAACTGAGGCTGAATATTTCTCACTCAGAACTAACCTTTGTCGGTTCTCACTTCTACTTGTGTCTGCCACCTAACAAACAGAATTTTGTTGCAGGTAATTTACTGACAATAGTATACCTGTCTGTTTTTCGGATTTCACATGGGTAAAACTGAAAAAAAAACTTGTCTGGCTCCATACGTATACGTCATTTAAAACACAGAATCTGCTGAAACAACTGAAGAATCTGTGAACATCCATCCCTACCTACTACAGTAGTCTATTGTTCACCGATCTTAAACTGCTTTATAAATGTTTGCTTTAGATGTGTAGAAAATTAGTGGCAGATTTAGTTTTTTCCCTACTCGGTAGCAGAACTAGGATTGGAAACCAAACTATCTTCTGATTCAATTCATCTGACCATACAGGTCGTGATAAAATATCAACAGTGAACTCCAGATTAGTTAGGACTTACAAGGAAGTATGTTTTTATATCTGTTCTTTTTCCTATTCTCCTTTGCTTGTCCAATCAAACACTGATCCAAAGGTTTTAACTCCTGAAGGTTCTGTAAAGAAGCAATTATATGTGCATTAGAAAGCTCTTAACGGTTAACAACTGTTAAGAGCAGTTATGTAACCAAGTCTTTTACAGAGTAATTTAAAAAAATCCTAACGAAGATATGCAAAATAATTCAAGTCACAGGAAGGAATCTAATTTCACATAGCTAAGAAAATGAAACAAAATTTTAAAAACCTATTACCTAGTAAATATTTTACCTCATTCTCCCAAAACAGAGATCGTGTAACATGGTTGACTTAAAACTTTGGAAAAGCTGTTTTCACATACTGCTGCTAGATTTAATTTACCTTGTCTAGCCTGTTAATGTCAGAGTCACTTGGTAATGTACCAGAAGTAAGAATGATGGAAACACACTTTTGACACAATCTTAGGTCTCATCAGCTAGTGGGGGAAGGGAGAGAAGTCTCTGGTAAAAGAAGTCTTTTCATCTCTAGAGCTGCAAAAAGACCTGTGGTATTTAAGGCCATTCTATTTCTAACCTTTTCATAATAGAAAAAAGGACTTTAAGAGACAAATAGTTACTCACTTCAATCTCTTTAGAAGGGACTCCCTGTTCCAGCAATCCACGCAACATCCTGATCACTGACTTTAATTTGGCTCCTGAGTACTTGCCTCCAGGGAGCACATTCACAGTAGGGAGCGCAGAGATCTCTTCATTTGTCACTAAAGGGAAATCTAGCAGAAGAACAAGACTGTTTATTTATTTTATATAAATAAATAAATAGCTAAAACTATGGAAACATAAACTGTAGTGTAATGTTGAATTTCCTTGTTGCTGTTCCCCACTGTACTACCTGTTTTCTCTAAAATGCCTCCATACAGCAGAGAGAATACAAACCTCTAGTTTGACAGCCAAAACCAAATTAACAAAATCAATAGGACACAAAATCAGCTTTGATCCAGGAACCAAAGGGAGTATTTTCCTGAACTTCCAATAAATACACAGAAACAAGCTTCAAATACATTTTTTATGTAAGTTCTTTACATAATAACCTACAAAACTGATGAATGCACACAGGCATAACTCAGACCTCTCTACTTAAACATCACAGCCTGTGACTTTGTTTTTAGCATTTACACTCAATATGCCTTTCAAGTGGTAATCATAAGATGTGTTAAAAACATCTTTTTTTTTTTTTCCAATAAAGCTTGCTTCTGACCAGGCCTCACTGCTTCTCTGAAGCACAGCAAAATTAATAAACTAAGAGTCTCTCTGGTATCAAAATTAAAAAGTGTCCTAAATCTAAAGGTTTATGCGGATTACTCTTTTTTCCTTTTAATGAATGCAAACAAAAGGCTGCTGTATGTGAATTTCAGGAACTGACATTTCTAATGCTATCGCAAAAAGTTAAGACTAGATTCTGCCAAGCACATCAAATTGAGTAGCGTTCCACTCTACCACGCTGAGAAGCAGTGGAAGACAGAGTCAAGACAAAGAAAAAATACTACCTAATTTGAGCATGGAGTAGCCATATGTGAAGAACACAATATATTGATCTGATCATGGTCAAATATGTATATTGTTACAGTTTTTGTCAGACAACTGCTATGGAAGAAAGCATCTCATCTGGTTTCAACTCTACTACAACTACAAACGCAACATTGCCAATATTGTTCCTATTATATTAGATTTCCCGTTATACCTGTCATTACACCCTCAACACATATGCAGGACATTTTAAAATTAACTTCTGACATTTTGTCTATTTAATGTGATCCTCAGTTTTCCACTGATTATTTGTTCTTGCCTTTATTTACACGTTCCTGGACGACTGATTCAATTGGCAGTTCATCACTTCCCCACGTGATTTCATCTTCATCTGCTTGGCTCAAGGGAGGTTGTGGAGAACATCTGTAAGAGGAAGAGGTATGGAATAAGAAAGAACACTGAGAAATAACCAACACACTTGCAATCTTATTAAAAAACGGCCAGAAAGTAATTTATAGCTACAAGTATTTCTGGACTGGAGCCATATCAGTAACCTCAAAAAAAACTTTTTTTTTTTTTTTTTTTCCTTTTCTTAAATCCCCAGAAGAGATTTGAAAAAGGTAACGGTGGAAAAAGAGACAGGTAAAAGTGGAAAAAGATCTAGTAATAACTATCACTGCAATTACTTTTCAAAGGCTAAATGGCCAAATAACATCTAATAGCAGATTTGTATCATCCGCATAATTCACTACGTATTCACTAGAATACCTATTCTAAATTCCAAGTTTTCTAGCTTTATCAAAGATGGTGATAAATGTATGAAGCATTTTAGGTCATAATGTCACTGCTTGTGCCAAGCCTCAACCCAAAACTTCCCAGAAACTTTATCAAAATGTAAAAAGAAGTGGGTTTTTTTTTTTTTTTTTTTGAGCCATTTGAACACAGTCCAGTTACTTGTTATAACCACATATCAAAGGAATAAATAAAACTAGGGCATAGGAAACCACATAAAGCTGGCTAGTATTCAGGCAAATTACCTTTTAAATAACAAGAATAGACAGAAAAAAATTCAACAAGACATTGCACAGATATTTTATTGGGTTTGGTTTGGGGGTGGTTGGTTGGTTTGTGTTTTTTAATCTCATTCTAACATATTCCTCTTCAAAGTTTCAGACTTTACAGATTTGCTTTCAAGCAACACTAGAAAAGAAATCTTACCCTTCTGGCATAGCTTTTACTTCACAATCATCTTCACAACCATTTACATGCGTCGGCTAGTGGAAGAAATATGTCAAAACACATTAAAGGACATAGCTATAACACTCACCTGCTGTAGATTTTAAACAATTAACAATTACATGGGCTGTTTCTGAAGGGTACTAAGTTCAAAGCAGCACACAATGAAAGACTTTCCTCTTTTAGACATCTTATTAACCCAAAATAACAGGGGACAAGAACACTGAGCACTTGGAAAGAGGCTCTACTGTAACAAGGCGAAAAAGCTATCTGAAAATCATTCCTGACTCACAGCAGCAGTAGAGCCACCTAAATTTTCTCCAGTTGTCTTTCTGTGTTTCTAATACTTAAACACTTTTCATGAGCTAAGTTTGACAGTAAAAACTCTTGCCTCCTGTCAAGCCACCATTCCTATATAGAACAGGGCTTCACCTCTAAACGACAGGTACTCCTACGTACACCTTCCTCAGATGACAAAGACTCAGTAGAGAAGGCGGCATTTCAATCCTCCTTTCAAGAAAAGCTCTACTTTATTTACAAAGATACTTATTAGGCCAGCTTGCAAGCACCCACTAACATACTCGGAGAATTTTACTTATTGATCTCCCAGAGCACGCTGACACAGAGCCAGATTCCTGATTTTACTCCCAGCTCTACTAATGGACAGAAAGCTGCAACAGCCAGGATGTGCTGGACAGACAGAGTTCTGCTGATTTGAAATACGAGAGAAAATCTGGGCATCTAGTGACTGATGAAAAGCAGGATGTGCAACGATGTAGGGTAAACCACGTACAGAAGTTATTCAAGTTAATGCACATATCCTAGCAAAAAGTAGGAAGAAGAAAAATCCCAAATTTACATTTTGGACAGTTAAGTCTCCACAGTACTCATCGGGACTGCTTCCCTTCTTTAAGCAGGAATTAAGCACATCTTTTAGATTAAATGCCTGAAATAACATTTACACACTAGTTTATTATCGCCATTTTTGAGAAAAACTGTTGGGCTTTATATGAGGAACAGTGTAAAATAACTCTATGCTTAGTTATCTTATATAGTTGATTTATGATAGAATAATGATACAATATTTAAAAAATAAAAGTTTGTACACTATTTACAGCTACTACCAACAAAGATGTTTTCATTTAAAAGACACGTAAAGTTATTTCCACAAATTCTATGCCAATAAAGCAAATAATAAATTGAAAAAGTGTTGGAGAAAGCAAAATCAACAGACAAATGTCTGCCAGTTTCTTGCCATCCCACCTCTGAAAAATCTTCAGGTAAAGATGACCCATCACAGTCTGTGTCTTCAGACTTGTCTTCTGTCAGCTTTCCATTCATCTCTACTGGAACAGGGAAATCAGGAGATACAGCATAAGCAGAACAAAGATGACCGTGACTCACCTTCTCAGGTGTGCATCCCGTTACACCTGTCTGGTACTACACAGCGAATACAGGTGCCAGAATCACAGTATTGTCATGGTTGGAAAGGACCTCTGAGATCACCAAGTCCAACCACAGACACAAAAAACCCCCCTACAATCTCAGCCACTAGAGCATGCCCTGAAGTGCACAGGGTCAAGATGGTGATGCTCTCAGTAAAGTCATTCTTCCTAAGATCTAGTCTAAACCTCCCCTGCCCCAGCTTCAGACCGTTTCCCCCGATCCTGTCATTATTCCCTTGGGAGAAGAGGCCGACCCCCCACCTCTCTACACCCTCCTTTCAGGGAGCTGGAGAGGGCAAGGAGGTCTCTCCTCAGCCTCCTCTTCTCCAAACTAAACATGCCCAGTTCCCTCAGCCTCTCCTCGTAGGACTTGTTCTCCAGACCCCTCACCAGCTTGGTGCCTCTCCTCTGGACACGCTCCAGCACCTCAATGTCCTTCTTGTGGTGAGGGGCCCAGAACTGAACACAGCCCTTGAGGTGAGGCCTCACCAGTGCCCAGTACAGAGGCACCATCACGGCCCTACTCATGCTAAGAAACATCTTGTAAGTCCCTTTGCTACCCTTATCGTATAGGATAATTAGACTTCAGGCTTGTTTCTTTTTTAACTAGAAGAGCTGTCATTACATGTGAGGCTGTTTGCATAGCTAGCACAATACCTATGTCACAGCAAGCTGGATGGACAGGCTACTGCTAGTAAGTTATCAGATTCCCGTGTCAATAGTGTTCCTGCAATTCAGTTATATTTAGGCCAGTAGTAGATCTAAACTGGTATTCTACCTGCTCTTTGTATTAACAAGACCTAGTTAAAGCAACTTGTATCTGTCTACTACCTGCTGCTGTATCTTATGGAATCCACTAACCTTCAGTTGCAAAGGACACATCCTACCCATAATAAACTGGAAGTAACAGAGCTCCAATTAAATTCTACAGCTGAAGTACTGGCACAGCCATTGCTAATGTAATGACCAATGACAATAACCCAATGAACTTGAAGAGCAGCAAAATAGCTGAAATAATAATAATTTTGGAAGGTTTTCTAGAAGAAACCTCTACAGGAACAGCTGAACTTTTGGAGCAAATATACATAGTGTGACACCACAAAGGAAGTACAAATCCTGTTCCACACTAGGTTTCCATAAAAAGAAAAACGGAGCTAAGGAGACGGAACAAAGGAAAAGAAAGGTGTACAGACACAAGCAGGTATTGAAAAAAAGTTTTTCTAAAAGAGATAAAAGAGATTGGCAGACTGTTTGGTTTTGAGAAAGCTCAACACATTTCCAAGGTGTTCAATCTGCAATCAATGAAATGTTTCAGCATTTCAACATGACTGTAGCTGTATGACCAGATACCTAAACATGAATGCTTCTCCAGAGACAATTCCAGAATGGGATTCATTTTTCCAGATTACTTAAAGCAAAATCCAGATTTATCAAACCAGAACTTATTAAATTGCATCTGAAGTTCACTGGAATCAGCAACCATTTTTCTGTGTTTTACTTGGGAAAATTTCAGTTCACACATCAATTCAATGCCAACTCTTCTTCTTGCCAAATCAATTGCTTCCTTGGCACCTTGTTTCAAGAAGCATTTTGCTGTTAACGCTATGCTTTCTTACTGGCTCATGTTACCTGGCAGGTGATCTTTTGATGCAGCCTTTTTGAGACGTAGAAGACTCTGAGCCTCTGAAGTTGCGTTATTATGATTTAAAAGATTCTGGGCTTCCTCATCTACAACATCCAACAGATACTGGACAACTTCATTGTGATCATCCTCATCATAATACTCATCATCTGGAACTTCTGTTTCTAAAGAGAAATAGTATAAAGTGACAACTTTTCCCAATATAGGATGTTTTAGAGGAAAAAAATTAAAGGGGCAGACACCATGACATTATTTCTAGCTGTTCCCATGGCTTTTCTTCATTCCTCTCTAGCACAGAATTCAATTTCCATAAATCTACTTCCAACATTAACAAACTCCTCTAAAGCAGAGTACGCTATCTGCAGATTATCTTCCAAAATTGACTATCCACCTAACATTGACTTATTTCAGCCTATTCAACAATGCCTTGATTCTCTTGTACTTGGACAATAAAGACTAATGCTGTCCCCCATCTCACCCCCTCTTACCTGATTTGTCGCTGTGTTTAGAAAATTCTGACATACGGTTGGGAAAGCCAAGGGAAAGTGCATCTCCAGATCCTGAGAGATTCATTAGTCCTTCTGCGTGACAGATACTGTTTTCTGTATTTGCCTGAGAGGATCCTATGATGCTATTGCCATTTACCTAAGAAAGCGAAGAACAGTACAAATTAACTATTAAAGAGTCTGGCAGTTTGATGAAGCAGCAAGCAACCCTTAAAAAGTTCATTGCTCTACTTAGCAACAAATAAAAAACCCTATTCATACTGTATTCTCATCTGAGATAGCTGGGTGATGGATGGGCAGCTTTTAGGCATGTTAGAAGTTTCAAATGAAGAGAGCAAATAAAAAAAGACTTAAAGCAACTAAGAACACAAAGTGATGAAGAAGCAACTACTACCACAGAACATATAGTATTTATCATTATTATAACCTCTACAAAACATACGCAGGCTTCAATACTTTTTTGTTCCACAACACACCATTTCTCTGAAAACAGAAAGGGGTGAAAAAAGAAAGAAAATCGTCTAGTAAATGTAACATGCAAGCATCTACAGAAACTGTGAAGAGAATGGAGTTTTCTGGATCACAGCCTTGCATCCTTCTCATAAGACCATTTGTCTTTTGATAAAGCAGTCCCAAAAAAAGAGAAGATCAATTAAAAAAAACTACATATTTATGATGATGACTGCTTATTTACATGAAGTGACAATAGTGGGTTTGCATACTTTAACGGATTGTTCAATTTTTTTTTTATTTTAAAAAAGCGTGTAAAGTAGATTCTTTTCTATGCTTAATGATAATAGGCACAATAGAGGAATATTTACCTTGGTCCCACAAGCATCAGTTTTATTTTCTGTTTTGTCACAGGGGTCATCACAGGAACAGCCTAAACAAAAATAGGAAAAACTCAACAACTTCACAGCAACTTTTTCACAGAAATTAAATTAGCCTTCATCAATCATTTTTATAAAAGAAACAAGGTATTTAATATTATGTTATACAATGAGTAACATTTCTCCCTTCCTTGTTACTGGGCATTGCCAAACCCACGTCTGATGGACTACTTTATAATGGCTTTTTCAATGTTACATTAAATAGGATCATAAAGCATGAACCCTAACACAAGTAACAAACTCTAAGCAAAGAGAAATGTTGCTAAATAGCTCAACAACATACACATGCTTTTGGGAAACAGGGCTTGATTCCCTTTCCTTTGACAGGTACAAAATACAACCCTGCAATCACTTGGCACTAACGTGTTTTTTTTTTTAGACATCATCTGACATTTGGGTCTTTGTTCTAAGGTACCTTTCCCTTCTTGGTAAAGAAAAGAGTGATACTATGACACCAGAGACCACCATCTATACTAGACAGCCCATGACTAGTATAATAAATGAGATACAGTGGAACCAGTAGTTGCTATATACATAGCTACCAGTGAAGTTCTGGATTTTCACACACATTATGTTTTTACAAATGAGGAAACTCGTAGATAAAATAACTGAAGGCTGAGAGTAACCTTACATCTTGTCATGACCTATGCATGACAAGTCATCTACAGGGAGGGAATTTTAAGTGAGGTCTTCCAAGATCTGGTTACAGCTTTTTGCAACAAAACATGTAGCATACTTGGAAAATATATAAGCAACACTGAACTGTAGGAGTCACGACAATTTCATAGGGCAAGATCAGTACTCAAAGTTATTTAGATACATTAAAGGAAGTGTGAAAAACTAGACTACAATGAATCAAGACAAATGCAAAATGACACATTTCAAAGAAAAAGCAAATGCTTAACCTGGTAAGTAACCACATAAACAGTTGCTCTACATAAAAGCAAACGCAGGTGGTAGAGGATCCTGAGACTGAGTAAGCAAGGAACCATTCAGCGAGAGGAAGTTCATCTCACTCAGGGTGAGAAAACAGGAATGCTGTCTACATAACCCTGGAAATAATTCTTCCTATCTACTGGCACTGGTGAGCCTCACCCAGTGCCATGCGTGTGACCAGAAGCATCACATGTGAGAGGAAAACAGTGAGATGTAAACAAACTGTAAGGGAGCAATAAAATCAATTTGGGCTCCTTTAATCTTGAAAAAGAGAAGTGTAGCAGGAGACCTGAAGTCTTTTCAAATGTAACAAATTGGCATTTTTATGCCTAGTCAGAGGAAACAACATCATAATTACTATTATTATTAACAATGATAATAAATTGATTATTTTTTTCTTTTACTCCTTGAAAGACATAGGGTTGATATTAGAGAGAATTTCTAAACTACAAGAGAAATGGAATCATAAAGAGACTATTGCTTAATCTCTTTTCATGGAGCTCTTAAAAGAAAGATCAAGCAAACACCTGTTGGAGCTAATCTCAGTAAGCAGAGTTCTAGGTCCACTGGGCAAGGATAGGATCTTAAGGCCCATATCAGTTCCTGCATGTTTATAAACATGTGCATTTCACTTGCAGTAAGTAAAATCTTACCATTAGTTTTCCTTGGCCATGTGCTATCAGGGCTTTTGGATTTTGGAAACACTGCATGACCATCTCTATGAAAAGAAATGTTTACAGAAATTTTTATTAAAAAAAATATCATGGAAATAATGATGTAAATATGTACTATTAGTAAAACTGCTAATCAGGCTTTCTAGGACAACAGTTTTGGAATACTTAAAATATTAAATGAGAGAGATTAAGCACTGGTAGTTCGGTTAGGTCCTACTTCAGGGTGCACCAAAGAGCTCATTAGAGCTGGACTTTCCTTCTAGATTCTGACAAAAAGGTAAGACCTTGCAGCCTCAGGACTTTGCAATTTCTTCCCCTTCTGGGATAAAACAGAATGGGAAGAAGAAAGGCAGAGAGGAAGCAAAGAATGACAGGCAAGGCTGGAAGACTTCAAAAATTAAGTAAATGTTTCAGTCCCAGGCAAATACCGAAACAGAGTAATCCGGAGAGTTTTTTAGACCGCTGTGTTGCCACAAAAGCAGCAGGGATCAGTGAAAATACAGTGGCGCACTAGGATCTGTGCCGTAACATTTTGATATCCACCAGTGTGCTGGGACATCCATGTGACAGTAGAACTATTTAAGCATGAAACAACATTTTATCTTCTTTTTATTATTACAGAACACTCAGTAGCAATTTTAAGAAAAAAAGAGTAATGGTATTTAAATAACCTGTGTCATATTTTGAACATTTGCACCTCATAGCTGGACACAGCCTTGTCTTCCCAAGAAACACAAAGCTCAGCAAGTACCAAGTATGCTTCTGCTCCACTGAAGCACAAAAGCTGTGTATATACAGACTCTTTTTGTGGCATCAGTCCTCAATAACACACTAGTTAGTACCGCTCTGGTGAATTAGTTGTCATACCAGAAACACGTTTTACCTTTATATTCATACAATAATGCCAGAAAAACACAAAGTACAGGGAAGCATTTGCTTCCAAAATATACCTGGTTGCTTTGAGCACCACTTTCGGAAGGTATGTTTCCAGCATTCTTTTGGCTTCTCTCAGAGTCATTCCTTGTGTGCTTACTCCATTAATATAATGGATAATATCTAGTGCATGGAGACTCTCGTCTCTGGCAGCAACCGATCTGGGGAGAATGTCACTAATATACACAACTTGGTAAAGGCTGTCATGGCCTCCTGATAACAACAAACCTTCGCAGGAAGAGAGGAGAGGAAAAAGGGTGAGGAAAACCACAAATAAAACAACTTCTTTTTTTGTAATTGAAAGGAAAAATTTTGCTTTAGAGCAAAAAATAGTCTACTTCTGTGTTACCTAGCTCCTCCTTATGGCACGTTAGTGTAATATCAGGCAGTAAATGAGGCAACACTGGCATCTTGGGTAACTCCAAAACACGCCCTAGCACTAATTTGACAGTCTTTGGGGCAGCACGGAGAAAGTTTACTGCTTCAGTATGACTCATGTTAGTGACATCAATGTCATTAACCTGCAAAAATAAAAGCAAGAGATGCCCTTGTTAGGTTCCAAGTAAAATAGTTAGCACTATTGGACAAACATTTATTACTGTTCCTATTGTTCCTACATTTGATGCTAAAGGACAAAACAACAGATGCTTTACTGCAGTTCATCACACTTACCCAAGGAGACAGAATACATAAAAGTAACTGAACTTTTACAAGTGAAGACACAAGTTTACAGTCCAAACGTCAAAATATTAAACAATCTGAAGTACGTTATTTTACTGTTCCTATTTAAAAAACTAGATACGATTGCAGAGACGAACACCTCAAAGTCTGACTCACAACATAATTTAATTTGACTTGTAATAATAAACCTAACTTTATTAAGGTTGAATAGCATTCAGCAGTGTCCTGATCTAGCAATGACTCACACAAGTGCTCTGTGCAATGCACTTTGTCACTATTGCTCACAGTCCCTGCCAGCCTAAATGCAAGTTTTTTGTCAATCAGAAACTAATACCATAAGGGACAGGATGCCATTCAGAGGGACCCGGACAAACTTGAGAAGTTGGCCCACATGAACCTCATGAGGTTCAAACAAGGCCAAGCACAGGGTCCTCCACATGGGTCGGGGCAACCCCTGGTATCAATGCAGGCTGGGGGATGAAGAGATTAAGAGCACCCTGCTGAGGAGGACTTGAGGGTATTCGGTGGATGAAAAGCTGGACACAAGCTGGCAATGTGCGCTGGCAGCCCAGAAGGCCAACCATATCCTGGGCTTGCATCAAATGAAGTGTGGCCAGCAGGTCGAGGGCGGTGATTCTGCCCCTCTGCTCCTCTCTGGTGAGATCCCACCTGGAATGCTGCATCAAGTCCCCAACATAAGCAGGACATGAGCCTGTTCAAATGGGTCCAGAGGAGAGCCACAAAAACGATCAGAGGGATAGAAGACCTCTCCTATGAGGACAGGCCGAGAGAGTCTAGGTTGTTTAGTCCGGAGAACAGAAGGCTCTGGAAAGACCTTATTGCGGCCTTTCAACAGTTAAAGGGGGCTCATAAGACAGGGAAAAACAGCCTGTTGTTATAAGACAAGGGGTAATGGTTTAAAACTACAAAAGGGAAGATTTAGACTAGGTATAAGGGAGGCATTTTTCACAATGAGGGTGGTCAAACACTGGAACAGGTTGCGAGAGAGGCAGTAGATCCCCCCATACTTGGAAACATTCAAGGTCAGGTTGGACGGGGCTCTGAGTAACCTGATGTAGCTGAAGATGCCCCGGTGCACTGCAGGATGGCTGGACTAGATGACCTTTAAATGTCACTTCCAACCCAAACTATCTTACAATTCTATTATGAACATCTGTACTATGTGGTATGTACCTGGTAAACTCTTGTACAGCAACTCTCTTAAAATATATTTCCTAAAAATATGCCAGCCATAGATATATTTGACCAGCAACTCCTCCCCATACCTGGGCAACCATCTTACTTAATCAATGAATGCTCTTCTCTTTAATCCATTTTTTGCCATCATGCACAGTTGTTGCACACAGGCTTAACTATGGGACATACCGTAACTCCCTTCAGCTTCTCACATGCTTTTATACTTATACTTCTTTTGTCTAAATGCTATCAAATTATGCCTCTTGAAGGTGCATGCTTTTGTCCCTTAACCACATTTACTTTGGCCCACAACAGAGTTCACCTTTTTTTTCTTTTTTTTTTTTTTTACTCAAAGTTATGCTTTTCATGCAATCCCTGTATCTGAAAACATTAATTCTCTCACTTTTATCAGTCGGTCTCCAGGTCGTAGTCTCCCATCACTTTTGGCAGGATCCTGAACAATGTCGTGAATGTAGCAGCCAATGTTATCGTTACCTTTGGTCACTGTGAAACCCAGACTACCCTTTTCTGACTTTGTCATGGTGACTCGGAGCTCTACCTCCTATGGAAAGAACATAGTACTTTACAAAACAGACACACACAAGCAATTTGAATGCTTTACTAAATTTAAGACAGTTAGACACAGACAACTGATTTACCTATTGTTTTAAGTGGAACACAAGCATGGACAGTACCAAGACATGTCTTAGCAGGCTCAGCTTAGCTCCTGGAAGTAAGCACCTCTAAAGAATTCAGATGGACCACTGTTTTGCATGGAGTTAACCTTGGGCCAAAGGCCTATGGTCTAAACAAAATTGCAAAGGCATATACCAAAACTGACACCTTACTTTACCCTCAACTAGCTGCCATATATAAAAAAGGCTCTGAATTTTTCAAATAAGACAACTTATCAGGAATCATTCAACTGACAAAAGCAGGTGAAAGTATCTTCCTACAGTGAGATACAATACCATAGCTGATTTTGGAACAGAACACATGGACATGTTTTGCCAATTTCGATTTGAAAGATACAGATCTGCCTCATTTGCATAGAAACTCACAGAGCACCAGGAAGGTTTGAGAAAAACTTCTGGAATGGACTATGAAAAGGACAGCTTGCTTCTTCTCAAACTGGAGTATGGGCTAGAATAGCTTTGTAACCTGAAACACCCTCACAACTGAGACATAGCAAATCTCAATTTCCATTTTTTTTTTTATTTTTTTTTTTCAATCTGTGACTAGATTATGTGAGGATACAGAAGCAGAAGTCCCTTCTAATGCACAACATATTTCTGGCATGGCAAGAAGCTCTCTCAGAAGGCTCTCAAATGTACGCTGCATTTTACAGCAGAGCAGAAAGTCTTTGGGATTCAGAGATACTAATGCAGCAAAGAACAGGGCCTCCTGATGTCCCTTCTGCCCTGATTTATCCTCTGATCTCTGAACAACCACACAGAAAACCAACAGAGCAGAAGCAAGATCTCTGCCACTTCAGCTTCCTCTGAGTGCATGGGTTTAGAGGTAGGTAAACATTTCATGCCAAGTTTTCCAGGCTGAAATGTCAGATGAGATAGACATATACACACCTACCTACGTACACATGTGTGACTCCACAGTCACAACAAGAAACAGATCAACTCCTCAAGAGCCCTGACATAAAATGCCTGCAGACATTTGTATAAGCAGCTGCTGTTCACTGGTTACAAACTGCACACGTGTGTGTGCACCACGCATAATGCACATGCTCAAGTTACTACCCACACCCTAAGTATAACCTACAACTATCCCATTAATACGCCTAACTTCTATCCAGTCACTCTCAACGCCATGGCTAAAACAACTTCCAGTTGGCCACAACAGTAGGTACATTTATGCTACTGAAAGACAGAAATAGTAAATTACCGGCTCATATTCTTCAGCATTTTTTTCCAACTGGCTGACTAATGAATCCATTCCTTCCAGGTGCGGAGACAACTCAGAAGCAGGAGTAGCAAAACAGTCATTTATTAAAACGGATGTGGTAACATCGGGAACAGTTCTACAGGTTGGGATCAATGGTAAATCCAACGGCAGATCACTACAGATAAATAATCAAAAAAAAAAAAAGGATCAGCTTGTACAATGTGGCTGTCACCCATAAATGAATATATGGGCCAATATTGACTTTATGCAGATAAAGCAAAATAAAAAAAAGTATTTCTATGAATAGGTTTAATAAATTGCTTTTGTAAACACCTTCTGCAATATTATGAGGATCATTATAAACAGCATACCTGTCCTCAAGCTCTGACTTGCTAGGAGCCTCTTGATCAGAATATAAGATGGTGCGAACAGCCTCCTCCTGACCACCGTGTGCCTCACACTGACTGCGTGCCTGTGTGATAGCTTCATCTGAAGTTTGGTAGAGTGCAGAACTCCAGCCAAGGCCCATCTGTGCTGGTGAATCTATCACCTCCTCATCACCACTCCTGCTGCTGTCGCTGTAGCTGTCTCTTCTAGAGGGAGATTTCAGCCTTTTCTTGCTCAGATCAGTAGTTTCATTTTCATCTGAGCTGTCACCTTGCTCTGCATTTGATGGACCAGAAACTTCTCTGTTGACATCTGGAAATACTTGTGGGGGTGAATGGATGGGAGTCTACAGAGAGCAAGGACATTAAGTCATCAAACTCCAGTTTTGTTGACAAAAGAAAGTTACAAAGACTGCATAAATTTACCCAAACCAATTAATCAGTGGCTCCCTCCATTCAGGTGTTGCCTCAACTGTGCAAACACATCACAGCACAGTTTCACCAAGTTCACCACAACCTGGCCAAGACAAAGTGTGCAAAAACTTTGAAACGTATACTGCTAAAGAACCGCAAATTAATCTAATGAAAACAAATGTACTCTTGGCTTTAGCCTTGGAGAGCCTTTAAGCCCTCAGATCCCTTTAAGCTATGCTCAGCAGCCGTCTAGGCCATTACTGTGAAATCCCTTCCACCCAGAAGACACTGCTGGCGCTTACAGTGCAACGGGTCAAACTGCTCTCACACAGGAAGGAAACAGGGAAGCTTTAAAGCAAAAAGCTACATAACAGACTACAAAAACTATGATAATTTACACCAAACGGAGACCACTGAGCCAAATTATTAACTCCCATTAGAATGAAGACTAGTTTTGCGAATTCCCAAGCATGATGTTAGCTAGCGGACACACAAAGTTTAAAAGCTTCATTTATGCTCTTATGGCCAAATTTTTGTGTTCATGAGCACATTGATCTGTGATAACGTTATAAAAAAATTGTCATTTGTTTATTGGTTTTTTCCTCTTCTTTCAATATATGCGCTGTTTTATTAGTTATTCCATATGACAAAAAGGTTAATTACAGGAGTAGTTATTTATATTATTAGTTTTTTCAGCTGCTTATCTCTTACTCCAATTTTAACTTCACTTAAATTTGTATTTGTACATTTACATTTCTGTCATCAGATTTGAATGGTTATTTATTGTTTGAAAATGATATTAAAATAACTTAAATTGAAGACTTGTTTCCATCAGTTTCATACTCTCCTGTATTGTGGAAATACTTTTCAGGTGAATTCCCCTCTACATTCCCTTTTGCTGAAACACATTTAATTTCCATTCTTCCAAGTATCCTAAAATGGGATGCTGTTCTTTAGGAATTCTGTTATTTCGATTTACTCATTGGAGCATTTTGAAAATATTCTTTGGGACTCCTCTAATTTCCAGTAAGTAAATATGGCAACCTTTCCCTGGTTTTACATGCATCCAAACCAGACCAATTGGTGTTTAGCAAAATTATTCTTCAGATACGCTATAGAAATATCCAATTTCTATTTTAGATCAACTTCAAATCATTGGTCTGCAAAGAAACCCCCACCACAGAAACAGTGTAATAAGTCCATTTTCAATGTCTTAAGCCGTAAAACCGAGGGGAAAAAAAATTATTAAAGCCCTGCATTCTTTTCACATTTCCACAAAATGCTTAGTACAGTCCTGAGGGATTTACTGTAAGAATCACGATTCTGTGAGTATCCTCCCCATCCTTCCATCTGCATCTTGCATTTAACTAACCCACCCACCAAACTGAATAAATGAACCTTCAAATAGCAGTTAAAAAAAAAATAAAAATCATATGCCACACTCCTTACCAACAAAGAAGGATCGATGTCTGGTAGTACACCAGCTGGCGGCCGACAAAGCAGAAGCGAGACTTCTGGAGATGTTCCCCTCAGAGCAGAGATGACTTCCTATGGCCCCAGAATAATTCGTTATTAGATGAAGAGCCCCCCAAGACGTGCAGGAATACCATAACATGAGTTCCACTATTAAGATACAAACCTGCTGGGATAAACCCTTTAGTGATGCCCCGTTCACTTTCAGAATGACGTCCCCAATTTCTATCTGCCCACTTTCTGCGGCTGGCTGCCCAGGGAAGAGCTTTTTCACCCTCACAATAGTTGAGCCCAGCTGCTCTGGTGTAAGGTTATCTTCACGGCAGAAACTGAACCCAAGGCCTGAGCTATTCTTCATCAGCTTCACCTCAAACGTATTGTCTGCAAAAGAGACAGTAACTTATTATTTCCTACAGCACTCTGGCCACAAAAAAAAGTGGCTGGTATACTTACTGCAGGCATGACAATGCTCACTGTTCCCCTAACAGGGTTCTTCCACTGTACTGAGCACAAGCATTATCTAAAAGATACCTCCAAGTTAAAGAGGAAAAAAAGCTGACCATGACTTCTCAGTCTGCTGGCTTGCCCTGGCAACACCCACACTACACAGAAAGCAAGGGTGTCTCCAAAATACTGTTCCCTGGGAAGTCCATTAAAGAGCCTGTTAAAGCACAGAGTGACACAATCTTTCTGGCCACTGATCAGACAGTGAGAGCAGCAACTGGAGTTCCTCGCAGACAGGATAAATCCCACGCAGGAAGACCAAAGGCATCTACAGTGGTTTCCCCATCTGGGTAGGCTTCCCTCCACTTTCAGCAAGAGAAGCTGAAATATGCCAACCTCTAGTCAGCTACACAGATCTCCCTTCTCTCTTCATCCAGCTCTTGGAGTCTTCTCTCCCCTAGACAAGAACAGCAGGAGCTACAGAAGCTCTCATTTATATATGAGTATTTTAACGTCCCCTTGGCGCTCCTCAGTAGCACCACAGATAGTAGCACCCCTTTTACTCCAACCTTGCTACAGCCCTGGCCTGCAAGGCTGATGAGATCGGGAAACAAGGAACAGTGAGAGAGCAGTCAATACTAACTAAACAAAGTTACCAAGTTGTGAAAGAAATTCTTACAAACACAACAGCACAAAAAGGAAGAATCTGCATTACACGCAGGGCCTCAGTATAGATTCCTGACAGATCCTTCTGCTCCCTGTCTCTCTCTTCTACAGAATATTTGAACAAAAAAGTTAAAAAAACTAAAGGAATCTTTGAAAGTTCAGACAATTGTCCTATATAACCTGACCTGCAGTGACAAAGCCATAATCTTTGGCATTCGTCGTTCTTGTCTCTGGTTTCTCCTGTGGCTCACATTGCCCCACCTGATTTGGGGGCGTGCATTGTGGTGTTACTGGAGCATGAACACTGGCCACTGAAAGCTGACCTTTTTCCAACAGCAGATGCACCACCTGAAGAGATGAAACATTTTCCAGTTAACTGGCAGCAGTCATGGAAATAGCACAGTCTAGAGTACATGTTTCTTTCCAACTTGTTGGCGTCCTAAGAAATGAACTTCATAGATATCTCCTTTCCCATACATTCTCCATTTGTTCCTTATTTTAAGGGCTTTAAGTGACAACCTCCAAAATACAGTAACAGGCTTGCAAGACACGTGCTAACACGGAGTAAGAAGGTGTTTTCTTTCAATAATAGATGGGCTGGGCAATTGACCGGAGTGGTGAGCAATGGTATTGCATCACAATTTTGTATATTCTTTTACCATTATTATTATTATTTTATCTTCCATTAGCGTTCTATTAAACTGTCTCTATTTCAACCCATGAGATTTTTTTCCCCTTTTTCTTCCTGTCCTACTGGGGAGTTGAGGGGGTTGAGTTAACATCTACATGGTTCTAGTTGCCAACTAGGGTTAACCCATGACACTGTAGCAGCTCTGAATGTCTACATTCACTGGCTATTTTGAGGTGTGCATGTACTTCCACCCATGAAGCAGCTGCCATAAATAGCACTAGGAGGACACCACTGGTAGAATCAAGCACTATCCAAAAAGGCCAAGGCTCAAGTAAAGCTACCGACACAGCAGCATATATGGAGGCTCTTATTTTCTCAGTGGTTCAGATTTGGGACACGTCTGAAGCATGCTGCTACAGCTGTCTTCCAACCTGTGCACCTGGGCTTCCTTCCTACAAAGCCTGGGTATAAGGAGAAAGCAATTCCATGCAGACCTCTCACCCACACAGAGACACAGACCTTCACTAGGGTGGGCAGCAAGACCCTTCGAGGCCCAGGAAGGCAAGGAATCTAGGAAAGCACACCCAAAGCAACCTATCTTAGCTCCCTTAACTTCTTTTCACCCATGAAGATCTGGTATACTACAGACAGGAGTAGAACCAGCAGCTGCTTACCTGCCCAGTGTTTCTCAGCGTTTCAACAGCTTGCTTATGGGTAGCACCTTCCAAACTAATCCCATTGACGGAGAGCACACGGTCACCTACAAATGATTGATTACTAATTTAAGAAAAAGTAGGCAGAACCTCTATAAATAACATATATGGTGCACAGAAACCTTCAAGTCTCAGCTAACAAGGACAGTTATTGAAGTAAATTCTCCTTCCCCTCCACACTCTCAGTAAAGAAGAGAACTTTATAACTAAACTACACACTTGGACTCAATGATCTTTAAGATCTTTTCCAAACTAAATGATTTTATGATTCTATGGAATAACCTCACATCAAAGCTAGTGTTAACCATCAAAATGACAGCCTGCCACAAAGCTCTGACTCTTTATTACAAACAAATCTTAGGCTACAGTAGGAATTCTCACTTCAGTAAAGAATGTGGCCTGGCTTACAGACAAGAGAAGTCATAATAATTACAGTGATTTTCTGCATTGAGTTGCCCAGCATGCCAAGCAAGAAGGCCACAAGTAATACAAAGCCCTCTCTCTCCATAGCTGAAACAGAGAAGTGTTCTTCATTAACACAGGCTGCATTAGAAAAAGAATTTAAAACCTGCAGCCTACTTCCTATTTTTCCCCTTCACAGTCTCAATCTTCTTCTGTTGGTTCTGCAGCTGTTCTACACCTTTTTTTTTTTTTAATCTTCAACTGCAGAATTAGTTATCAAGCCAGTTATTTAAAATTACAACTGAAAATGCAGTAGCCTGGAAAACACAGCTCTTCTTCCCAGTGAAAAGGGTGCAATGAGAGGAGGCAAACAGAGTTCCCAGCTTCTAGACCACAGTGTATCATCAAGTCCACTACAAACAGTTATCTGCCCTTTTTTTCATATGAAGGGTCCCAACTGAAAGAACTGAAATACTACCTTTTTCTATTCTTCCATCTGCTTCAGCTGCTCCCTTTGGAATGATCGCTTTCACGTAAATACCACCATGCCTTATGCTAGTATTTACACCGCCCTAAATGGAAAGCAAAAAATTCCACTTGTTAGTCTTTTTGCAGTTCAAATACTTAGTAATTAAACACAATGTCACACAAGGAAAACTGTACTCAGGAAGCACTGGGGCTACTGGCGTGTAAAAAGAACACCCAAATTATCAAAACCAAAATGTTACACAAAGCATGCTTTCACAGCCATGCAATTTATTATGAACGACATTGAGGTGGAAAGATTGTAAAAACACAAGGCATCACAATGCAAACGCATCCAAAACAAATAAGTGTCCTTCAGCAGAAACATGTCTGCTTTAGGCTGGACTTTGTACGCTTGCATGCACGTCAGAGCTCAGAGATGTGCCGAGCACAGCATGCCAAAGCAGAAGATGCATATCCATGCAGTGTCCTGCTCCAACACACCCCCTCTGATGTAACAGGAAACTAAGAAGCGCTGCTTTTTCTCAGGTCATACAATTTTGTAGGTCTAAGCTGAAAAATTCTGCTCAAGCTCAAAACAGTACCGTTTTTGGAGGGCCTTAGCCTTTCTACTCATTGCACGGGCGGCTGGACTAGATGATCTTAAAGGTCACTTTAAACTTAAGCGGGTCTATGATTCTATAATTTAAGCAACTTTTCCTTTTTCAAGTCACCATGCAGTTGGGCAGAGATATTTGAATATTAAAATATCAAAATGTATTTTTGAACACAATATAAGAACAGGAGCAGCAAAAAAATCTCAGTTATAAATCATTCTGCTCTTCCCTGAAGTACCCCTCTGCAGTATGGCAGGCCCTAAACATAAACTGCCTTCAAAATTTTGTAGCCAAAACAGGTATTAGTCCACTAAAAATACATTTTTGTCCTGTATTGCAAGAAAGCAGTGTCTGCTTATTTGGATTTCAGTAGTTTTTTTACCTTCTGCCTTTTATCCAGCAGAGGGAGAACAATGAACATGGTATATGTGTGTGGACGTGCAAAGACACTCTTAAGGAACACTACTGCTTCCAGCGCCTGCGATGCAGTTAGGGAAGGTCTTACTTCTCTCCCTTGTAAATTCCCATTATTAGGTAGCAAGGGACAAAGACCATCTTGCTTTTTATACTCACAAAAGCAGCATCTTGTGATAAGATTCTATTAGGACTTTGGGGCTCCATCGTAAAAGAACAAAGGTTACTTGAAGGGCAGATGACAAGAAAAGGGATATAAAATAGTATTAATTTTCAGATTTTGTAAGACTAATCACGCATCAGTAAAACTATATGCTTAGCAGGGATTCCAGAAAATATTTTGCTTCCTTGTAATTTAGCAATCTAATGGGTTGCTGGGAGTAGAGAAAAAGAGAAAACATCTAAAAACCTTGTCAAACAGTACCGTGACACTTATTCCCAAGCCGTTATCTTTTTTGGCTAGTTCAACCTCAAAGATATCTCCAGGTTTAAGAAGTGTTGCAGTAACCTTTTTAGAATTCATTTTGTTTGCTGTATTCGCTGAGGAAGATTCCTTTATTAAAAAAAAAGAAAAAGAAAAAGAAACAAGCAAGAGAATGATTTGCCATTAGAAATGAAGTTTACAGTTAAGACCCTAAAGGGTATGTTTTTGAGTAAGATGCAGTCAAAAGGTGTCCACATGGCAAAGTACCAAGTAAGACTCGCAAGGCTCATTGCTTTAACTCTTCCACTGCTGCCACTGAACAGGTTTAGCAGAGAAGTATGCTCGGCCTTCAGCAACTGAGTCTTTATTCTCAGAGTTGCTCACAGAAGACAAACTATACTATAGTGCTTCAGTAGTGCAGCAGTCTAGGATCAGTTGGATCAACTTGCAGGAGCTGCCACAACTTGACTGAATAACCTCCATCCGCTGAAAAGAGGAATCACTGCAAGTTAGGAATTAATTTGCAGTACTTGCCATCGTGTACTTTTGGAAAGGTGAAGCCGCAAGCTGTCTCTGCTCAGAGCATAGCCACCACTGAACTCCACTACACAAGAGCAGCTTTCCATGGATTAGGTCAATCCCTAAAGATCTTGTTACCCATTCTAGGGGCATCACTACTACTTTAAGCTAGGAAAAACTTAAATTTATCTGCCAGGTGAATAAACTTACCTCTAGGGGTGGTTGCTAGACTATGATCATATCATACAAACACACAGAAATGAAAGGAATTTTTCTACAGAATCAACAAGTGCACTGCATGTTCATCCCAAAACACAATCTGCCTCTAGTAAGATATGCCCATCTCATGACAATGGAAAGCTGGGAAGTTGTTTCAAGTTACAGGAGTGATTTTCCCCATTTATTTTGAACAAAACCACCAAACTATTAGAAATTAGCTATTAGCATTTGCCATTAGAAGGATACGCTGCAGGCTAGGCTGTCCTTCCCCAACATCCTGTCACCTTATTCACACCCACAGTCAGCTATTTCACTACCACTGTTATACACTGATGGGAAATATTCATATGAAATACACTATGCCTTTTTAGCTGGCTGTTGCTCCTGACTGCTGGAATAAGTTGCTTCATCCATGTCAGAATCTCCTCGGTCAGAATATTCCACAGACTCCACCACCCCGAGCCTTTTAGTTTTTGCTCGAGTACTGTCAGATGAGGATCTTCTTTTCTCATTCATTTTAGAAAGCCCCGACTGGGAATCACTGTAATGCTGAGCATCCTGCTGGGCTCTACCACTTGAACGTTTGCCAAAGAAGCTGGCTGTCTGGCTCTGAGACAGGCTGGCACTTTCGGTTCTGGAGTCCTGGGAGCTCATGCTTCCATCACGCTTGCCTCCAGACAAACTTCCCGAAACAGGCCTCTGGTGACCGCGGGACCGGTTGCGTTCTTCTGAAGAGGACTCTGCCTCGTTGTCCTGCACCAATGATGGCCTCCTTAAATAACCCCTGGTTCCATTACTGATGTTAGACGATGCTGAAAACCAGGAAACAAAACAGTCATCAGAAGCTGGCAACGTGATGTCTCCAGTATGACAAATTTCTCCTTACAACCACGTAAGCTTTTCCTGTTTATATTATACAGAATACTTTCTTTTTACAATGCAACCGGTGGGTCCTCCCCAAAGGTTGCTGTAAAACATGACTTTGTTCGGTCTCAGAACACAATTTCAAGCATTTACTAGCTGGGGTTCCTTACAGAAGTGACTGCAGTTAGGGTTATGTTTTACTAATCTCAGTTGATTAGATTAGTAATTTTAAAGAAGCACAGAAAGTACTTTTAAAAAGGTGTCAGAGAGGGAAGAGTGCTCAAACTCAAATAACAGCTCTTTAAGAATAAGGAATATTTGTCTCCGTACCTTTGGATAGCTTCTCCTTGGGCTGAGAGATAACAAGTGTCACGTCTTCAGGTGCATTCTCCAAAATTTCTAATGCTGCATGGTGGCTGACGCCTTCTAAACTTGTGCTATTTACAGATATTAGTCGGTGCCCTGCACAAAAGGGTTTGTTCAGATACAATCTAACACCTACATATTTATCCATCAGTAAGGCTGTAGAGTACAGGTCTGAACATGTCTACACAATGCATGGATTAAAAATCACTAAAGTTCAAATGATGCTGGAATAGGGAACTCTAATCATTAAAAACTCCCAAAGCCTAAACAAACCACAAGAACTGGTTATGAACATTTCCTCTTTTTAAACCTGCCAAACCTTTCTAAATTATGATTTCTACCTTCTCTTCTGCTGTAGAAAAACAGATGCAAAAGCAAAAATCAGGAAGTAAAATAAGTAATATGCAGTTCAGTTCAAGGCACAGACTAAAATTAAAAGAAAAAAGCAGATATTAAATAAAATAAATTCTCTTCCCTTCTCTGCTATAGAAGCCACATAGTTATATTCATTTTTCTAAAATCAGAGTATGGATTTTGAGTTTTAAAAAACTGAAATTACAAAGCAGCTATATAGAGAAAATAGCAAATAAAGCCGTTTATATGGAACTTTAATTTTCTGCTACTTCAAGCTTTATCATTTTTACTTTGATTTGAATGATTTTCGGTTTTGTACAGTTTAACAAAGTAGTATCACCACTTCTCAGAAGTTATCCAGAAGGTAACTGAAGGTCAGCATTTATAAGGGACTGGCGCCCACAGCCATAGACAAAAATAGTACTCCATATGTGTTTGGCTTTTTCTTTCACGTATACACTTCTTATTTACACTATTCACCTGGTTTTAGAGATCCTTCCAAATCAGCTGGTCCTTCAGGAATAACTGAATGAATAAAAATTCCCAGATCAAGTTTCCCCATCTTCTCTCCACCGACTATTTGAAAGCCTATTAAAAAAAGGCCCAAAACAGACAAAAACGTCAATGATCGCAGCGTTAACTTGCCACAATACAAGTCCGTATTTCAAAAAGGACAAAAAACTTAGTCATTCTAAGAAATGCAAAGTAATAGAAAACGATACATCTCAGAAGTCTACATGAAAATAAGCGGTAAAGCTTTTTTGATTAAGTTTCATTGCATTCTGCTTTTGAGAAAGCAATTCACTTTGTCTAGCTGGCTTCCCAGAAAATTCCAACAAAAGCTAGAAGACAACTGTGGCAAGAGAAACACACGCACAAACAGATGACATTAAATGTATATTTGCTGAACTGATGAAATATATTTTCTCCTCTTTAAAAATTTTTGGTTTTCTCCACTGTTAGATGCTTCAAATAAATGCTTGACTCTGGTCTTAACCGATTTTTTCAACTCCCTGTTTTCTTTTGAGGGTTCTGATCTAGTTCTGCTAATTCCACTAAGTAAACCAGGGAAGTATGTTCAAGACAAAAAGAATAAAATAGAAGATATCAGGTCTTCTCTATTCCAGCGAAGAGAGCAAAGTACCACATATTGCATGGGGAAGAAAGAGAAAAAAATGGTGCATTTAATATTAATTTATTTCCTTTTTGGCCAACTCTTAAGTTACTGTGCGGGGTAAACACTAAATATTGCCTTTGTCACCTCTCCAAATGTACACAACAGTCCTATTTTGAATAACAGACAGAACGATGTCCTTAAGGACACTTTAGAGAGCCTCCCTAAAACACAATACCAACACCAAATTATTCATTACTCATACAGGGAAAAATTATGTGGGTTTACGAAAAAATTCAGTGGTAGAAGGAGGAATGGAATGCAAATATCTCATCTTCCAGGCTCCTTGAACTACTGTTCCATCTGATCATATTATAAAAGAAAAACACTCCACAATTAGCTCATAATGGCTTTATAACGTCTTTTTTTTGTTTAAAACCTTCAAGCTGTCACAGCTGTGAAGTTTCCACAAACACAAAAATCTTGTACCTGAATACAGATATAAACTTTAAAAGCCAAATTTTAAGATTGCTAATTTACAATATAAATATTATCCTACCCTTACAATATGGAACAACTGAGAAACAGACTCACTTAAACATCACTCAACAAATCAGTAGCAGGTGCTACCAAGTAAGTCAACATCTTGAATGCCTTCCAAATCCAGCTACTGTCTGCACTGCTTTCCTCATTCCTACAATAAATCCTTAAATACAGACCAGAAAACTTTATTTTGTTTTTGGCTTCAAGGAATACACACGACAACAACAATTTTAAAGGCACTTACCTAAGCCAAGTTTTTCATCCTTTTTCAAGTTCACCAAAGTGATCTCTCTTTCTGGTGAGGCAACTCTGGTCGGTGGTGTTTGCAGAGAGTCAACTGAAAAGCCAACATCTGGTGATCACACACTATCTGAATACTTCCCCCTTCACGTTTGCCATCAGTTCTACCCATTAAAAAAAGATTACTTGTCTGATAACCTGAACAACTGTTCTGAACTACTTGGTTGAACTTTCATCTTCCAAGTCACATCCAAATAAAAAACCAGAAACAACAAACCATCATCAATCATTTCAATTCACTCCCATCTTCAGCAGTTAAAACCTTTTATTCCTCCTAAGAAAAGCACCTAGCATAGTCTCTTGAAATCACAACACAATTGAGCCCTAGAATCTTCAAATTTGTTAGTCTTAGTTCAGCAAAATATTTATGTCTTTTACATGCCCTGATGAGGTAGGCAGGACATAAGCACATTGGTAAAAGTGAAACTGAGGCTTATTATATGAAGTTTCTGAAAGGTTACTCAGTGAGTTCTCTTAATAGCGGTCCTTCATTAAAAACAATCAACATTAAAAATATCTACTGAAACCTATTTTGTTTATTTCCGCATTTGCAACTCCACAGGCTGCTGATTCTGCCTCTTCCTAAATTTGAACACCCTTATAATAGATTTATGTGACAGAAGCAGCATGATTCGGAAAAAACCCCAGTAATCTCCTGAAACTTCAGGAAACACCAACACACTGTAAGTCTGAACTCATGAATTTGCTACCTTGAGAAAATACAACTCATTTGGTCTGGAGTGCCTGGCACACTTTTGCCTTAAGGGGAATGTGCAATTCCACAAGGACAGAAACCTACTGAGCTCTACATGCTGGTACAAGCGGAAAACAGTAGTGCACTGCATCACGTGGAGGAGGAGTTCTTCACCCATAAAACCAAGTCAAACCTAAAGAGTAGAAGAACTAAAAAGAAAACAGTCTTCTTGAGCTCTACAGAACCAGTAACCCCACAAGGAAGGAAAATGAGCTTTGAAGAGCACGGTGTGTTAGGTAATAGCATTCTTCAAGTCTCAAATTAAACAGACACTATTCATATTTGAAAAAATATTACACACAGATGTCAAGATATTCCAAAAGAAATATTAGGAGTTGTATTTAGGAAACGGTCCAACTAACTGAGAGAGGTATCTGATTTAAGAATAGTGAAGGAACAGGACAGAAACATCACTTGGGAAGTGCTTCACAAACTTACTGAATTAATTCTATAGGCAGATCATTTATCAACTTACCATTCTCTTTTAACAGCATCGGTGATGGAAGATTTCCTGAAGTATTCATGCTGACGCCTGTGACATGAATGGAAGTACTAGACATTGTTATAATTGTTTTTTTTTAATACAAAAGCTACCAAGAAGTATTTCAGACTTTACACATGAGCTCACTGACAATATCAGATTACTTAGTTATTTTAAAAATTAATCAACATTAGGGCAAATCCAAATCACTCATATACTTTGGTTGCAGTTCAAGATTCAGATAGATGAGAGCTTATGCAAAAGCAAAGAATTAAAGAATCTTCTAACAGGATTAGATGAATATGCATATAACCTGATGTATTAATTACCCAAGTATAAATATAACCTACTAAACCAACACAACATGAATCTGATAAGATTTTGTACAGTAACAAATAAATTGCTGCAGTAACAAGCAATTTGAACCAAGTATTTCTCTTTGAATTGGTTTACATAGAGAAACTTTTTTTTTTGATTGATCAATGTTAAGCAAATATGGCCACACTTTAAAGAGGAGAAAATAAATGTACTAAGTTATGAAAGTAAATGAGGTAAGATAATTCGGGCTTCTTAGGAAAGTAGTCCTGGCTTCTTCCAAACCTCTGAACCTCAAAGTTTCAGCTGATGAGTTTCATCGTGCAAACAATCTGTGTCCTCCCAGCACGGGCAAAATGATGCAGCAAGACTCTGACATACAGCTAAAATCCTTACCAGAATTGCTGCCCAGATTATGGGTAAGCACGTGATAACAGTAATTTGAAAGCTAAAAGTGTAGGATAAATGGCTGCAAGCAGTCACGAGAGAAACTGCAAGCCTCATATCACTCTTCAGTAGCTTATGCTCTCCGTGCTGAAGCAGCGTGGTTCCCAAGCCAGTCCTGGTTTCGAGGGCAGTGGGGGTAGATGCAGGAACTGGTTTTATGTTACACTCTGGTTTTGGGGGGTTGTCTTGGGGGGTGCCGTTTTTTTGTTTGGGGTTTGTTTTTTTTCTTTTTCTTCAGGTTCTTTTGCAAGTTGTCTATGTCAACCCCGATAAGCTTAACCTTTTTCCAATTTTTTCTGATGTTCCATAACTAATCAATATTTTAATATTAAGCAAAAGTAAAGCAAGAAAAACAAACTAATGCTGCAAGTGTCCCAGTCATTGTAGTTTCTATTATTACTAGAGGGAACCTCCTTTAACCAGAACTTTATGACACACAGATATTAAAAATTAATGTACAATAACACAACAGGTGAGTTTAAGTCTAGCTGCTCAATCTTTTTTTTTTTTTCTTAATGCAAACTCTGTATGTCAATGCTCAGTAAGATGATCTGTGTGCAATCCAACCCTTGCTAAGAAAATGGAATAAGTACATCTGGCTTAGCTCATTACAAGAGTGTTTTGAAACACCCAATGCACTGCAAAAAAAACCAATTGTACCTAATTTATTATAACCAGATGAGACCAAACAAAAAAAGAACTGTGCAGTTACTGTTCAGAGGTACCAGCCAATATGCAGCTTAAGCCAAACGCAAACGGTGTGCACTTCCAGAAATCACTCCCTGCATCCTTTCCGCTTAAAGAGTTCAAGCTTGACAAACACATTGTGAAGACTAGCAAATTATTGAAAGATCCACACAATAAAATGGCACTCTGAAGTGACAAAATGGAAGATGTTTTCTGCAACAGCTTTTTGCTGTAACGTAGTAATACTTTGCACTTTGCCAGCACAGACTGGTGTTGGCCAGATTTTGATTAATTGCAACAATTATTCAGGAACAACAGGCGATTGGCCTGGATTACTTTACATATGATACTCTGCTCCCTTTTTCAAACTGAAATACTAGCATCAGTTAATAAATATATGAAAGCACTACACCCAAAGCAATTTTAGAAGTTAGTTAGTAAATACAGTAATATTTTTTGCATGCTGACCTACAACGTAGGCTTGACCGGTATCTTCAATGGATGATGAGTCCGAGTCGTTTTTCTTTCTTTCAGGGCTTCTACTTAAACCTGCATGAGATTTTGAACTTAAAGGGGAGAAGGAGAGAAGGGGGAACCAGACAGAGGGAAGAGGAAGTTGGGAGAGGGAAGGATCAATGTAATAAAATAATGGTATGAATAACAAAGCAAAACTGATGCAAAATGTACATTTACTGTACACAAAGATATTGTAGAGTGGTCAGAGAGACTCTTACTTGCTCAGTTTTAATGCTCCCGCTGCTGATCCAGTATCAAATTTTGGCATTTGCTGAAAGACTCTTCCCATTATGTCTTCTATTTTTTGGGGGGAAGAGTCCAAAGCATTAATAATATTTTTCCTTGGGGGGTAAACCGAGATGTGGCTCTGGCTCAGATCGTGAAATGACTTGCTCATAACCCTGGGTCTTTCCTCCCACAGATTCTTATTGTTCTTGTCCTTTGACGAGCCAGGAAGCGGCTGGAAGAGTGAGAGCTCAGAGCAGGACAACCTTTTCAGAATCTCTGCTTGGACAGACAGAGGTCGAACGGCAAGTCGGTTCAAAGTGCTGCTGGCCAGGCTACCAGTACTGATCGCTCGTCCCATGTTGAAACCTTTGACAGAGTCTGCATGAAGGTTTAGGCTCCTAAATGAAGCCCTTTCTGTGGATTTTTTTTTTTTTAAAAACAGAAAACAAACAAATTTAAGTTATATAGCAGAGTTAGTGTGACCTCCTTCTGTAAAGCATGTATGTTAAACAACCAGCTCACACAAAGCACATTTCTTCTATACGCTCAGAAGTATGTACCATCATCAGGTACACACAAACAACCACCATGTGAGTTTACTCAGGAAACAAAGTTTGAAGTCATGACATTACAATAACCTGACCATCTACCACATCAAAGTCCAAAAACACAGACTAGCAGAACATTTATCCCCTTATTAGTATGAAGCCTCATCTTCCCCGTTAAACTGCTGTGCCTTGTGTACAGACACAGCACCTCTTTCTGCAAAGCAAATAAATATCCTCAAGCCAAGTGACCTAGAAGACTACACTTCCTTTAACCTGCTCATGCAAGTCCTTTCCAGAATTTGAACAAACTGGGCTCCCCGAACTCTACATGATCAGATTCTACCAAACTTGCATCCATCGCTTAGTCTTCTTCACATGAGTCCCTGACATGCTTACGGTACAGCTGCAAAGTCACGGGGGCTCAGCAGCATCTCTACCTGGTTCAAGAGCATCAGTTCACTCAGCTGCACTTGGGGACTTCCCCTACCAGAAACATCCTACATGTTTTAACACAGAACAGAAAGTGTTGGCTAGGGTTTGCCAGACTTTTTGACTCATGAACTAGGATTCCCTTAAGCAGCAGAGAGAAACAGGTTTTGGGTTGCAATTAAATTACTGTCAGCTGAGTCGTGGGAACTGTCTAGGTGGACGTTGTTAGATGAAAGCAAATGCAAGATAATACAACTTAGCCTAAACCCCTCTTAATTCAGAGCAAAGCTGAGTAGGGCTCATTTCTATTAACCTAACTGCCTCCTAATGCTAGCAGTTAAGTTCCTGTGGCTTGGCTCTCGCACAGAAACTTGATAAGCTGTGTCAGCATGTTTGCTGGTTCCTTTAAAGGAAGTCACGCCACCTGAACCCTTCATAAACTCCATTGATGTCTTGGAGTCAGTTCCCAGGGAAGTCTGAGGAAAAGCAATGCTCAATTTCTGATTTAGGGTTAACTAGTTTCGTGTGGGTTTTTTTTGTTTATTTGTTTTTTAAACTCTACATACAGCTAGGTAACTAAGGTGCTTCAGGAACCTGCACTATAACTCAAAAGGAAAATGCTACTTTTTGGTACGTATCATCCATTAGCTTCATTAAATGCCAAAGTATTCACTGCTCAAGAGTGTATTTGGCAAATGCAGCCTCAAGCACTGCCATTCCAAAAGCCATTCCTTCCTCCAGTACCTAGGGCAGGAATTAACCGCAAAGGTAACTCATGCTTTCTCTATAACAGCTACACAGATTGAGAAGACTTAGTTGTGAAAGTTTTTGGGGTTTTTTTGTCCTTTTTAAAGATGAATTAGTATTCAACTACCACTTCCTTACCCACACCAAATATCTCCTCTAGCCACAGCCACCAAACAGACTAGACAAACTACGTAAGAATGCTTTGCTCCATCGGACCAGAACTCCATAAATCTCAGTTTCCTGACCCTGACAGAAGCTAGCAATGACATTTGCTCTTGTTGTGTTCCCATCCTGGAGAAGACTACCTTAATAAAATATTCTAATATCTCTTCTCTTGACATTGTACTTGCCCACTTTCCCTGTGGATTTCGGATGAATACTTTCACATCATTATCTATACAGACCTCTATATAGCTTTCCACACCTTCTGCCAAGCCCTTCACTGAAAATTCTCACGTGCTCTAAGCTCGCTATTTATAAGGCTGACTTAACTGACACTTCATCTTTGTTGCTTTCTCTATGCACTTTCAGGAATCCAAACACCCAGCTTATAACTCAGTGCTTGGTTCTGTTCACTGTGTGGCCACAGAAGTCATGCAAAAAAGAAACCATCATTCCTCACGTTACAGCTTATCGTCTTTCTTATGCACCATAAAATTGATAGTATTTATTTTATTTTTAAAAATATTGTGTCTCATCTCTTTCTATTCCTGCAGAAAGAATGTTATTCAAGAGGCATTTTCCTGTGATTTTCCAAGCCTAATTCTTTCAATTATTTTTCCATGTATTACGATGGTTTCTCCCAGGTCACTGAAGGCATTGTGCAACAAGTGAAAAACATGCCACAGTACATCACAGGAGCTATAAAGTGCTCTCCCTTATGCCTTCAGCCTCTTGTTAAATTCCATGAAAATCTGTTAACCACCACCATGCATGTCAGGCCTTCCCCCTTCTCTCAAAATATTTTCTCCATTCATTGGCTGAAATCAAGGTCAGTCTTGCAAAAAAATGTGATACTGTATTTCTAAAGAATCTTCCAAAGCATATTAATCTTCTGAAGTCTGCTACTCTGCCCCACGAACACTGCAAGCACTACAGCTAGTGTTCTACATACACTTCCCATGGTGATCAGCCTTGAGATAAAAATGTCACCTGCCTTGTTTTTTTACCGGTTTGCTGAGTGCTTCCAGCCATCGGTTTTTACTGACATTTTAAGGTCTCTAACAAAAAAAAAAAAACAATTCCCAAATACTGCCTGGGATTTCACTGCTCAAACAAAAGAAAAGCAGTAATTAATATGCTATTTTGACTACTTCATCCTTGTTTTCTCTTACCTGTACTACAATACTTGCTTTTTAAAAAAATATTATTCCAGTAACTCTATTGCTAGATGTATTCATATAAATATATATATGCAGGAAAGAGAAACATGGCTAATCAATTTATATCAGTAAAGTTATGGCAAAAGCAAACTTTGTTTGAATTGTTTTTACTTTTAATAAACAAATATAATGGAATTAACCATAATACTGACTTATTTGCTTCTTAGGAACGATTGTGAAATCTGAGACCTCTGAATTCCTGGTGATCTATACTACACAGAAGCAAACTATTCTTTTTCAGACTCCCAAAGCACAACAAATGCTGCATGTGTAAGAGCACCCAAGTCTGCCTCACTAAGAAAGCCTTTCACGTACTGCTTTTCTTTGCAAGTCAGAATAAGCAAGCACCAAGTTAGAGAATGGTACAAAGACTTTGAGTCACTTGGTCCTATTTCTTTGCACTAAGTTAGTTGAACAGAAAGAAGGCTGCATAGTTGCCATATGCCTTTCTCCACCCCTACCTCCTCTTTAAAAAAAAATAAATAAAGATCACAATCTCCACAGCACTGGGGTCAAACTCCATCCCAGCTGAGCTGGTGGAAGTCCAGATTAGCAGCAACTGGAATGCAGAGAGATAAAAAGAGGGAACAAAGAAAAGAATGAGGAGGCAGACTGAGCAGAACAGGCTGTACTGAAGGCCAGCCAAGAGAGCTCTGCTCCAAATAGCGAAGAAATTAGTGCAGAGGGCTTTTTCAATTACTGCATTCACCAATTAATATTTTCTATCTAAAAAGAACATCTTTACATTTTCTAGTTACACACACAAATTCAATGGCAATTTTGAAGAAATCTGAGTAGCACCAGTGCTGTTCCTTACTGGGACCACCATTAACTAAAGATAGCTACATCCACAGCTTACAACGCACCCACGCAACACCGCGGAACACCCCCATTGTATTTGCCCTCGCACGATCACACCACTTCTCCTGCAATTGTACACTATCAAACCAACTCATTACACATTAAGCAAAAGGTAAAATTCCTCTTATTGAAATATCAAGCTGTTTCTGAAAAAAAGCCAAAAGCCATTCACCAAATCCATGATCTATTTTTAGATTCCTTTTACTTTACAGGAGCTGTTGTGCACCGTCTCTGTGTGATCTGCTAACTCTCCCCACCCCCCCCC
>VXAK01008735.1:0-34307 GCA_013399435.1 Arenaria interpres | reverse complement strand
CCCCCCCCAAGAAAAAATAAACAAAGTTAGCTAGTAGATTCTCTTTATAATACAGAACCTCCAAATGTAGAGCTGCACATATGTAGCACTTAGTAGACCTACTGAAGCTCAAGTTTAGTTTTTCTCCTTACAAAAATACATATAGATTGCTATTAAAAGCCAACACAGCGTCACAGTCCTTACCAATGTCCTGAGTGTCCTGGTTGCTCTGCCTGGCTCTCATCTGCAGCTGAAACTTATGCTGGGAAGAGCACAGATGCAAAAGGTACTGGCAAGTCTTACTATTGTCAGTCTGAAATGCATGCTTGATCCCATCCAACGTGTTCTGCAAAGTTATTTTCTTCTTCTACACAATGCGGAAAGAAAAAAAATTGAAGACAATGATTTTTTTTAGCCTACAAAGAATTTTGTATTTGCTCTTGCACACTTATAGCATTCAAACTTTACTGAAGCAAAACGCACTGATGGGAAAGATTTCTGGCAAAATTGGGGTTGAAAGTAATTTGAGATTTACAAAGCAGCACTTTAAAGCTACTTCTGAGATAGCTGAGATGGTACTTAATTATTATTTAATCCATCTCTGTTACGGTTGGTGCTGACTACTGACAACCAGTACTACCACATTTTGCAGGATGGGGTTTTCAAAAGCCTCTGAAGAAGTCACAAGGGGTGCCGTCACTCAAGAGGAAAAGAACTAGATGCCCATCTAATTATGAATCTATCAGTTAATGTGCCAGGTCTGAAATTTTTTTTTTCACTATTTTTAAACTTCAATTTATGAATTCTAGTTAAAAACATATCAAAGATGAAACAGGCTCTAACTTTTCCGTAAGTTATCAGACAGAAGTACTGTTTTCAATGCCCGTATAAAGGTAAGGACTTGAACCTCAACACCTCATTAAAAACTGACGCATGACCACCAGATTATTGTGTACCCACCAGGGCTGGCTGGTACTGTCAAGATCAAGTTTCAGCCCCTGTCACCCATTATCATTTAACTTAATTACTCTTAGGAAATGTAACAATTTCAAAGAAACATAGGTGCATCTCCTAGTTGCATGGAGATCTAATGCAGGATCCTTACTCCGGTGCTCCTTCACTACCCACGTCCCATACAACAGCACGGGCAGATTGCCCAGAAACGCAGTAAATGGGCAGAGCTTCTCCCCATGCTACAAGTAGCTCTTTATCTAATAGCTTCTTCCTTAGAAGGCAGGGAAGCCACGTTTCACATTAGCACAGATTTGCCAAAACACAGGTGCTAAACTCTCTCCTGAGGCTGGAACCTCAGCAGCATAGAATGCAAGGTAATAAAAAGAAAAAAAAATTTCTTTAAAACATCAAACCTCCTATTTCAATCTCATAATACAAAACAGTTCAGCCACATGTAGTCAGATTACACTGTAAAACAGCAGCTTAATTTGCAAAAAATAAGCAGCACACAAATCCAGTATCTGGAGATACAAATATAACATGTACACACAGAAAAGAGACTGACTTACACTAAAAGATATTTTCTTTGTCTCTCTCCATGGGAAGCGTAGTACAGGTGTGCGGGCACCGTTGTGAACTTCAAAAATAACAACGCCTTTGGAGCACACTCCCAGAAGGATACCTGTTTGGGATCTCTTCTCAGGCAACACATGATGAAGATGAACCCCATATTCTGTGAGTCTCTGACATAACTGTACAGATCAACGCAATGAAACTTCTAAGAATAAGTTAAGGTTATTACAAGTTTTTTGTACCTCTATATAAATATTATAATATATGGATTTTAGAAAAAAAAGATTCCTTTCTGCCTGGTGATTCCACTTACACAGTTTACAGATGTTGCAACAGAGACATGAGCTGCTCTAGAGGGTTCTAAGTCTTGGCAGTATCTCTTCACCTACCAAACACCCCAGCAAATCAATATAGCGTTTATTAGAAGCAAACAATGAAAGCAGGAATCAAGAATGCCTGTGAGCAAATCAAACTTGCACAAAACAATTGTTGGCAACAAACTGTAATCATCCAGATTCACTTGTTATTGACATATTTCTTAAACACAGAATTAGATTAACACTGCAATTCTGTAATCACATTAAGGCATCACAGCTGCCAAAAGACACAGTTTCACTCACTCCACACTCCCAGTCATTTCTGCTTTCTCTTCAGTACTGGCATAATGGATTGATGTAATGACTCTAATGAGGGAATCTTACTGCTCTCCCCACCCCATCTCCAGTCAGACCAGGTTTAGCAAAGATCAAGTCCCCTACTCTTGTCCTCTGTGGTTAAGTTACAAGAACACTTCTGTCAAACAAGTAACAGCCTTAGAAAGGACAAAGTCTACTAAGCGCCTCTTCCACCATCTTCTCAAAGAGACTGTGGAAACAGTGTGACTGTGGAATTACGGGTTATCCAGTGTCTCAGCAGCAAACCATCACCCCCAAATTCATTTGCAGCCATTGTATCAAGAGGATCTGATCATTATCTCCTGAGCAACAGCAGCAAACCCCATAATTACATTTCTTAATGGGTCCTTTTAGAATAAACGAAATATATCTATGATTACAGTTTTCCTATCACCTTACATAGTACCTGCACGAGAAAGTCTGCTGGGTAATGCCTCCGGCTTGCTTCACACCAAGCACTGTAAACAGTATTAGCTGTTACAAAATCTTTCATAATGTAAATATATTTTTTTTTCTCAACAGAAAGGACAAAGGACGTAAGGAACATAGGGTGTGCTGCCTCATAATCATAGCTTCCTTTAGAGGAAACTCAAAGACCAATAGCTGCTTTGAACTAGTTTGAGCTAAAGCAGGAAAACTACTGTTGGGAAAAAAAGAAGTGAAAGGACTTCCTTTCCATCTATTCAGATTTCTTTTCACTTGTCATGATGTGTCTTTTGAGAAGATCTTCTCAGCTTTCTTCCTTTCAGTATTGTTTAGAATCTGAGCTGTTTTTCTGTGCCTTCACTAGAAGTCCATGAACCTGTATTCCCACAAGGAATTTCCTAAGTCACAGATTAAGTGAGTAAACTGCTGCCCACTTACCTTCAAAAATTCTAACTCTGTCTCTTTTTCAGATGCGCCGACATAAGTGCTATGCAATTTTGGCAGCTCTTCCTTGATGTAGGACAGATCTAATTTCTCCATCACTCTAGCCGGGACATAGTGTTCTAGTCTGAAATAGGACATGCCATGCACCTAGAACATGAAAAAATTTGTGATAGCATCTCCATATACTACTTTATGATCACAAATGAAGCTTTTTATGGAGAATTGCATGTTACAACTGAGTAACATACTCAGAATCTCAACCCTGACCCAGAGCTCAATTTCACGTATGGTTTCTTTCTATTCAAGCCTGACTCTACTTCCACTGAAGACAGCAGGTTCAACACCCAGATCTTGAACTACATTCTGCAACAGCCCTGTGTTAGACTAAAAGAAAACTTGCCCACAGAAAAAATTGCCAACGGCATATCAGCTGAGCTTCCAGCCCAGGGCAGAGCAGAACTGTGAAGTGTGTGTGGCAGCTCACAGTCCATTCTTTAATTAAGCAGCAAGAACACAGTTTCTCACAGGTGAAATTGATTGTGTACCTCTGCCTGGTAATCTCCATACTCAGCTTGGAGAGCTAGGGATGCAAATAATAAGGCTGTCTCATCATCACAGTGTATCCTGTCTTCCAGGATGTCCTTCCGCAACTGTAGATAATACTGGTGACAGGTCAGCGTATGTCTAGAACAGGAAATCAAAACAAAAACCACAAAACACTCCCATGCCATCTTTGGTACTCTTCCTGTTAGAGCAAATTTCCAGCATTTGATTAATATCCAATGTCTGTCCATAAATTTAGGGCTTAAGGGGTTGAAAAAATTTTCATACACTCACTGTATAAGACTGACATCATCCACAAAAAACTTTATGCGAAAAAACAGAGTGAAGTTGACAAGGGGCTTGTTTTTTTTCTTTGGTTCTTCTTTCCATCCTTCTGGGGCAACTTTACTTAGCTTTATGTCAGGATCAACGAAGAAAAATTCATTGTCTGCAACGAATGTTAAAGGGAAACACATGGGTAAAAACATTAAAACCAAATATTTTCTCCAACTGGAGGATAAAGATCAGATTTACAATTTTGAAATCTGGTTTTGAACAGTAAGTTTTTCCGTTGACTAACAGTGGCTTTTAAGTACAATAACTATTAAGGAGAACACTGAATAGGAGCACTAGAAATAATTTTATAGTTATCCCGAAGACATCAGTAAAGAAAAAATTACCTTCTGTGATAGCTACAAAGCAGCAGCTAGGGTTTCTTTAAAATTCTAAATTTCTTATCCCATAGGAAATCCAAAATCTGTCATTACTTCCCTCTGTTACTACTTCGGTCCCATCTACATTTCCGCAAAATGTTCTTAAGGCTTTCTAAACTGCCATGAGCACTGGGAGCCTGCCATGGATGGAGTCAGCTCTTGGGCTACTACAGGCTTCTATCTCACACCAGTACTCTGAGCGCTACAGTTCTGCAACAGCCTGTGAGGTATGCCGACAGGAAACTTGGGTCTGAACAAATTAGTTCTCCCACAATGACCTTCTACCCAGTGCGAAAAAAACAAGTCCAACTTCTGGTCTGTTCTAATAATGAAAAATTAACAGCTCAGGAGCAAATTCTTTTTTCTTAAGAAAACTTCCCCTATACAACGGGCCCTCCTATACATCCTAAGGGGTCTGCCTCCACAAGAGGCTGCAACATTACCTAGGGCACATTAACAGAACTCAAAGCCCTTTCATGCCCTCCGAGGGCAATCAGAGTGTCAGGGTGAAGGCAACAAACAGCATGGAAGAAAACTCAGCAACCAACGGGAAAAGGCTGCCCAAGATGAGCTGCCATCACTCAGGCAAATGTAGAATTGGATTATGTAAAGTTGTTCTTCATTGAGGAATGTGTTTTGCCTCAATACAAGAGAGCATAACTGAAAGTAAATGCTTTATAGATGCCAGGCAGTCTCTGCTTATTTTTTCTCAACACCATGTAGCTAATAGTTCTTATTCTGTACCTGTCAACTACATCATATCATTATTCTTACCTCTTAAAGTAGCCAATCCAAACAAGTGATGTTCCACCAAGCCAATATGTGCAACAACCATATCAAAGACATCTTTACATATTGTTTTGGTATCACAGGTCAGCTCCAGCTTCTGCCCGCTTAGAAGCATCACATTCACTTTTCGCCTGGTGTCATCATTCTTCCCTTTCTTAGTCTGCATTTTGTGAAATAACATATCCCAACATTCACATTTGTGGTAAAAGTGCATTTGTTCATTTACCATACTTCCCCTGCCACTGATTGCTGACTAGACTCTTTCTTACCAAGATAGACTTTGGTAGATCCAAGGAGATGAATGGCTCAATTGTCATTTTCACAAACTCAGGGCCAAAGAAATTCTGCAAATCACAAGCATATGAATGAGAACTGTGTTGCTGGAACAACAGACTGTGGCACAGTTAACTCCTGCCCTGAAAATGCCAAAGAGTAACCAAAGCCCGATTGCAAGAAGATTGCACTGAATTCCTCCCATAAGCTGGTAAATCTAACGAACCTGATTTTGCCAGCACACGTGCCAGATACCACTAGCAAGCTACAGTGCTGGTGACGTTATTACTCTGCATATTTTCCTTCCACTGCTGGGCAAAAAGCCAACACTGTAATATTATGTATCTTCCTTTAAAATACAGGGTGTGGGTTGCATATTGGGATCGTCTGGGCTTATCTCAGTAAGCAACCACCTGACATTACTAAGGTTTTCTGCAGTGGTGGCAATTGTGACTTGACAAATCTCTGCCTGTGACACACAAGTCTCATCTCCTGAAGACTGAAGTGTTTCAGCCTAATTCTATCTCCTGGATTCAAGTAGAGAACCCGGGCAATTTCTGTCTGCCTGTAGACAAATAAATGTTCTACTAATTGACCCTCTAAATTATAAGAGGTTACCTGTCCAAACTGTTACCGGAAGTTCTCTGCAGAATACTGACTTCAACAGCACATTAAAAAGGTGGCCCAAGATTCACTTTTTGAGGGAAAACCTTCATCATCTACTACCTACTATGTACCATGTGTAAAACATCCACACCTAAACTGCTTAAGCACTGAGGGGGAGTCAACCTGATTAGTTAAAGCCTACATGAACTAAATGGTCAGTGCTATGGGCTGGAGACAGACACAGGAACTACTACCCTGGATTAGGACAGCAAATTGACTTGAGTTTTGTTCCATGTTTTCCCATCCTTAAAAAAATAATAATAAAGAAATTCAATTCACTGAAAGCAGCAGCAGAGGGCATCAAGCGACCACCACTCCTAAACATCAGCCATTCTGTTTACCTATACCTCTGTCGTCTTCTTTCTCTGTAGTCTTATATTTCATCCACAAACCAGCACAGCTGGGAAAGGCAAGGTGAGTTTGCACAGTGATTCTGTGTGAATCCAAGGGCCAAAAAAATCCTCTCTGCCTTTCTTTACCTTCCCAACTTGTTCATTTAATAACATTTGATGCTGGTGGTACACACCCACATTCCACTAAGAGAAATAAATGCAAACCAAAGTGGTTGAAAACACTACAGAATACAGGAGAAAGCAACACCTTACCTTTGTTAGGATGTATATTGTTTAATCAATGCAATCTTTAGTCAAGGTTGCTGTCTATTTTAGCACCTCTTGATACTGCTTTAGGCTACATAGCCACTAATGCCACAAAACCTCAGAATTTTGCTCTGTGAGAGTACGTCTTTCCTATCAGTGCAACACCAACATCTAGTGTTTAATCTGTTGATGACTGCTTATGAATCTCACGTATTAAGAGTTTCAGCCAAGATACTGCTCTGTTTCAATGAAAATAAGAGTTCACCTGAGATCAGGGCATTACCCTCAGTTTTCTTTGTGTCATGGCTGTTTCCAGGGCTATTTCTCTCAGTGGATCTCTGGTGATGTCAAGCATTGAGGACCTAATTGCATCTCCCGAGTAGAGATTATGTCGGGACTGCCTGAGAGCCATTCTAGCTTGCAATTGCATCATTTCTTCTTCCTGATGCTTCAGCATCATTTCTTGACTTATTAGATTGCCTTCAAATGGTGCTTCGTGTTGCCTACGGTATAGCCAGAGGGGATGAAAGACATTAGTAGGTACGCCTAAGACATTTTGCTGCTTTAAGTACTTACTTAAACCCAGAACACAAAAACTAGTTATCAAATACTACATTAAACACAACATTTATTCAGTAGCCAGGAGGGTAGCACTCTACAGCAAGCCTTCAATATAGAAAACAAGCAAACGCCAAGTTTCTAAAGCTGCCTGTCGTTTATTCAGATGAAAATAAAGGCTCAGCTGCAGTCTAAAAAATACTTGACACTACAAAACCAGTGAACACACAGGAGGAAGAAAAGTATTAATGCTTTTGAAATATTAATTTTTCAGTTCTGTGAAAAAGGCACACTCGAAAACATGTTGTTAAAGAAAAAAAGGTGTACTTTATATAAGTAAATATTGCTCCAATCACTTTCTCTGTAGCAATTCTTTACAAACTCTTTGCACAGTGCTGTTATTTATTCCCTGATTTTTCCTGAGCGGTAGAAAGGTTGAAATATTTATATAAATACTTCATATGTTTCATCATCCTATATACTAAGTTATTCTAAATATCATACTCTAATGTTTTCATCATCTTATTTTGCTGAAAAAAAAAAAAAATCCCTTTTCTTTTAAATTCCTAAGAATGGCTTGGTTGATACACAGCCACCACAAAAATAAATAAATAAAATTAGAGTCTAAATTAATAATCTGAAGGGAAAGAGGAGGAAAAAAAAACCAAACAAAACCCAATCAGTATTTCTGAAAAACACAGCAACCTGTCCTCCAGTTCTTTTCTCAGCAGGTATGGATCCAAAATGTCCTACCAATTTCATTCTCTGTGGAAGGAGAGAAATCCATGTCCTATTTTGGTTGAACAAAAGCCATTTTTTATTTGAAAGTCAGGAGGTCAGGAAATAAAAAGAAAGGAGAAATCCAAGAAAAATGAAATCAACTTCCACTCCCCTCCCTCTGTCCCACACTGACAGAAAAACACCTTTAAACCCCAAACTAAATGCAAACTAATCAAGGCTTCTTTAGAAGTTCTAATACAAGGAAAAAACCCAATGTTTTTCCTCCATTAACAGAACATGATTTCAATTTTTTTCCCATCTTTTTACAGCAAAGTTTCTAATGAAAGCCAACAGTGTGAACAGTGCACTGCATTCTCTTCATGTTCTTAATACGTTGGTTGGCATACAAAGGCAGCACTACAATAAGAAGAGTTATATTATCATGAGAGTCCAAACAACAAAACGCCACTAACGCGCCACAACTGAGCAAAACAATGCTGAAATTCCTCAAATGGGCTTTCAGGGAAGATGTAGAGTAGTTACAGAAAGAGGTATGAATGGAAGTCCATTATCCCTTCCCTCGGGCAGGGCTTCCATAGCACTGCTTCCCTTCTCCCCACTCCCTCCCTCTCTGCAACAGACTTAATATGCACAAAAAGGACAAAGTAATGAGAAAGGGCCTCAGACCTGCAGGGACTTGTGCACAGACTTAGCTTTCCACCAAAAGGAAGGTTATTAAGATATGTGGGAATATTCACAATGAACTAAGATAAATACACCCACAAGCGCCCTTCAGATCAAGGTCTAAGGATGGGCTCTGAAAGAAAATGAAAACAAACACTTTCTGAACATAAATATCTATGAGTTATCAAACACCATATGAAAAAGACAGACATGTTGCAACTGGCTGTATCTGAAAACACTTGCTAAGGTGGAAAGCCCTACTGCAGGAAAAAAACCCCGCCTTTTTAATAACAAAGCTCTGGGCAATAGAAGCAATCATGAGTTACTGTGTAAAGTATTATCATTACGTTGGTTTATCATCTTCGTTGACATGTATTAGTTTCTCTGAAAATGAGAGTGGCTGTAGGATGTTCAGGGAGGAAGCTGAAAAAACCTAATGGTTTAACAATTTTCATAACTTTGTACATAAGCACTATCACCAACCAGAAATCGGCACACTTCAGCATCCTGGGCAAACAAAACTAACTCTGGCTTGATCAGACTGTCAGTTTTGTCTGGGGGGTATCAGCATGAGTCACTCTTTAGGTTCCAAGACAATGAATACATCTCTCACCCCACAGGAGAGACTGTTGACAGATACAGGTAGAGCTCTTCTGTGAAGTTCAGAATACGCAAGTATTATTACTCCAACCAAAAAAAAAAAAAAAATCCAAATTACATTCCTAACAGATAACATCATAAAAGTCTGTTTCCTATGGTACTTCATCAGACAGGTCCTTGGCTGCTGCTCTCTATTTTCATCAACGTCAGACTGCAACCCAGAATCTCACAGTCACTCATTAACCTGAAGATGGTCAGTGAGCAGTCACCTGGAAAGCTGACTCCTACAAAAGAGGGAAGCGAATTAACTCCTCATCTAGTGTACTTACCAAGAAATGAGCAGGTATTAGATCAGAGAAGGAAGCTGGAAGAAGGGAAGCAGGCAGGCATTCTCTAATGATTAGTGCAGTGGAAAAGCCAGGAACAGATTTAGAAAGACGGATGCCTTTTGGTGAAGTAGGAAGGAGACGGAAATGAGATCTAGTGGAAGGAAAAGGCAAGAGAAGGAAGGGATCAGTGTCAGCTGCTGCTCCTAGAGAAAAAAAAAAAGGAAGAAATAGTAAAGGAACTAAAAAAGGGGGCGGACAAAAATAAGGAACACAAGAAGCAAAGAGGAAAAACAGACACAAGTATCCACTGCCACGAGGAAAGCATTCCAAGAAGTTTAAAGGGTAACAACAGTCACAGACCACATGAAGGGTTTGAGGGCACTCTGAGTGTACTACTGAAAAATCCATGCCTTCTGCTGGTGTAAGGGCAGCCGGCCCACGCAGACAGCACAGCTCACGCTGGCTGATAACTCTAAACTCTTTCATTGCGTTTTTTTAGTACTGGTGGCACTTGCTCAAATCCAAATCCCCCTATTTGATTTACAACTCAGTTTTACAAGGATAATTCTGTGGATAATTAAGCAGACTGCCTCTAAGGACATGACACGGGAGCAGTCAGTTTAATATGTATTGAAGTACAGATGGTTATCTCTGAACACAGAGAAAAACACTGAAAAATGTTCCCAATTGCTGACAGACCTCAACTCATCGATTAAGTTCCATATACTCCCCCGAATGCTGAAATCAACCAACCAGCCAAAGAAATGTAAACTCTCAGAATTTGCTCCTTGGAACTACTTGATAACAAGAGTTTTACTTTCAGAGCTTATGTTTCTGAAGTTATAAAAGTTATGGGCTTGTGCAACACAGCAAGTTTTAAAGCAGCAACATGCAATGGTCTGGATAAAAATATTAAGTTACTTTCCTAGAAATCTCCCTGCTTAACCAGCTACTACCATCTTTGATGGTATTCCTTTTCACATTTGTTAGCACTGGAAGGTTTCAACAGCTGTTGAAGAAAGACAGAGCGAGAACATGCATTGTTTTCCTCTTCAGCGCACATAATTAAGAGAGATATCATCTAAGTATTATGTTAGGACCAAATTCTGCTTGTGACTGCTTTCTCGCTAAGTCTACCAAAAAAAGCTAATAAAAGTAGCATTCAGGACTTCAGCCTCATTTTTCTGACTTGGATATACTTAGTAGTCTGGTACTTAGATTTATTTTATTTTTTTTAAAAAAAAAGCTTTTTCACCTTACGAAAATGGGGGAACAGTTATGAAAATCAGTACAGAATTATATGTGGCACCCTACCATGACATTTTTGTGCAAGTGCAGAGAGGTATCTTTTAGTAAAGGCACAGAAAGAAGGCCAAACAGAAACAGGAGATTCAAAAAAACACTAAGCCTCGAAGTAAGACTGTACAGTTACATACATGCAACATTTATTCCATTGCTAAGCACAACAGATAAGTCTATGCTGCACTTACAAAACGATGTTTTCCTTCTAGATTTCACACATATATAAATTATGTCCATTAAGGGTACCAGTCTCAACAAAGTAATATAAAGCAAAATAATGTAAAATGAACTATGAGAAAGTATATTTTGTTTTCTCATGGCATTTTCACTTGCATAATAGGCCTGATTCATTTACAGCAATGTGACTCCTTTACATACGCACACTACTTTCTGTTTCTGAATCATTTTGTAAATAGAAACAAAAGCTCTCTATCAGCATCTGCAACTTACTGCTGGTTTGTTCTGAAGCATAGCTACAGTGCTGGATTGGCAACTTCCCCCAGTTCAAGTCACAGAGAAGGAAAGTTGACCTAACAGTATTCACCAAAAGAAGAAACCAATGGCAAGTAAATTAAGAAAGCTATAGCATCATCCTGTACACACAGTAGGCATAGTCTACTTCGCCATTTTAGCACGGCGTTAACACAGCATAAAATGGAAAGCAGAAATTTACAGCTCTTTAACAGGGTTACATGGAACTCAAAACTGTAACCCGAGTCCTTGAAAATTTGCCCTAAAAGCTCACATAGTAGCCAAAATTTTCTTAAGTTAAGGCAGGCTGGATTTCTGCAGGTTGTTTGGACGCTGCAGTTTAACACATACCCTGTTACATGAATAGATTCTGTATAGATGCCAACAAAGCTGTGTTAACAAAGCTAAACAATGCCTAAATACTTCTCCTCTGCAAGAAATGCCAATATAGATATATTTGTAAATGACTTCATATTTTTCAGGCAAAGTGCTTGTAAGAAAGATCACTGAAAGCTGCAAGATGTCAAAGTAACTGCTCTCTTGTCCACCAATCTTGCTGTCTCATATCCTGAGCCCCTGCCTTACTTGGACCCAGTTAACAAACACAATAAGTGCAAGAAGCAGACATTCATTTATTTTCATCTCCACATCCAAAGCGTGGCTCTAAGCCCTATTCACCACACATTACCCGATGACAAACGAACGTGGAGGACACATCTGAGAGCCTCGCCACATCACCTGAAACAGCTCCAATCTTCAGACACCTCTAAGTTTCTTTAATAGGTTAGGGCAGGATTCCCATCCAACTTATGCCAAAACCATAAAAATATCCTCAAATATTGAGCACCACAACAATCTTTCTCCTGATCTACCCCAAACAAAGCAAACTGCTGCTGAGAAGGCTTTGTTGTTGTAATGTGATGAGGGAAGAGTGGGGAAAACATGTCATATTTTTTCCCCCTTTTTTCACTTACAACAAATATTAGTTTAAATTATTTCGATAAAATATTCTAAAGTGATTCAATGTCTGGCAGAGACTAGAAGAAAATTTTCCACTGAAAGGTCAATGTCAATAAAAAGTCTGAAACATTTAGAATGGAAGCATGCTTAAAACCTAACAGATATGGCAAGATACACTTCTGCAATAGGAAGATGCTGTATTCAGGTGATGAAGCCAAAACTACATTTTAAAGCAATACTGATGAACAGCACTTGAAAAAATAAAACCCAAAAAGATGTAACATTCAAATACACAGCATAGCAAAATAAATTTTAAAAAGCATAAATTGTTACTGAATTGGCCTTCCTAATCCAATTACAACAACATAAACTAAGAGTTTGCCAGAATAACCAATGAAATATACGGCTTTTGGCTTATTTTAAAGAAATAAGCATGCTATCATTTCCTTATTAAATGGGAAAAAAAAAAAAGGGCAAATTAATCTGTATTAATATCAACACTTGTTTGAACTTTATTTTAGAAAAGTGTAATAAAAATAAAAAATATTAAATATTTCCAAGCAGAACATAGGCCCTTGGCCTTCTGATACAGCAACTTGATAGAGGACAACCCAGCCTCCATTAAATATGAGAACCGAATTTGGACTCCTAACTGGTTTACTTACCTCCACACCACAGTGCATCACAAGACTCTTACTTCAGGTTGAAATACGTAATTCTGAAATGCTATTTTATTTCAAGAACAACATGCCATTTTTTAACCTTAAACAGAAGCTGGGATGGGAATGAAAAATTTACTTGCAGATTTAGAATACTTTCTTCAACAAAGACAAAGCACTACAAGATATATTGTTTTCACAGGGTTTACCTTGCCCTCTGAGAATTAGCTTGACTTGACGTGGAGATATCGTCAGCACCTGGCAAAGCACCACTGGCATCATCTCTCTTGAAACCTTCATTTCTTCTCACTAGCAAACCAAAATACAAATTAATACCTGACTGGGCAACAAAGCACATAGAGTAATCCCGTCTAAAAATCAAGGACTTACTAGTCATATGAGATTACTTAGAAAGAATCAGATTCATGTGTTCTGCACAATGGCATTACACTATTAGAAAAACTAGCATTACGAAGCTGATTGCAATTTTCAAAGCAATCTTATAGTTTCCCTTAATGAAGACAGCTGCACTTCACGAGCGCAGAAGAACAATACTAAGGAAGGCCTAAAAACAAACCACAATTAAAAAAAAACATATACACAATTACACAGACACCTTTCAAGGTGACACGTTTCTTTGTCAGTCATGACTTGAGACATGTCTATGGCAGAGACATCATATAAAACCACTGCAGAACAGAAACAGAGCAGCTAGGTAAAGTAATTATGCATCCAGTTGACAAGAAGAGAGAAAAGAGACCAATATATATATATATTGCTGAGCTCCTGTGTTTAATTTTTGTCCCTGAAATCTGATGACTCCTTCTAATTTATCTTTTTTTTTTTTTTCTTTTGGCAATATAGCAGCCTGCTATACTGTTTGTTACAGTTATCTCCTTTGCTAGTAGATCTTTCTGTAGCAGCAGCTGAGATGCTACACTTAGAGCTTGCCTTTGCAAACTACTTCACTTTCATCTCTTACTGCACCCGTCATAAACAGAGCTAGGAGGAGAGCTCTCACAGAACACATTCCAGCCACGGTGATTTAGAAATGGCCCTTTTTGTCAGTCATTTCATTGAGTCCAGAATACTACCAGTAGCCAGAAATCTGCTCCCTCTTGCCTGTACGAGCTTAGGAGTCGTTGCCTTTGGACTGGAACACATAAACAGCCTGTTTTAAATGGTAAAAAATGAAGGGAAATGTGTTATAGGAGCCTTGCTACTTCTTACTGATCCTTAGGCTTCTGGCTCAGTCAGTAGAGGGAAGGTTGCAAGAGCAGTGAGGACAGAGAGGCTGGGTTGGAATTCTGTGCGTACAGAATACATACAGTGCAGCTATACTCTAGCTTCCTAACTATTGCTTGCTTTCCTCATTTTCATTGAATGCTTTGGCTCGGTCACTTACAATGATTCTGTGAAGCGGATTGTTTCATCAGCTGTGCTCTCCTCCTGACTTCACCATTTTAGCATTTCTTTCAAAATATGCTCCAAGCATTTCCTTCCATGCTGTGCTTCCATTACCCAAAGAAAACCCTTCCTGCCATGTATGAGTGAACAACTCTTTGTACCATCTCCTGCTTTTCCAAGCCATTGATTTCATAGAACTTACCTAAACTTATCATACAAATAGCCTGTACCACTTTTATATTACACTGAAATCCTTGGCCTATAAATTATCAACTGTTTAACAGTAAACCCACTGATATAAAAGGAATTAAACCATGTATGTCCCACACAAAGATTTTCCAATTTACTATTATCGTACACCAACAACTCAATCATTTTTGAGCCTCTGAAGACAGCATGCTATATAAAACAAGCACTTCAGTAAAAAGTTAACAATTTCCAGCTAGTCCTACCAAGGTCCCTTTCAGACTGCTAAATGTCAAACTCATTTCAATTGAAATTGAAAAGAAACTCAGCCAATTATGCTGAGCTGTACACAATGTTGTAATTACATGAGATCATTTTACAACTTTGTATTTGCGGTAATTATCAAGCCTCCTACCAAAGATTTAACTTCATACTTTTGGGGTCTATTATTCAGCTTGAACTTTCTTTAGGCTTTTTGTTTGGTTGGTTGGGGTTTTTTTTGGTTTTGGAGTGTGTGGTTTTTTGGGTTTTTTTTGGACAGGTCTTACCTTGCCTGAAATCTGGTTCCGAGGAAATAACTGACGGACTTTCACTCGAAGTACTATAAACGTCGCTGTGGTAAGATTTGTACCTTCTCAAAGGCTCTGAAAGTTCAAATCAGGGTATCAGAAGAGAAGAGTAAGACAGCAACAGCTCTAATGCAAAAATCAAGCAGAAATAAACATTTGAAATTTTTTGAAATCTTTTCAAAAGATTTTTAAATGCCCCTCTGTGGCTATGGGGTTGGAAAGCAAACACTCAGGGGACGCTGTGCAGTCCCATTCCGTCCCCACGGCCTGCCTGGCCTCTCTTGGCTATCCTAACAGAGCCACCTCCTCTGAACTTCTCTCTCATCAACACTTTCAAGTTAAAACTAATATTTAACAAAACCCAAGACAGAGACCAACCCATCCTGCAAACGTGTCTGATGGAAGCATTTGGTGTACGCCTCTTGTGTAGAAAGCAACCAGCAGGACTTCACGATGAAAAAGGAACAATATCCACAGAGACAAAGAAGGAACTGGAAAATTACAATTCATTCTGCTCATCTTTGACATCCACAAAATACGATTATCAATCAATTAATAAGCCTGTACAGGATATTTAAATAATCTAACAGAACAGCTAAATGCATGTGATGAGAAATCAATACAGCAGCCTCAGTTCCTACTCTCAGTGGATTTTTTAAACAACATAGTGGAGCGAAGGACCGCACAGAGTATCCACATTTTGGGATTCGCAATGTTTCACTAAGTGAGAGACAACTTCAGGTGTCCTTATTTGCAGAAGACTCTCTCTGGCCCAAATACAGTGCATGTGTAGGAAAACACACGTGATTACACAGAGGAAACACACGTAACTGCTGTGAAAAAGAAGTGCAAATCACTACAGCAAGGAATATAAAACATAAAACTACAAAATGGGGAATACATGAGCAGGTGAGTTTGGACGCTGCAAAAAGCAAGTTCAGAGTTTCCAACTTCCTACATTCAGAAGACAAAACGCCTGCTGAAAAATCCTGGGAGAACAATAAACCTGCAGTCAGAAGACAAGTTAGACCTGAAGCCAACAGCACTACTGACCCAGACTTCCTACAGAAGGAGGGAAAACTCCAAGGAGGAAAAAGGCATGAAAAGCTATACGATAATGCAGTTGACCAAGACTAGTTAATTTTGAATTTTGGATAATCAGTTTCCAAAACCTTCCTCCTTAAAAGCCAGTATTTCCCCCTTTTCTCCCAGCTCACTTGGGTTGCACCAGCACCATCCCACCAAACACAAGCTTCTTTACAAAAACTGGGAAAAGAAGCAAAGTCGCCCATCAGGCTGTGAAACCAACTGCTCCTACCAGGCAACCGCAGCTGCCCAGCTTAGCAGCATAAAGCCCAATTAATCCTAAAGACATTTCCCATTACTCCCAGAAACAAGCAATGCTGCTCGCACGTTTGCAATTCAACCTACAGCAAGCTGAAGAGAATTCACGGGGGGTGCGAGGGTGGGGTTACTTCAGTTTTTCCCAATAGCTACTTTCAGCTTTCTGGATTTTACAACAAAGAAATCCACCGCCAATCTCGTAATTCCTTGCCTAACACGGGAAACAAAAAACAAGTTCAGTGGGTAGCATTTGGAGGCGCATTTTTAAAACGCTCCAAATCCCTTTAAGTGAGGCATCAATCCAACTGTGATACTGGAGCTGCAGCACAGAAATGTTTAACTGAAAACAGATCTCTTCTTTCCCAGTAGTTTTATTAGCTGTAGGTTTTTCAAGTCTGCTAAACTGACTCTGAAGCAAGAGGATAGAAAGGGAACAATAAAATATAACATGAAATTTTAAACAGATTTTTTTTTTTTCCCTCCTACTCAGCAGCCTGGCCTTCCCAAATCACACACAGACTGTGGCTCCATCTTGCTTTTTCGAGACACGAAATATGGCAAAAAAAACCCACCCAAAAAGTAAACCAGTAAACCGGAAACGCATAATTAAAATACAAACAAAGTGTTTGTATGTGGTGGCATGATACCTGATGGGGTACTTGACTTCTCTTGCTTCAGGAGTTGGCGCCCTGCTGTAGGCCTCAGGTGAGCTCATGAGCCAAGAAATATAAAGCCAGATTCCCAACCACTGCTTATCTCAATGTTTTCACAGGTCTCCACATGAGGCCCAGATAGGTTTAAAAGCTATTCTCCTAGCATCTGCAAAGTAGAGACAGAGATGGGACGACCCTCCTTTCTTGTCACATCCAAGCGAGACGATACAACTTATCCCAGTAACACAAGCAAAGGGATTCTTCTCATCTTCTGGAGGCATTTTACAACCTTTCCACATGGAGCTGCATCAATGACTATCAGCCTGTTCAGCCCAGGGACAACAACTTAAAGGCAATGAAGCAGATACAGCCTGAAATGCGGGATAAATCCTCTAGGTTTTTCTTTGCTTTGCCCAGTTTAGGGAAAAAAAAAATAAATAAAAATCTACATGTGGAACTGTTTGCTGCTGGGGCATCTTCTCTTTGGCAGCCACCTTCCAGTTCTCTGCTGGTACATACACATCTGTGTACACCCCCTGCATGTCCCCCCAACACAGCACCCCCTCTTCACCAAACAATCTCTTCTGCGACACGGACAGGATAAGCACTGCAGACCTGCAAACACCCAATTAAATTTTAAGTATTGAGACTACAGTATCTATAATGCTTGCAAAACTACCCACATAATTTATGTTGCCTCCTTTCTTCCAGCAAATTCTCCTCAATTCCAACATATCATATTATGATTTAACTTCAGAGAAGGGACTTGGATCATGTCCAAGCCAGCCTCCTAATTAAGAACTGGCTTCCAAAGGTCATGAAGTCCCAATTCTGGGATCAAGTTGCAGCTGAGCTTTTCATACAGTAGTTTCAAAAATGAGGACACACTTCTAGCCTGTCTGGATGGGAAGGAATGGAAAGATGACATCAATAAAAGCTAAAATAACTTATCTCCCATATTTGAAGTTTTCCTTGGGATTTTTCAATGGCCATGGTTTGTTGCTTTGGGGATTTTTTTGTGTGTGGTTGTTTGGTTTTGATTGTGGGGTTTTTTTAGTGTTTTGGTGACTGAAGAGAGACTTCAGAACTGATTTAACTTCTAGGAAAATCAAGCGCATGGTAGCAAAAATCATTCTACCAGTTACCACTGTTAACAATTCAGCGTTTAGATTACAGCCTCAGAACACTTCAAGTCATTTCATACCTTGGTAGAAAAACAAACCTGAGATTAAGGACGTTTTAAGTCCATAACTAAAATGAATATATAAAACCCGTACTAATGAAAGTTAACACGCAGCAGCTCCCCTATGCAGAGGTAAATGAAGCATTACAGCTTGAAGAATCTGTGTTTGAGCTGCTTAGCGCCGCAGTGATGCGTTCTCAAGCGCCCTATGAAAGCCAGCAGAGCACAGCCCCACGGCACAACGCAGCACAGAATAACACAACACACTATTTACGCACAGCGAGACACGCAAGCCCAGACAAGTGATTTACAGAAAGCCTCACCTCAGCCAACTTCAACAGAAACCAGAGAACCACATTTAGCCTGGAATTTCATTATCCTGAATACGTGACTCACATTAGATACACAGCTTTTCAAATACACATTATTACAGTATTATTCCTGGCAGTACAGAGCAGAAAAAGGACAGAGAAGACGGCAGAGCTGAAGAGGCAGTCCCATGGCAGGAAGGGAGCTCTTGTTTGCTCTTTGAGGTTTATTGGTGGGTTTCTCTATTACACAAGAGTGTTACTATAACACTAACTAACAAGCTAACTGTCCCTTAGGAGAGGCTGGGACTTGCTTCCTTGACAAGAGTTTAACCAATAAGTTACAGTAATATTTAATCTTCTTTTTCCTCTTTTCATCTAAGAAATCCTTATCTTATGCAAGGCAGCACAGGTTTTACAGGAAGAACATCAAGATCTAGAATAAATACCTGGTATAGATTCACATCCAACAAGTGCACAAGGGAAACAAATCCATTCAGCCTTTTAGGGAAGCAGGCTCATTTTAACCTGAAACATTCCCACTGCCCATGTTCTAAATGAAAGAGCTGTACGGTGCAGGCAGCCCCAGCCACCGGCCATCCAGGGGGCTCCCTCCAGAGCCTAAGGGACACCTGATGCCTAGGGTTCAGCAGGATCCGAGTGACAGGAAGAAACAGAGCCATGTAAAATTGCCAAAAACACACATCTCTAGGGCTAGGCTGGGAAGGAAGACAGCAAGACTAAAAATAACAACTCCAGGGTCTGGTAAGAACTTAGTGTCTTGTACTTAGAAAGACACACTTTTTTTTTTCCTGGATCCATATCATGCCATCCAGGATAAGGTATGTAAATGGACACAGATTGAAAGTGTGGCAAATAAAGTTGCTTGATTTAATTTAAATGTTTTATCCAACCGAGAACGTAATGCCTTGACTAAAAATTGATAATCCCAGACCGTGAGCCGCTGAAGGCTGGAAAAAGATGATAAAGCAGACACCGCTTTACTAGGGAATTATGGAATTTTAAGAGCTGTTTTAGTACCTTATGTTAAACTATGTAATTCAGAACAAAATAATAGTGGCTGATGCCAGAGAACTTGTACTTTGCAGAAATCCCACAAACATTGCTTTCTTTTTCCTTGAAAAGCCAACTTCCATAGCCTCAGTAAAATTAGCAACTGAAAGTTTTCTATCGAAAATACTATCAGTCCATTATCCTAACCTTTCAGCTTCATTAATATGATTTCTGGACGTTGTTCTAACTGGCCCTTATCCTTACCGGACATACCAACCATATGAGAATCCATTTTGCCACCGCTCAATTCAAATGGTACTGCAGCACAACACAACGATGGGAAGGTATGTGTAAACTCAGCCTTAATTTGCTTTCACATGCAAACAGATCTATCAGTGTGCATGACTTGCAGTTCCTCTGCTCAGCCTACACATGAACCGAGTGCATACAATTCATGAGAAAACGAAAGTATGCACAGTTACCTTACAGAGGTAAGTTTGTAAATTCTTCTTTTGCCCTAAATCCAATCTCCCATTTAACCCACTTCTACAGAAGCTCCCAAATTCGTACCTCTGGGGCTTCATTCACCGGGATAAACTTACTACCAATAGCTGCAATAGTTGCCTGATTACCTGCGGAAATTTTCCCTTATTCAAAAATGCAGCTTCAAACTAACACAGCTTTTAAAATCGGGACATTTTCAGTATCCCTAACCAGAACTCACCACCTAAACACATACAGTCATAATATAGTTGTTTTCTAAACGAGGTCCAGATGAGTCTTCAGGGTAGTTAATGAAAACATTGCCTTGGGAGATGACACAGAAGACTAAGGAGGCAGAGACCCAACTCTAGACATATAGAATATTTCCTGCTGACTGTCCAAAGCAGAGAGCAGTAAGTGAACCAAAAAAAAAAAAAAAAAAGACTTAGTCATCTGGGTTTTCAGTTGGAAAAATCAAAGGTAAAAAGAGAGATGGATAAGCACAGCTTGAGGCTCTGGGATTCATATGGTTTCCAACTGCAAAAACATTGAACAAAGGCTTGAGAATATTCCCAAACCACCCCCATAACCCGATCCCTGGATTCAGCATTCCAAAGCTTCAGCAAGGGCAGTTTTTTTGGTATCCTCCCCTCTCTTCCCTCCCTGTTTCCTTTTCAGCCCACAGCCAGCTACATTACGACTCTCTTAACTGGTTGTGTACTCCTGTATTTCACCAGGAACATAACCAATCTTTACATTTTGCTCCCTCGTCCATCTCATTTACAACATCCTCATAAGCAACGCTGCACACAGAGCAGCCGCACACACATCCGCTCAGAGCCAGGCGGGTGGAAGCTGCCCAAGCGAATAGAAGGGAGAGATTCACCCAAGGCTGCCCTCTCGCAGCTTTGTGCCTTGCTGTTCTGCCATCCAAAGGCAGGCCTGAGATATGAAAAATGAAGCGTGTTTACGCTTCATAGCTCTCAGAAGATACCATCAGTTCTGTGGGTGAGAAGGCAAAGCCAGCAGGGGGGCCGGGAGAACAGAGGATGCTGTCACGCTCTCGAGCAGCAACCAGGCTTGCAAAATAGTCCTTTTTCTCTAAAACGGGACACTGTCCGTTGGTGCCAGGGAACAACTTCCAATTTCCAACAATTTTCTTTCAAAAGAACAACAAAACCAAAATCTGCTCTCCTGGTACAGATAAACTGCTTGAGTTTAACACCTAACAACTTAAAAACTCTAACCAATTTTACCTAAGCTCACAAAACCTACATAACAAAACCGAACTGTAATGGCAGAGATGCAGGACTCCCTCTCCAATCTCTTGGCAAGATTAGCACATATTTCTGGAGTCTGTTCTTAGTGCTCAGAACTGGCTACACCTGAAGTCAAATAGCAGCCTCCTTCCCTTCCCCTCTTCTGGCTAAGCATCTAACCATAAACAATCACCTTCAGTACATAAGAGCTAAACACCCTCAACCCTGAAACTATACGGCAGAATAACACAGTAAGTTCACGGAGGAGGGACTTGAAATGACACTGTCTTTGGAAGGCTTGCGAGGTTAAACCCAAGATGTTCTGACTGTAGATTACAGTGCAGTTTGGCTGGTCTGCAGGCTCACTACAAACTACTGTATGACAGCACAGATGTAATTAAAGCTCTGTCACTCTTTCCACTCTAAACTCTACTTTTCGTGAGTTTATAATTTGCATTGTAAAAATCTGTTCTGAGTGAAAACTTGGCATACCACAGCTTCCGCATGAGAACATTTTCTTTTTCCAAGACAGTCAGCTCCTTAAGGTTTTGTCAATAACAAAAAGTTTGCCAACCTAACCAAAAATAAGTTAAAGAAGAAATAAGTCACATGTCCCTTAAATTCCTTTGTAGCTTGAGAGGGAAGTTTTATCTGGCCAAGTTTAACCTGCAGAGAGTCCAATGCAACTTCACAATTCAAAAACTGAAAACCAACATACCACTGAAAGCAGAGACTTCCTACAATTTACAGACTTACTGTAACCTACATCTGGACTCAACTAAATTGAAAATATCCCCAAACCTACCAAAGAGAAGGCAGACTGTGTCCTCTCTACTAAACCCAACCACCAACCCTGTTCCGGTGACTCCCGGCTCACCCCTCCCCTCCAACCTGAACAGAATCCTTACTCCTGACTACACAAGTTTCCAAAATACCTTATGCTCTTTCTCCGTTTTTCCTTCCTATGCCTCTCCCTTGAGGTCGTGCTGCGTTCCACACAGAGAAAGAGTACTAGTTTCTGTAATTTTCTGTGGACTTCTTTCCACTCCATTTCTAACAGTTGCCCACCTATTGGCTGTGTGCCTGCCGGCTGCAGGCAGGAAGATACCCTCACATCAAGTGCTCCACAAGAAACTACCACCCCTGCCTTTATCAAAACTGGTGACATCTTACCACAGCTTTCCATGCAGTCGCTCATCTCTCACATATCCACACACACTTGATAATGCCTGACATTTGAAATTATCTGTCTATCCACTAAAGTGCTTGAAAATTGCATACAATGGTAAGGCACAAATAACTTACAGACTGTATTTTTCGTTTCTTTAACAGATGAAACTAGCAATAGACTCTTTTTGTGAAAGATCTCAAGGGATTAATCTGTTGTAAACAAGATGTGAGATAAGAAATAGTAAAACATATGGAAAAGAGGAAAAGGGAAAGGAGTCTTAACAGACTTGCAGACTTTATGTGTTCAGGCTTCTGTGAATCTGCTCATTAAGATGGAATAGAACACTTTGAGTCAGACTTCTTGAGCCATGCAAAACACAACAGCAACTAACTCCTATGTGTAAAAGTATTCCGCATCCATCTTACTAAAGTACTCCTTTAAACCATCTCTCATTACTAGATTCTGGCCCGAAATTTTTCTTTAAGGAGTTAACTGACCAAAGGAAAAAAAGAGCAGCCTAAAATAACCCAGCAGAGCCCATGCTCCTAACTGCAATTCAAGAGCGAGCCATACCTCCTCGCTCTGTCGAAAGTAGGAAACTCAGAAGACAAGAACATTGCAACCCAGCAATCTGTTGAGAAAGTATCTTCATTTTTTTCTAGCAAGTAATAAATGAGAATTCAGAAGGATGGGCAGTGAGTCATTAGCTATTGCCTCAATCTTCCCCGTACAGATTTGTCACTCAGCTCCTGTGACTGTTAAGCACCAGTTCCCGGGTTATTTTGACTGCACTTTCAGCCATTCCCTTTATGAATCAAGAAGTTTCATACATCCAAACTATCTCAGTTTGCCAGGCACAGGCACATTATGTTTTCCGCTGTCTCCCGACCTGTTTGAATGAGAATGATAAACTCTTGCTCATCAATGGGTTTGGCCAAGCTGTTGGTTTTGCTGTTGTGCAACACAAACCTGCACTCCTGAACAACAAGGCCTTTGAGCTTTCCCAATGCAGGGAGTGGCTTCCCCTTAAACCCTGCCAGCTGCCTATCTCCAAAGATCCCAGTACGCTCATATACTTGAGATGGGCCCTTTCAATTTCAGACTCGTTAACCAAAAACCAACCAACCTTTCCGGCACCTCATCAGACATCTCAGTACATAATGACTGATGGTTAACTTCTATTGAGACAAACAATGGTATCACCACAGTACACAGTACCACTTCCATTTACGTCCATGTCCTCGCATTACAATGTAACCCTCATCAGAAGGCACTAATTTGACAGCACAAAACCACTCCAGCTGTCTTGCCTGTACAACTTCCACAGAAATCACAGTAGCTTTTTAAACTGCCTATGCCACTTCAATCCCACTCCTCTCTGGAGCACAAGGCTCACAGGCATAGCAGAGAAAGAATTGTTTTTCCATGCCAACTGCAATATAAGTATATTCTGAGATGGCCACAAAGGGCACGAACAGGTATTTTTAGAAATTCAACCTTGACAAAAGGCTTTATCATCTCTCCTAAATAAGGAGGTGTTTACACCTCAGTACAGGAAAATGAAGCAAAAGTATTTTTTTTTTCCCCACAGTTATTTCCAACACACGACAGACAGGCAGCCATGAGTTTTTAACTGTATGGATTTTAAATGCACCTGAATAAATAACTGAGCTAGCTCTTCTACCATGTACTTTACATGACTATGTTATGCCTTTTGGCCCATCACAAGCAGGATCCAACTCTGCTCTCAGTTTCTACCCAACTGTCCCAAATTTAGAACCCCTGAAAATCACATTTCCAAAGCAAAAAAAATATGCAGTTCCCCTTACAGGGTTCTGCATAAAGACCATTTTATAAGTTCCCACAGAACTTAAATGCATCATCCAGAGCTATACAATGCAAAAACTGAGAGATCTGAAGATTAAATTCTCCCTTTCCTCTGGGGTATAAATCCATCTCTAATAGCTGGAGATGAGGATTCTCCTTCAAGGAAAATTACTTCACAATTGGCTGTTACCAACTTTTTTTTTTCTTTTTCTAATTATAATTAATGAACTTGATACTGGCTGACTTACAGAAATCAACTATTTTCACTGGGTAAGCAAGCTGGACAAGCACATTTATCTTCATTGGCAACAGACATTCTAATGCTTTTACTTTACCTAAAAAAAAAGAAGACGAAGCGAAGATCTCAGCAGTTTCAAGAGCTGCTACAAGAGAACTCAAATTTCTCAGAGTCCAATGACTGGAATACTCAGAAAATCAAACAGCTTCACTAACCTTCTACATTCATAGCTTCCCTCAGAAGCTGCAGCTTCTTCTGTCTCTCTCTTATCCTGTCAAAGGCACTTGATATTGCTGCAGAAGTTGATGTCTCAGGCACATGGCGCGTTTGGTCCAGTTTTTGCGGTCCAAAGACATCCAGTGCTATGCTTCCATCAGAGTATCTCGCTTCCTTGTTTCTGGTAGCAGTAGAAGTCCGTACTGGGAATGCATCACACTGATGGTTGTGCCCATGAGAGCCTCCAGCATGGCTCTTCTCAGCTGCCTTGTCCATTGTGCAAAGCAAATCTGTGGAGGAAGCCCATACTTTCCTCTTCGGAGGGACATCTGTATGAAGGTGACCTTTTTTTTCAAACTCACTGGTTTTACATATATGAGGACAGAAAACATCTTCCTGTCTCGAGCTGTAATCTGTGGAAATGCCCTGGGAAAACTCCTCCTCGTCTTGTGTTCCTCTGATGGACAAAAATCCCATAGACTTGCTAAGTCCTTTGTTAAGCATGGTCTGTTGAGAGAAGTGAGTTTTGTGTCCATCGGGTGCATCAACCACTAATGTTTTTCCTGGAATAAGGAAACATTTCATAGATGTAATTTTGGACTTAATACACCAGAGTACAACACAAGTTACTTATGGTTAAAGTGTACACAGAGCACACATTTTGGGCTTGATTTTGCCCTAAAAACCATTAAGATGGTTACTTCAAGGGCTGTCTCAGTCAACAAAGAGAGAACTCCCAACTACTTCATATCTGACAGGCATTTTATTTCTTTTTATTTCTGAAGTGCTCAAGAAAAAAATATGGCCTCCTATAATTCAGCATTAAAAGTAAAAAAAAAAATGCTGAAAGTTGTGTTCTCATTTGTTTTATTTTTAAAATAGTCTGGACAATCACCAAAATTACTGTTTAATGATCAATCTGAAACCAGCCATTCCTCTCACCTCTCACACCCAAAGACACCACCTACAATTTTCAATGACAAGTCCAGGTTTGTTCTACAGATTTACAGATGCCCTGCAGTAGTGTCAGTAGCAAGAGAAGGATGACTGTGTAGTCAGGAATTTTAAGAATCCTGGATCTTCCTTTAGTGACTATTTTTGGTGATGACAGTCTCTCCACATAAAGAATACTCTAAAATAAAAGCAACAAACCTTCTAAAAGCACAGTGATTCTATGAGCCTATACACTTCCATTTTTCATTAATAAATGGATCGGCTGATACTAATGAACACTCTCCCTTCTCCCTCTCCCTTACCATAAAATTACTTTCAGAATAAAAGAAACTGTCAGAGGTGGAATAATATCAATGAAATATGTGCTCTCTGAAAAACGCACATCATGGTCACCAAGAAGTTTTGATGATAATGTATGTCTTCGGCATAAAATTTTCTCAAAGTGTTACCCTGATTTTACAAAATTAATTACAAACAAACATCGGTAAGGACACAACAATTTCTTAACATTAACAGGTGACCTACAAGTTTACCTTCCACATTGTTAAGCCTTCATGAGATCAGAATAAAAGAATTATTACTATTATACGAGTAACACCCTAGAGAAAAACTAGTATCAAAGACTACCCAACTATTACTTGCTTTCTGTTAACAAATGAGATTTTTTTAATGCTTCTGCATTATTTAAGTTGCAAAAATCCAAAGTCTACGGTAGATGTCAAACAGGCAGTAACTTACTTATAACTCCAACTGGCCAAGTACATTGCAAAAATCATTAAGAAGATAAAGTCTAACCTTTCCTATCTGCAGCATATATACTGCATTAATATGGCAACCTCAACCTCATCACGATACGCCAACAAGAAAACCCAACAAAAAATATTCCACGCTGGGTTGCCTAAGCCATGCCTGCCCACCCAGGTGGAGTCACTACAGCATGTGATGGTTTTCTAAGAGCTTGCTCCCTCTCTACTGTGATACTCCCATGGACATCTTTTAAGAAGCAGCAGCCTTGAAGACAGCCTCACAAAAGAAAGCAGTTGAAATCTTGAAGTAACTTACTGTGCCATATTTACTGTTCTCAAAGATGGCTCTATAGTGCTGCATGCTGCTCTTCCAAAGTCAATTGAAATAAACTGCTTCATTTGCACAGGAGGCTCCTGCTGATATTTATCTAGAGTCTATTATCCTTTTGTATGGAGTTTCACAGAATGCTTTTAAGGACACTCATAATTGTACTCAGAAATGCTTTAAAAGCTCATGACTTTACACCTTTCAACTCTGATATTCTACTTGAAGAGGGGCTGTTAGTTTTCAGTTGCTGTTTCTGTGCTATTAAACTCACAACAGGTGTTTAAGAAAAGCAAGACTAAAGCCAAATGCAACCAGGAATCCCCTTCAAATACACAATGGTAAAATGTTAGGGTGCAATTGTCTAAAAAGTGTCTCATAAGAAATTACAGGGTTCCCACATGTTCCAGCCGAGAGAATAAACCAAAAAACTTTGCCAATGAGAATGAACTTCTGAAAGGTCCTGACACGTCACTTCGTATTTTACAAATATGGCTTTAATCCTAAACTCCAGTAAACATAATTATCTTTGTGGTAAGGTAAATCTTATGTTATTATCTTATTTTCAGACTATACATCCCTCATAAGGCTGGTGAATTACATATAATATTCACAGACACAAAAAAGCCCTTTAAAAATAGCTGTTCACTCCGAAGTTCCCACTGTCTATCTAAAGCAGCGGGATGATACCCATTCCGCAAACGCACACTTCACATTCACCTACACACACATCATTGACAGGATTTTAACTCGGCCATTTGTGAGAGAGATAAAAAACAAAATACTGCAGTATTTAAGATCGTCAAAAAAAAAAGGCAAATCAAAAGGAGCTCCAAGAATCCTCCCCAATAATGACAGTTCCAAGATAATTTTAGGTAGAAAAAAACCAAAGCAATCTCCTCTACAGACTGTTTTCATACACCTTTTTAAATGTAAAAAAACCCCAAACCCACCTCTTCAACACTGAAAATATTTACATGTGCAAGACCTTACCGAACAAAACAATGGCAAACAAAGCAGAAAAAACAAGATAAACAGAGAGCTGCAACTCCAATACACTACCAAGGCTATAAAAGTCTGGATTACTTGGTAATGGCTCAATCATGGCTCAGAATAACACTCCTGGTTCAAAAAATTATTTAGGTCTCTGCACATGGAAGCGTTATCTTGTTTCAGGATCACACTCAGTGAAAAGAGCCACAATGTACTTTAAGTACCAGCGGGTACCCTCACCACAGGACACCCAGAGACGTCAACACATCTGTTGTATGCTGGTGGGAACCGCAATGGAAGAGCCCAGCTGCCAGTGAAAAAGAGTGCTAGGGAGGAAAGAGCATCCTTCTCACCAAAGCTGTAGTTTCTACGGACTCGTAGCATTCAGACGAGATGCAACAGAAGCTGCTTCCAGTTCATGCAGAGGCACAGAAGACACAAGCTCTTTGCCCTGGCATGCAAGAGATGCTTTCTGTTCCTCAAGTCATCCACCCACTTGGAGCTTCCTCATGAGGAAAAGTGAAGGCCACGAACGCTATCTCATCAGCAGTGACTGGGAAATACCGCTACAGCTTTGTCACTTACAGCTAAATGTGTCATGAGACAGGAGATGAGCTGTCCCGTCGGGAAGCAGCGCAGGAGGCATTCCACTTCCACACTGCTCTTTGACTCTGCTGAGTGGAGATGTCCACAGGTCTAACTCATATCCACATTGACTTATGCAGCCAACATGAGTCTTTAAACACAGTACCAAAAGGAATCTACAGCTGGTGTTAGTATTCAGTATTTAAACTGTAAAATTATCTTGGACACCTTTATTACTCTCTCCATTCCCACTGCTTTTCACCATGCTTGGCACTTCTTTCCACCTTTGCAAAGCTCATCCCTCTCTACATAACGTTATTTCACCAAGCTCTCTCCCCAGACTGGCTCGCAGTGTCAACATGATCTGTTTAAGAATCATCCTCAGAGAAAGGCAGAGAAAAGACTAGAGGGCAAGGGGTGCACAGCCTGCTCACGAGAAGGCAAACCAAACCACACCAGTGATACAGAACTTTCAGGTCTATACTTTCTATCAACCAAGAACGCATGGTGACCTGCACACCAGAGAGCAGAGGGTCAACAATCAAGGACAAGGCTTCCTAGTACAGAAGCAACTCAATTACAGATACCAGTCAAAAAACTGGATTAGGCAACCAGCCAAGGAAACCAGTCCAGGCCATTTTTTATTTTTATTTTTTTTTAATAACTTAAATCTGTCCTCATCCCTCCTTACTTTTTAAAAGTACTATTATAGACTTTGTAAAATCAACTATTATTTTCACTTTTTTTCCTGGACTTCCTCACCACACTGCCTCAGCATTACTTAGATCAAGGGTCTTGAATGACTACCTCAGTCTCTTTCAGCAAAAGGATCATATGTCTAGCTTTCAGCTAACCTCCAGATTAAAGAAGGGCATAGGATTCCAGTCTGCTCTAATACATGTATTTTCAGTTGAATGGCATACACAAGTCCGTAAGTCCATTCAATAAGACAATACATAGTTTATCCATTAACTGTTTTTTCCCCCAGCTTTTATGATGAAATGTGGGGGAAAATGAAGTGAAGAACTGCCAGTAAAAAATTATATATGAAGAAAAAAGATCCAACTAATGACCAAAAGGAACATGACTGCATATTGGAACCTTTATGTCTTTAAATTATAATGGATGGATTATAACTCAAACTACAAAGTCCCTTTAAAAAAATGGCTTGCATTTGTAAGAGAAACTCTGGAGGTCCATCCAAAGCATCTTGGCTCCACTAAATACATTAAGTATCTCACCCAAGACCACACAGAGCTACTCCATGTTTCAGCTACCCAAGGGTATAACAGGACAGAGACGTGCTTCCCTACTTGTCAGTGATAAGACAAGCCATTAGCAATTAAGATACTACAGCATGTAAGTAACTTCAAAAGGCATGCTTTCCCCTTCCCCAATTACTTCTCTGCTGAACTAAACTCTTCTTCATGCTCATCTGAATAGTATCTGAGTTCTTGATTTCACATATTGCCCTTGGGTGTTTATCCTCTACTTGATGTTACATTAGTGCAATTATTTATAATTACTGTAAATAATTCAAATGCAATTACAGTAATTGCATGATTCCAAAGTATAATATATAGTGAGGGAATATATACAATAAAAATAGCAATTAATCACCAAGAGTTCACAACGAAATTCCCTTGTGGTGCTAAAATGAAAATCTAGTTTTCCACACACCTTTAACTGGCAGATGTTACATTTGCTAGATGACCATCGATCTGCTTCCTTCTCCTTTTGGTGCCTTCAGCCATACATGCAACTACACCCTCTTCCACACCAGTGCCTTTCACAAAACAGCTGTTACTCACACCACCAGTAACCTGGTGGATTTTCCCTCTGAGCAAGAGAGTTGTTAGTCTGATCCTAACTAAAATTCAGTCTGTCTGCAATTATTTGGGTACCAGATCAATCACCCAGGCAATTAATCAAATATTATGTAAGTGCAAACACAGTCTGTGTCATCAGATACTGTATCTGTTTTACTGACAGCTCAAGTTTCTTTAAAGTCTTGCTTATTGCCCCCTTTTGTTTGCACAAAACAGATTACCTTTTTCAGCTCTATTTTAGCAAATCTTATGGATACACACACACAGGGGGTGGGGGTGAGGAAGTGAGAGGGGCTATGGGGGACAGGGAGAGATTGCCAGCATACGCATGAAAGCACAGAGCATCCCTGCCAGACTGCGTGGTCTGAAAAGAGGAAATTGTTATACAGGAGTTTAAAAACCATCTCCCACAGAAAACCGAACAACAGAAGAATCCTTATCCCAAGACAATGGGGTTAGTTTCTCAAATATGAGTGGGTAGCTGATGGAGGAGCTGGGTTTGCAATCCCTTTGGGGACAAACAGAGCCAGATGTGGCCTGTGGGTTGGCTGCTAGGAACGGCACCTCCTCCTTTCTTTTCCTTTTTTAAAATTGTTGAGAAAATTCAAGTTTCAGATGGAAGTACTCCTAAAAGAATGCATTCCTCGTGAAATAAGAAATGAGCTCGAGATAGGACTGTTGAAATCACTGCAAGGAATGGCCAAGCTATAAATCCCGCAGAACAGTTTGCATTTTGGTTTGGACTGACGTGGCTCCTCTAACAGAAAACTGAATAGCTCCAGAAACCAGGCACCTTGTTCAGAATAGCAGCAGTGAACCTTGCCGACTAGTACTTTGCAAATGCAATATTTTACCTCTTCCTCAGCACCTCTGCAGAAAACACAGCTGTACCATTGCTCTTTCCCACTCAGGTTTATGGGCCAATTTTTTCCGGTAGGGTTCTCAACCGAGTAGACAACAGGGCCACCCAGCTATTCCCTCCCTGGATTTTCTGCATACCCCAGGAGGAGCTCTGCAATACAGCTGCTTTTCTGCACAGAGACACCATTTGACATCTCTGGTGTTATATCCTCACTTATCTTTGTGTCCATTCTTATTTTGACTTCAGACTTCTGAGCTCCTCCTCAGCACCATGGGGCCAGCACCTCCAGTACTGCCAGGCTAGAGGCTCATCAAAGCAGTGGCAACTATACTTAAATGTAAAAGATCTCTACCAACACCAACCACCAGCACTGCTAGATGCAAACAGAAGCACTTCTTGGAAGAAAGCAGGCATGGTTTTTGGAGTGCAAAAAGAATAAGTTTTTTTTTTTGAAACCAAGAAATCTTCATCTGGCTTCCATTTGGTTTTGCTGAACTCTGGAAGTTATTCTCCACCTACTCAGTTGTTTTGTTCTAGCACTGAGGAGACAGGGTAAAGAAAAGAAAAAAGATTACATTTCCAGATGAGAAATTTTCAAGTCAATGGAATTAAGTTTGGGCTGTATTTTTTGATAAGTTAAATCTGTGTGCCTCAATTTAGCAAGAATATGAGTAAACTGTTTCAGTTCACATGTGGAGGTCATTGCTATGAACCATTTCTTTATAAACTACAAGTTGCATTTTTACCCAGAACAGAAACTAAAACATAATCTACAATCAATTTCCATGGATCAAAAGCAGTTCACAAGACCTAACGTTTTTGCTGCACCTGACAGAGCGTATAGTCTAATTAAACAGGTAGTTCATCAACATCTAAAATTTTGTTCAGTATTTCCAATTATTTCCTGTTATGTACAGTTAAAGTGAGCCTTAATAAACTTCTAAATTCCTTTCAAGCCTTTATTCATGTGGCATATATATTCTTTTGGCAGAGACAAAGGCTGGAATTTTGCAGGGTACAGCTGTAGTATTGGAACATCCAGGGCTAACTCGTGACAGCGCACCACACTGGAGAAGTCAAGTTAAAATAAGAGACTTTCATCGTAGGAAAACAAAGGCAAGACATCTGTTAGCTAAGTCCCTTTAAAAGATGAAATATCTCTGCAGAGGTCTGTCCTTGTTGTTCACAGATCATCAACATAAGTTGGAACTTTGTAAATAAACACACAAGGTGCAGCACTCCCGTTTCAAGAAGAGCTGAGATGCAGGCCACCAGGCACGCTCTCCTTACCCCCCCTACCTAAGGAGATTTCAACTGGGCTTTAAACGGACTACACATCCACAGTTTGTGGTGAAGAGTAACATGGTGAATTAATTCTTGCTTTATGTTTGGAAGAGTTTGACATTTACTTACTCATTTGTCACACCAAAAGAATTTTATCAGGCTACTTCCACAAATAATTACTGAAGCAAAGACTCTTAAGGGCTAAAGCGTTTTGAGTACAAAACTTAAATAACACTCACTGGTTCAGATGACTCACACCAGATTTTACCACTTCTATTTCTGCTGGCTAAGTCTGTTCCTAAATACCATGTTCTGAGTATGACTTGACTAAAAGCAAACATTCTGTAATATTAATTTAGAATAAATTACTTCTGCAGTCAGCCCTGCCATAAAGCTCATTCACCAAGATGGCCACAGAAAGCGACATATGAAAGAGACAAAACAAATAAATTTAATTGAGGAGAATATTAACATGAGGCTATTTATTAATTTAATAATTATCTTCAAGACATAAAGATGGAAATGAATGCCTGAAAATACCCAGCCTTTGTAAATAAGAAGAGCAAAATACCCAATTTAAACACATGAAATGTAAAAATATCCTAAAACATTTGTCCTAAGCCAACAATAAAGCCCTGGCACTTACAATTTTGGGTGACCATGGTATGGAAAACTGATCTTAACATTAATGACTTTCAAAAACTGAAAGAAAAATCTTAGCATTTTTCAAAGACTGCAAATATCTAAGGTATTAGTTGTTTAATCTCCAACTAGGAGCACATCTCTCTTGTTGAACCATCTCTAGATTCATGAACTTAGCACAATTTGTCACCTATCTGAAGTTCAATACTCACAGTAACATTCTGATAGTCTTTAAGTTCCTAATAAACACCTCAGATCTAAGCTGTCATATGCAGAAAAAAACAGCAATTCTATTCATTGAAAATTGTCTTTAAGATTTTCACAATGACTCAACAGAACTTCACCTCAGAGTGTCTCAGACAAGTTTTCTGTCTTCTCAGGAAAGATACCTTCCTTAAATATGCTCGTAAAATGACTGGTAAAATTAGACACATTCTTATGTGCGCTACCCCGCGGCAATGCCCAGTGCTAAACTGGGCTCAAAATGTCTTCTCAGAGGAAGTTAAAGCCAAACATTTAGATAGAAGACAACTGACAAAAATTCTAGGTTATTAGAAAGACAGTTCACTTAGAATCATCATCCTGCCTGGTACATTCCTACCCTGCTAAGCGTTTGCCATTTTGCAATTATAGTAAGAGGCATATATGAGGAAGGCATCTATTAGGAAAGCAAACCTCCAGCTCTTCAAGGAGTTAGTCAGAAGGACCCCCTGGGAAACGGTCCTCAGGGACAAGGGGACAGAACAGAGCTGGCACATCTTCGAGGACAATTTCCATACAGCACAAGAGCTCTCAATCCCCAGGTGTAAGAAATCGAGCAAGAAAGGGAAGAGACCAGCATGGCTGAGTCAGGACCTGCTGGTCAAACCAAAAGGCATGAAGGAACTGCACAGGCAATTTAGGCAGGATCAGGCATCCTGGGAAAAGCATAGGGATACTGCCCGGTTATGGAGAGACAAGGTCAGGAAGGCCAAGGCACGGATGGAGCTGAACCTGGCAAGGGATGCTAAGAATATCAAGAAGGGCTTCTACAGGTATGTCAGTCAGAACAGGAAGGTTAAAGGAAGCATACCCCCATGATGAGCAAGAATGGCAAACTGGTAACAACAGATGAGGAAAAGGCTGAGGTTCTCAACAACTTCTTTGCCTCAGTCTTCACTGCCAACCCCTCTCCTCACACCTCCTGAGTTGAAAGACCAGGTGAAAACAGGAGCTATGAGAAGCAAGAACCGCCCACTGTAGGAGAAGTCCAGGTTTGAGACCTTCTAAGGAATCTGAAGGCAAATAAGCCCACGGGACCTGATGAAATCCAT
>VXAK01008733.1:16506-34573 GCA_013399435.1 Arenaria interpres | reverse complement strand
TTTTTTTTTTTTTTTTTTTTTTTTTTTTTTTTTTTTAATTTCATTGTGCTCACTTCTAACAATGCAGACACCTGCTTAGTTTCAGTTTTATAAGTCAGCTTCCCCTGGCTTTCCTGGAGCTAGCTGGTGAGGCTGGATGTGCTACATGGCAGGGAAATGTTTAATTTTGATGAAAAGAGGCTTATTTTGGGACATAACTTGTGAAGAAAATAACATGCTTTTCAAAGCCTTAGAAAAAAAAAAAATAACCCAACTCTAGGAATCTAAAACTCATGGCTTCTACCGGGTTAACGTGTGATGCTGAAACTTCTATATTAAGCTTGTTAGTGACTGTGTATAACATAACTTTATCGTGTATAGTTAAATAGTGACATTAAATTACTAGTGAGAACAGATCTTGAAAGAAAAACAAAAAAACCTGCGTGTATCTACCCATATTAGTTGGAGAAGTTAATTACCACACTTTAGTAAAAAGATCACAGGCTTTGGGAATTTTATTTATGTTTCACGATGGCTGAATGAAGCTGTTTCTTTGGGGAGATTTTTTTTATTATTATTATTATTTTCTAGAAAGGAATTCTGTGGCTCAGTAAATGTCACTTTAAAACTGTATTTAAAAAAAAATAGGTGAAGTGCTTCTTGCATGTTTTTAAACCTTTTGACCTTACCGTGGTAGAGAAGTCAGATTATTGTATGATGGTTACATCAGCTAGAAGTTTGAGGTGATAAAAAGTGAGCATGAAGCAACCTCTTTATCCGTTGATTTTGTGTTGCGTAGTTACACGTACAGAGTATCGCTTCAAGGTCTTAAGAGATTGCCCAGCAGAAGGTGGGTACTTGCTCACTGAGTGCTGACTATCAGCTGGATGTCAACTGTGTCATACCCCCCAAGTTTTTAGCCACGCGGACCTGAGCAACAGGAAACTTGGAGTGGATCCCATTATGGGTTTTAGTGATTTATTTTTTATTTTTTTTTCTTCAGTTAACTAACAAAAAGCTAGCGTGGTATGTAATACAAAATGTCGGGTTATGGAATATTTTGTTACTAATAATTATTTTACCATTAGTCATCGTAAGATTTCTACCTGAGAGCTTTTAATCTTTCCTCTTCCTGAACTGGATTTGTTGTGAGGGAGAAAGCGGCATTTGAAAGTGGTTTTCTTCCTTTAGGCAATGAAAACACAAAACTCTCCTTCAGAGAACTTAAAGCAAAAGTAGGAAACTGAAACTTATGCTGCGCAGAGAAAAAAAATGCTCTTGTGTTTCTATCTTCAACAGTAAGATCTCTGCTCTTGGTTCAGGTTTTGTAAAGATCTCTCTTTACCCTAGGCCATTCAGCTCGGTCTGCGTTTCAAGCGTTGGCCTCAATAGTTCTTACTCCAACTTTACTTCTCTTTTTTTAGAGATAAAGTTTTGTGTGTGTCTGTTGCATGTCACTGTAGAAATTATAATCTTAAAAAATAAAATCCTTGGACTGGATCTGTACAAAGGAGACAATGTTCATGGGTTTTTGGGGGCTTTTTTTGGTTTTTTTTTGGGTTTTTTTTTTTTTTTTGGTGTTTTTTTTTTTCCTTTTAGGAAAATGTGGTGTGTTTTAATGGTGCCTTAGAAAGTTGTGGAAATTCTGTGTGCAGTTGGAAAGCTTCAGTAGTGAGCCCAGCTATCACTTGGGTTGTTCGTGCTGTTTGTTTATAAGGGTTGTAATTGCATGTGAACACGTTGTGGCTGTTAGTTCTCTTATTGTCCGAGCCCTGGAGAACTTTATTCAGTCAAATTTACTAGATAGTACTGGAATTTGTTTATGCCAGAGGTTTCTCTTTCATTTCAGTACCGGTCTGTAAGAACCTTGATGGACTGTCTTATTTCGTACGTTAGGGACATTTTGCACGGGTACCAGAAACTCAAGATGAACGTCATGTGAGAAACACATGTTTGTGACTTAACCTTTTTACTATTGTTTCGGCTTTTGTTGTTTGTTGGTTTTGCTTGTTTAAAAATCTTCCAGAAAGAACTTCATAGTGTGACAGGGCTTTGATTTTTGGAGGGCCATCGCACGGTGGTGATGTGAGCTGTAAAGCAGAACCAGCCTTCAGGAGAGGCTCCTTCTGTAGAAGGGGCAGCGCTAAAAACCTATTATTAAGCTTCTAATAGCATTTCTTCGCTGTCCCCTTCACCCTTTATGCTCACAACTGTGCAGTCACATGCGTAGCTATATACTAGAAGTGTAAGACACCACAAAAGGCCTGGCTCCTGTACGTTCGTGAATTGCCCTTGTTCAATTACTCTGAGCCAGAAAGCAAGCTCACATCCTGTTTCTGATGTATTTTGACTGCACAAAGGTTATTTAGGAACAAACCATATACTGGAAAGGTGGGGCAGCTTGCAGAGGGGTTTTGAGATGCCTGCTGAATGCAAGGGGCAAGACATTTACTTCTGTACCCTGTAAATAGAGGGTGAACTGAAGGATAGTTTTTATAGGTATCTTACATTAATATTTCATGTTCAGTACAGCACAAAGCCAGTGTCTGGCTTGTGCTGGTGGTAGAGATATGCATTATGCAGGCAAAAAAAAGAAGTTTATTTACATTTGGCGGGGGGGGGGAACTTTGTATTTCTTATTTTCCTTTCTTGTTTTCTTATTGCAAATACCATTTAAAATAGGATGAAAAAGAGCCCCTGTGTTTCTTTTCTTGTTCTAAATAATTTATGGCTCTTGTGCTTTACCAAGTTCCTCACTGGATTAAAACTGGTAAAGTGTAACTTTAAGTTTGTTTCATTCTGGTTTTGTTATGTCGAAAGCAAAGTGACGAGTGTAGAATGGCTATAAAATGTATACATTTTTAAAAACTCTTCTGATGTTTACTTAGCGCTGAGGAGAGGTGCACTTGTGTGACAATCAGACTTTATTGTAAGGACAGGTGATTCTAATTTTAGTTTTTAAAGATGTAGAAAGTTCTGAAAGGTCCCTTCCTTTGGTCTCAGAGGATTGCCATGCCTACTGCCCTAACAAAGCCCCAACTTTATCACAGAATGTTTTGTTTTAATACTTCAATCATCCCAGGCTTTTGAGGAAAGAATGCGCTACTTGGTATAGGCTTCTCTACAGTATTTATTTTCTGTTTTGCTGTTTACATCATTGCAGTGTCTCTGTTGGAATTATCAAGTACCCTGTGCCTTAAAAGCTCTTTCCCTAGGTGGTTTGACCTATTCTTCCTTCCCTCTTACCTGAGATTTCTTGTTCCCTGTCATTGCAAAGGCTCGCTCTTGTATTTGGAGATTGTATACTCAAAGCATGCTTTAAAACACACCCCCACCCCCAGATACTACCACCTCCCTCTCCCCACCCCAGCCCTAGACTAATGTTTGTTGTCACTGGTGTGAATGCCTTTATAGGTAGTACATAAGGAGTGAGGCTCTGCTTAACACGAGCCCTGTTGTAGGCCATGTTCACGCAGCTCCTGTGCTTTTTTTTTTAATGTCGGATTTCTTAAATGTGTGTTTTCCAGATTGTCCAGGAATCAGGTTTTCCAGGTGCCCTTCCACCTGACAGTACTGCGCTTGTAGGACAAAAGGGAATGTTAACAAGTTCACTTGCTACAGAAATTGTGCTGTGTGCCTCTTAACTGAGGGACTCTACCGTTGCCTGTGGAACTAGAAATATGTTTTGAAGTTGTATCTGGTGTGTTTCTCGGATAGGAGTATGGATACGCGAATGGTTAAAAACAAAGGAGGGCAGATTTGAGCCTGTGACTCTAAGATGGCCTGTGCTTGGACTCCGTCTCTTCAGGCTTGTGAGAGGAGAACTCTAGCAGAGCAGCCGAGCTCGCCGTCGGTTCGGTTTCGTTGTTTCTGCCTGCGAAATACAAGCTGTCAGTACTTGAAAGGGAGAAGGAACATTGATTCCTCCCCTTGTTCCCCTCCAACTCTGCAGCTCCCAGCGTCGTTAACTATGTGGATCCTGGTGGCATCGTAGTTGCAAACAGTTAATTGAAGAGATCAAGTGGTATCCTATTGAAGCTTTAAATTGTTTTAACAAAACTTCTGAGTAATCGCAATAATTATTTTCTGATAAGCTGGCTGATAGTAACTATGGCAACAGCTGTCTTTGGCCTATGGACAGTATTGCTGTGTTGACAAAACCTTTAGATGCTCCCGAGGCCTCTTGCCTCTATAGGGAAGTGCATCAGGATGTCTTTCAGGTGACTGAGGTGTCACCGTTAGTCTTTGTGTCGCAGCGGGACACCGTCCCTTTCTTGGATCAGAATGTTGGTCCTTTTTCTTTCGCATGTTTGCGCGGGTGCTGCCTGCGAGCCTGGGAACGCTGCAAGGACTGGCATGTTCTGCAAGGACCAGTGAAACATAGAAGTACTTAGAAGGAATTATACATGCATATTATTGGTTTTTAATAATAATAATCCAGAGCTCGGGGCAAAGGGGGGGGGAAAGAAAGGGGGACTTACTCATTTTGATCCTTGGTTGTTTCCTTCCTCGATTAAAACCTTCATAGAACAGACTGGTAGGGGGAGCTGCCCTTCCCTTTACTGAACCAAAGTACAGCATATTCTTCTCTGAGGCCTACGCTGAGATACAGCTATTTAATTTTCAGCTAAGCTCTGCTTCTTTTTGGAAGAGATGCAAGCTCCTGCTTCAGTACATTTTAGAAATGGAGGAAGAAAGTAATTTATTTCCAGATTACTAAGTCCTGGTCAGGGATAATGTCCCCCCCTCCAAACATACTTTCCCTATTGATATTCAGGAGAGCGCTCGTTAATGTTGATAAACGTAGCTGTCTTGGGAAGAAAAAAAATAAAATTCTTAATGCACTTTAGTATAAAATGTTAAAAAGCCATGGCCTGTCCTGCATGTTTGAAAGTAGCTAAGCTGCTGGTTATTCTTTGGGAATTACCGGTTAGCTGCTGTGTATTTTTACTGAAATCTTTATCTTTTTAATTTTGACATATGAGCACTGGCTACTGATCTAGCATACCTGACACTTGCTAGCAGTGGTCTCCCTGTACGGTATGTGTATATGTTGCTTGCTGGCCCGTGGAAGCGTGCAATATGGCCTACATCTGGGCTCATCTTCAGGAAGAATGTGGCTGCTGGAAACTGCAGGCCCCAGTGTGCAGTGCTGTGTTTTTACCTGAATGGCTTGCCTGGATCGTGGAACACTAATGCCTCCTGGGACCTGTAGTTTTCATGAGCAGAAGTTGGGGATTTGGGGTGAGAAGGGAAAGATGCTATAATGCTTGAAAAGCCAAGTCGTCGATACCTTCTGCTTAAACCTTTGCCTCAATTACTGTGCACCGGCATGTATTTTTATTTGCAAGTTGAAGATGGTTTATAGTTGGGTCGTGTGTTTAGGGAAAAGCAGTCGATGAAAGAAGCCTTCCAACTGCCTGCGTGTTTTTGTACAAAGAGTATACTAATAATTGCCCTAATACCTTGCTCCATCTGTGATTGCAAGTATCCTAGTTGATATTCTGGGAATTTTTGATCTTTCAAGGCAACATTGTGGATGAAAACATTCGGGAAAAAGAGGCTTCCATTACTGGTAATGTGGCTTCCATGTTCTCCTTTCAAACTGCTGCCCAACAGTCGGGGTGGGTTTCTGTCAAAGCAAAAGGGGATTTGAACAGCTTTTTACCTGCCAAGATCCTACTTCTCTCCTCTGTTTCTTGAGGTCAAGCCGTGAGGCGGCCGCCTCGTGCAGCAGAGCAGGTCTGTGAAGTAAATCTTTATGAAATAAACCTTTCTGATGGTTTTGGAGAAACTAATTGGAGCGCCAGTCTTGCAAAAAGTAATGTGTATTTTACTTTAAGTCCCACAGAATTCAGAGAGAAAATCTGAATGCCTAAAATTGGAACCTACGTAAGTAGTAGAAGGATCAAGACCTCCAAACTTCTAGTGTTGGAAAGTAGCTTCTTTGTAATCACCATAATTAGCTCCTATCTAGGTGTGTGTGGCAAAATTCTTCTTGTAGTAAGTGTCTGGAAATCCCACTCAATACAAGTTTAGAGTTCATATTTGCTTCATAGTTGTGGAAAAAAACAGACAACAAACCCAACCACCCAACAAAAAGTTGTTCTCTCGCTCACCCTGTACAGATTATAAATATGACAGACATCTCGGTGGTAATAGTTTCTTTGAGGCAGGGAATGTATTTTGTCAGCGCTGATGCATTGTACACACTGTATATTGCTGACACTTCTGTTTAAAACTGATACAAAAAGGTAAATCTATACAGACATTCATCTAAAACCTTACGTATGCTGTAACTGTAATAGAGTTTGTAAATACTTAGTAATAGAGTTTCCTTTAAGTGTTCACAGCCCCTTCACAGCCCGTGTGGACCAAATTGATGACAGGACACATGGTTAGTTGAAATAGTTACTATTAGTATATTGGCAGGATTAGAAAGGCTGTCATTGTTGCCGTGCAAGGATGAAATTCCCTTTCATTGACTGATTGGGCCTACACAACAGGCAGGAGGAAAAAACCAAGGTAAATCTATATGTAGTGGAATGGAGATGTCCTTCAAGGACATTTTACTCTCTGTAGAGAGCCTGTGACAGTGCCCTTTGTAGCGCCACTGTATGAAGGTATTCTGGATAAAGAACGTGGGTAATAGGGATGTACAAAAGGGGTTTGATGCATAGTTTTGAAGGAAAAACTCTTCTATAAGTACTTCTTACTGTGTAAGAACAAACAGGTCCTGATCTGGGAGGAAATCTGGCCCTGCTCAAGTCTCAGGGAAGTCTGGGAAACTTCCCAGTTGAATCGAGTGTACCAGGATTTCATTCTTTTCCCCCCAAAAAGGTAGTTTTAAGTGGATTTTGCAGGGCTGAAGCACTTGATGAAGTTTGAGGAGTCTGGTGTCTGGTTAAGATGCTGCTGCTGGCCCTTGAGGGATCTCGCACCAGGTACTTTGTCTCCTAGTGTCTTTGCTGTTTCTTTAAAAAGTGGATAATATTGAGCTCCTGTAACACTTTGTAGGAACTTGGAATCTCGTTATTCAGGGCTTTTGCTTAATTTGCTTACACAACAGAATTTTATATGAAAGCCAGAAATTAGTCCTTGATATATCCAAGGAATACTTTCTGTCTTTGTCTCTCCTTTCTTGTCTGTGTGACAAAATTGCTCCAATTGAGATGTTCAGTCTGAAATTTGAATAACCTGACTTGTGATGGATTAAAAGCCAAAACAAACAAAACCCCAACAAAAAACCAGCCCCCCTCTCCCAACCTAACAAACCTTTTCCGTGACTTTATTAAAAGGACTACAGTGGCCTATATTACTAATAACAAAGCTTTTTACTAATTTGCATTTAGCTGGAGCTCCAGATACCTCACTGCTTCACTGCTGCTTAGCTTGCAGTAATTGTCTCTGATAAGCATCTTTATCAAGTAAATCTATTGTTGTGTGGAGTATGAATTTGCTGTATTAAGGATGCTCTTGTCAGTGACCCCAGATGGAAAGGATGCGGCTACCTGTGCTTCCCTTATTGCCCTTTCAGAGAGTACATTCTGCTCGGGAATAAATTGAGAAGGTTTGCACTGTTTCTGAACACCAGGTACCTGTCCTTGGGTCAACTGCAGTTCTCCCAAGGAGGAATCCCACCAGACCGTAGCTGTTATTCTGCGTCCTCAGAGAATCCTTCTGAAATCAGTGGATTTGTCACCATTTCTTTCAGAATCAGAGACTTGGTTGTCGTTTCTCAGCTGCGTTTTGGCGTATTTTACCAGCTCTACTTTTCCTCCGAATTTCATGCTCTAAAGTAAACATAGAAATCTCCACCCTTCACGTAATTCTCATCCCTGGATGGCAATTTCATCTTGTCTTAGAACTTGCAGTGTCTTCTCCCACCTTACTTCTTGCAGGAATTATATTTGGATGCCTGGCTATTGATGCAGAGCTCGAATAGATTGTGCACTGTTTAATTTAATCAAGCAGTTTTCCTGTGATGATGAGCTGCAGTTTTTGCAGCCAGTCAAAACCTGATGATGTTGGCCTTGTGAAATGCGTGCTCCAGGTTAGTTCCTCACTGTAGTAACAGTATCTTTGCAGCTGCAGAGATGATTAGTTCAGCATAGGTCTGTGACTGTCTGAATACCAGCAGCTCAGGTTGTTGTTCTGCACTGACATTTGTTGCTGCTACAAAATTGCATGAGCCAAAATACTCATCTTAGATTTGCTCCATCCTGATACAAGATAAACATATAAGATTCCTTGAAAGTCGGCACCTTCTTTCTCTTAGCCCTTTTCTAACTTAATCTACCCTTCTCTGCCCATGGTTGGTTTCGTCCAAAAATGCTGATTTTTTTTTTTTTTTCCCTTATGCCAAATATGTTGTTAATATAGAGGATGATTTCATCTTCACGTATGTAAGCCTTCTTACTTCTAAGACTTTTGAAAACTTAATGGATACTTGTCCTCTGCTTTAGTTTAAATCCCTGTTTGTCCTGTGTAGAAAATACTATATACGAGACGTGCCCGTATATTTTTCTCCGGTGTATCAGAAATTCCTGCAGCTTCTTCAGGAACTCTTGCATAATATGGGAAAGGTGGTAAATACTATCTGCATATTTCTTCCGTGTTTTTTGCCATTTTCCCACATACACAGGACACATTTTAGCCTTCAGCTGTGCAACCTCTGTTGTGTTATGATTATATTTTGTTTTCTCCACATTGCTTTCCATGCTGGGGTCTTTGGTGGTCCAGTAGGCAGGAAGACTCGTATGGGCTTCTTGGGGATCAGAAGTTGTGTTAGAAGGGACTTGAAAATCACACAATAAACTTTCATGTATGTTTCTGGTCCTCATACAGCTTTTTTTTCCCCCTCCTTTACTATGTAATAACCAGAGTCTAAACTGAGAGGAGCTGGGATTTTTCTCAAAGGGATTTTAAAAAAGAAAACAGAAAAAAACAACCTATTCTTGAGACAGCAAGGAGAGGAATATGTGAGGACAATGTAATGGAAGGAGTGCGTGAGAATTTCTGTCTGTGTATGTGGAGAGAGATGTGTTTAAACATCTTTTCTAGCACAACGATAGGACCGTTTAAAAATCTGGGCATTAATTTTTAGAGAATAGAATTTGTTTAAAGAGTTAACTTTGCAAAGAAGTTGAAGTGGTGATGGGTACTACACTGACACCACAGTAGTGCTCTGATTGTAAACGCATCACTGCCGGTGTTGGTCGTGATACTGCTGTGGCATCTGTGGTACTAATTTAGTGCCCTGCACTATTTTGTCTCATCTTAGTGTCTGCTGTTATGGTAAGCCTTCTTGCCCTGTGGCGGTGGTCTCCATCTCCTAGGACAACGTTGGAGTGGAGCTGTTGTATACGTGGAATCAGGCGGTCCCAGGAGGGCAGGTGCAGGATGTGGTGATGTTGGTGTGAGGGGACGTGAAAGAGGAGTGTCCCCTAGCAGCACGTTACTGTCCTCTTTGGATAAAGCCTTTGGGAGATAGGTCCTGGCTCTTTGGAAATGAAAATAATTTGAGGGAGAGGGAAAATTGACTGCTACCAGCAGCCTCCTTTAAACTGCTGGTCCTTTTGTTTAGAAAATGTAATTGTACCCTGCTCCTTTCACTCTCTTGTCAGCATTCTGAAAGTTGAAAATGGTATTCCTTTTCAGTTGGTTATAATAGCCACTAAAAATGGATAAATCTACAGTTTATTTTTCCTATTTTAAGTAAACAGTCAGTTAAAAATCCATGGCAATCAGTGTGAGTAAAAATGTCCTGCACGCTTTGTTTTTCTTGTAGCTGAAGTCTACTTTCATTGTACAGCAGTCTTGCACTCAGGTTTTTTTTTTTTCCATTAAACACTAATTGTATACTTACGTGATTCCATGTTAGATTGGTACAGTGATTCAGTGTTATGTTTATGTGATACAGCGTGTAAATCTTTTTACTTTTATTGAATAATCACGGCTTTGAAAAGAAAGGAACTTCTATTAAGTGTATGGTTACTTGAATTCTTCCTTTCAGATTAGTGACTACCATCAGTACTCCCACACTGAGTGTGACTACCCCAGCTACAAATACCATTCTCCAGATGCTACAGTTCCCGTTTGTGTGCTTTTGAGGAGAAGGAAGGAAAAAAACCCAGGCTTTTAAGGGGTAAGGAGAGAGAATATCATAAAAGGGGAAGGGGAGACAGAATTTGAGGTTGATACCTGTGCCTGTATATTTACAGGGAGCAGCGGGAGTGCCAGCTGACTGGAATGTAGGGGAAGGAAGATCAGAGCACATCAGTGAAATAATTTTGGAGTGCTTCCTGTTGACTTGTTAATACTGCATGGAATTTGGCCCAGGCAATCTGCTGTTGTGAATCAGCATAGTTTATTCACTTGGGTATAGGTGTGCCTGTTATTATTTGAGAATCTGCTCCACTTGAAAGATAACAGGTCAGTCTGGTAAGTAGTATTATTCCCATGTTTGTGATTAGAAACTGAGGCAGAGAGAAATTGATTTATTCTGTATTGCGGTAAATTTATTGGAGATCCTAACCTGGGAATGGAGGCCCTCACTCGTGTGCTTAATCCAGTAAATGGCCTGCTTCCTTGAAATCCTGAATGTTGCTATGTTGTAAACAAAGGAGCCTAAAAATTATTTACTGATTAAGTGTGGGTGGTGTACCAATAAGTAGTGCTTGCCCCAAAGGAGTGGAGATTTTTGTAAAACTGGTTGTACAAAATAAATAGGGTAATTAGTTTTTGAAGTTTTGGATATTTATTTTTTTTTTTAGGTTATCTCAGGTTGAAGGAAAAGTAGAGGTTTGAATGGGGATGCGAGACCACCTGATGCATAGGGGAGATAATGATTAATAAACGTGAATTTGAAATCCAGTGAAGTCTATGAGTTGCATAGGTAAGCACTGGTGCCATTAACAGCCCTGAATTAAGTTTTGCAGAACCTGAAAAAAATACAGAAGAAGGATGGTGGTGGTGGTTATTGCTGTTCATGCATTATACTGCAATTAATACAAGAAATTGCATATTACCATGTAGGCATGATTGTTTTTACAGGTACTGTTACGTGGGCACACATCCTAAATGTATCCAGGGGGTCAGAGTTAAGGTTAGTGCTTACGTTTACCAAGTTGAAACATCTCCAGAATGTACTTTGTCTATGACCAGTATCTGAATGATGTTCCGGTATCTTTCCTGCATAATGTCACGGTTTCTGTAAACATACTTTCTGACTTTACATAGGACTGGACGTAGCTGGGTGTGTGGAAGGGTTCAGTGCACAGCAAAAGTCACACAGGGTAACGAGAGTCACCAGTGCTGAAGTCTTAACCACTTGTTAAAACTATTCTGTGTACAGCTTGCCTGAGCAGAATTCTCCCGTCCTCCTGAGCGAGTACTGTTCAGGGACAGATATCTATTAATTTGGACAAACCCCCTTTCCAAGTAGAAGATCAGCAGAGTGAGCAATACCCAAATTTCTGCATCTGTCCCAGTTGTCTGGGTCCGGCGTTGCTTCCTCTAACTCTTTTAGTACTGCTTAATAAAGGCACTCTATTCCAATGCAAACATGAAAGGTATGGCTCCCTTTTTGTTATGTGCCTCAATGTCTGCTGTAAATAGCTCACTTAAAGGTGTGAGTCTGATGCTTAGAACTCCATGTCATTGATTCTGTGACTTCCCGTGGCGTTGGACTCGGGCTCTGGTGGGTATTGAATCAGGATCTTTTAAGTACGTGTCTCTCGCTCTGGAGTATCTCCCTTAATGGCACTGCTTGTGGTGTCTACTGGTGTCTTAGAGTTTGTGGAGCTCAGGAGCTTTGGCATATGCCCTTCTAATGTTTCATTAGAATTGTTCATGTTTTGAAACTGGTTCTGCATAAGACTGGGGCTGACTTTCAGCAGTAAGCTGGTTTAGTAGAGTCTCTTTTCTCAGTTGTTTTTATGTTGTGACATGTCAACTCTGTAACTGTGGAGACAGCTTCAAGGCCAAATACAAGGCAGCTTTAGTAACTACAATGTCTCATTCAGTACTCTACTTCACAGGAGTCACATTGTAGTATTCTAGTTTTGGTGATCTCTCTATTTATAGATGGGTGCATTGGAGCTTCCTGGAGTATCTTCTTGTGTTAACAATTTCATGATGGATGTGCTTCTCCTGTTCATGTACAATTAGTCCCACTTACATCACCACTGCTTAATTAAGTGATGTTTCTAAAGTAATTCTCAGGTATATTGCCTTGGCATTAAAGGCCTGAGATCCAAAGAGATTGTGTTGGCTGGCACTGCTTTTTCAGAGAGAAGACTTTGAATTCTGGTTCTCCGTGTTGCCAAAGGAGGCAGTTCTGCTTTCTGTGCAGGCCTCATGGAGACGTGAACTAAATCAACATGAGACCTGTATTACACTGGGAAGGTCAGCTTGCATCAGCACTAAGACCAGTGGCTTGGAATGGAGGGCGAACGGGCATAAATCTGGAGATATCCACACAGTTGTCCAGTTCTTCCTTCATCTCCCTGCAGCCTAATGTGTGAGAAGAGAAGAAGATTCATCAAAATCATTCCCTGTATTTTGGAATATGTTGGAATCAACTGAATTTTCCTGTGTAATAGTTGAAGAAGTATCAGTGGATATGGGAGAGAGCAGAAACTCCCCTTGAACTTAAGAGGGGAGCAAGAGGAGCGACGTATGCTTTTTTTTTTATTTATTGTGAGCAAAAAATGTGAATGATATTTGAGAAGTTTCTTGATAGCACTTGGAGCTCTTTTATGCCTTCCTCGCTACTAGAATTTGCTCTCAGTGAGGGATGGGGGACCTCAGAAGAACACTTTTGAAGTTGTGTATGTGGAAGACAAATTATGCGTCTGTGAGAGGCTTTATTGGTGCGATGGAGAAGAGAGAAATGTTGCCCCATGGATGATCAGCAGAAGCACTGAAGCATGCATGAACTCGGTACGCACGCATACGTTATGATTGAATCTTCTCGCATTTCTCTTGGGGATACCAACAAATTCAACCTATGACAGCATGGAGTGAGGAAAACGTCTAGTAAATCTGAAGCTCCCAACTATGAATATGAGTGCCAGTTTCCTTGAATTGTTAGTTTGTAGTGCTGTTTGTTGCCTGTGTAGTTTGCACAAGTGATCTTTAGGATGACAGGGGCATTATGTTGCTGTTTGCTGTCAGTGGGACCAATTTCAATGCTATTACTGGCCTAGGTAATAACTCCCCCCTCCCAAAACAAAATGAAAGAACCTCAAAGCAACCTGTGTGATTCCGTAAGCAGAAGGCTATTTAAATAACAAAATCATACTACCCCCTGTGTGAAATGAAAACAAAAACGTAGCACAGCCCGAAATTCTTCTTTTGTTGTCTTTTTGTGTGACTTAAGAGACTTTTCATGCAAACTGGATCACGGTCAGTTTTCTCACCAGTGTAGCTGGGCAGTAATTTTATTGAGGCAAACCCGTCTGCATCTTTGTGAAACTGATCACAAAGCTTCGGCTCTTTCTTACACATTTTTATCCTTGATACTTGCTGGTTCCTGATAAGGATGATAAGCTTATTGGCCACATCCATCCTCATCTTCGTGCCTACAGCAACCCCAACAGGTGGGGTATACCGGGCACTTGCTTTGTTTCCCAGACCCGTTGTAATTTGGGCTCTAGAAAATGAAACTCCTGTGTTTCTCACAGATTGGGACCTGCTTGTTTATCCTACATGGCTTTCAGCTTGGCTATCTTCAAAAGCTCATCTGTCAGAAGAGAAGGAAGCTGACAGTGATGAGAAAGCAGACATTCACCAAATTGTTTAGGCAGTGCTTTCTAGCAGGATTAACAGTACTTGTAGCAGAATTCTGTTCAATATTTGTCCTGCGCCTCAGCTTGAGGTTATGCATTTTCTGCAACAGTAGTACTTCAGCTAGACTTCCTTATTAAAGAGGAGAGCATCCAGTACTGCTCCAGGGTCAGACAGGACCTGATGACTTTGGCAAGTTCAGTTCTCTTGGAGAGGAGTCAGGCATTCATCTACATGTTCTCTTTGAATCCATTGGTTCAGGAGATCTTTCCTCTGGTCAGCTGGGAGAGAGCCAAATTGTTGCCAATCTTAAGTGGGTCTTGGCAGTTTTTCCAGCAAACATCCATGGCTTATGTTTAGTCCTGCTTTCCAACTTTCTGGGTCTTTCTCTGTTAGGAGACACTAACTGCCTGAATCTCCTTGGGTTGACGTCCTGATTAGTGGGGGGCTTATAGGAGAATTTTTTAGCAGTCTGATGGGTTATGTAGAAAGAAAAAACCCAACCCATACCCTTGAATGCTTGATCCTGTCTTTATTTCAGTGTTGTGTTACATTACACAATAAGCACAAACCAGTTTGATTTCTGCTTCAGAAGTTACAATTTTGCTTTTAGCATTACGTGCTTGAATTATAGCCTGGTTTGTTTACCAGAAGAACCAACCTCCGAAACAACCCAGGACATATACTGGTCTGGCTGCTCAATGTGATTAAATGTAAGAACTAACATACTGTGCTGGACCAAACGTCCATCTAATCCAGCATCTTGCCTTTATCAGTGGCCAGCAGCAGCAGCTGACTGAACGGCGTAGGAAATGGGTGAATTCTGTCAGCTGCTGAAATATTAACAGTAAATTTCTGACAGACACTTGTTTAGCCGCTGCCTGAGATGGAAGCTACGTTTGGGCTATTGCACTGTGAATAGCGACATCAAACTATTTATAGGTGAATTTGTTCACTGCCTTTTTGAACTCATTTATATCTGTGGCTTCCATACTGTGGCACGGCAGCGAGTTCCATGCAGTTTAACTGCATTTTCTGTGTGCGTGGCAGGTTGATGCGAGAAAAATAGTTTCATTTGTTTTAAACATGCTCCCTAGTTGTCATTCCTCTCCATACCATTTCTAGCTCTCCCCTTTTTTGAGGTGGGGCAGCCAGAACTACGTGCAGGGTGCATCACAGCAGAATGTTCCCTGTTTGTTCCCTGTTCTGTTTCTAATACCTTCTGAGATTTTTCTCTGACTTCTTGCTGCTGGGAGTTGAACCATTTGCTTGCAATAATCTCAAAATCTTTTTTGTAAGTAGTAATGCCTAGTTTAGACTCATCGTTGTGTATTTATAGCTAGGGTTATTTTTTCCTCTGAGTGTGTTACTTTGCACTTGTCGACACAGGACTATAAAATGACAAATGAAAATCAATCGTTTGGTGTTATCAGATCCCTTATAGCTCTTTGAAGTTTGCTTTAATTTTAACTATCTGGAATAATGGAAAGCATCATAATCTCTACAGTCTCCCTTTTTGCCAGATCAGTTAAAACTAAGTTCACAGACTCAACGCTGATCCTTGTTGTGGTAACTTCCCTGCTTTTTGAGTGTGTGTAGTGTTTTCTTTATTTTCAGTCTTTTAATACATTCTTAAGAAGGGGATTATCCTCCCGTGGTTTTTTGCTCTCAGGTGATGAGGTGTACAAACGGATTCACCTTCTTTTGTTTTTGGTGCAATGTGGTGTATGAACCTTTTGCTGTTCAAGATGTATACGTTCCAGTGTCCATATTCTTTTGCTTTGAAGTTGGATGTCCAAAAGCTTCATTTCATTGAGATTGCCATCTTCTATATGAATGCTTAGAAGAGTGTTCCTCTGAGATGTGAGGTTTTGTTTTGGTGGTGTTTTTTTTTTCTTTTTTTTTTTTTTTTCCTAATGGTAGTTTGAATGTCCAGTGTGTTGTAATTCCTGTGAATTGTATCACCTCTCGTAGGTAGTGCTATTCCCTGCCTCTTTTTTTCAGTTCTTTCCTCTTCCAGTTTGTGGAAGTCCCTGTCTTGCCTTTTTAACCAAGTCTCCAATGTTTTTGTTATGACCAGCTATAAGTTTTTTGTGTTGTGTGGTTTTTTTTTTTAATAAATACCAAGAATCCACTGCTTATCTCTTTTTGTCATCTTAGTTGGATTTCTGCTTGAAACTCTGGTTTGAAAGTCAAAACTTGTCACTCACCAGGCGTTGATCTCATTGGGGGATGTTACCATCAGTTTTAAGGCTGTCGGGTGAAGGGCAGGTGTTAACTCTTGAAGGTTTAATCTTTGTTTATCTAGAACTTCTTGGTTTGATTTTTTTTGAGGGGAGTTTGTATTAAGTAGTTGAATTTTTAGGAAAATGGGAGCAGACACTTTCCAGAGAAGAAGTATTGCTAGACAGTAAGGCTTCTTTTGCTATTGTGCTTCCACATGTGAATTTACCTTTCCCTTCCTGCTCTAAGTATTGATTGGGGATTAAATAATTAGACTGACAGGGTAGTACATGTGTTCTTTCTTATCATATCTGAGGGACAGGAAGAAGGGCTGTGACAGACACTTCTGTCCAGAAGACTTCTAGCCTGGGGGGCAAGAAGACTAATGCTTCATGTATGAACATGCAGATGTGACATCCAGACTGTAACAACTTGCCTCTTGTAGGAATTGCATCCTTTACTTCAGCTTTGCTCAGTGTGTACGGATTATTACAGATTTTCACGTATCAAGGTGGTTTAGATTATTGTTGGGGGAAATCAACCCCCTTTCAACTTCCTTGCTATTTGTGCGTTTGGTAATTTGAATTATAATTTTACATGATTATATTCAGAAGCTCTTAGCAGCTTGTGCTCTTGTGTGGGTGCATACTTGTGGTGCTTGGTAAGTTGTGGGAAAAAAAATTATTTTGGTAGGTTAGTATTAATCTGTTGTGGAATTTGAACAGTTTCTAGTGTACTGTGTGACTGCAGCAGGAACTTAACTGCAAAAAGTTTAATTCATAAAAGCTACTTGTATAAGAATTTTTATGCAGATTTTGAAAAAGTAGAACTGACAGTTTTACAGGTTCGTGAATGAGAAGCCTGAATAATGTGCTTTGGTTTTGTAGCACACGTAACCTAAGCAGCTGGAACTTGCTTTGGTTTTCTATCTCTACCTGGACAAACCATTGTTTTGTGTACTTTATTCAGTGAACTTCATTCAGATACTTCTAAAAACATACAAAGCCAAGAAATGAATACTCGCGTTGTTATAAACCAGGTATCATTATTAATTGAGTGTTGGTGTTTGGAAGGTGAAACGCTTCAAATGACTTGACAGATGCTGTTCAAATGTGAACTAGTTCTGAAATTGGCAGCACATGCTAGTGCTGATCCCAGGGTCCCTCGGTCTGTTCACTAAACCGCCATCCTGTCCTCTTCAGGGAAAAAAATAAAGTACTTCTTAGCATTCTGCCTTCTTCCAGGACTGGAGGCTGTAGTGTGTATGAAAGGATGATATACAAGCCACTTCCCCCACAGAATCTGTGCCAGGTATTATGTGCTTGTTAATGCAACTTGAGAAAATAGAAAGGGCTGAAATAATTGAAATTCTTAATGTTTCTCCAATAGATGATTTGAAAATATGCCATTTAGCACCGGCTAAAATGACAATAGGGACTATTATTCACGAGGAGTGACTTCCGAGACATTAATTGGCTCTTGTTTTAGAATTCTTTAAAATGCTCGTTTTTGTTTTGTGAACTTAAATACCTCCTGCCTGGTACAAGGATGTATGTTTTCTTGCAGCAGAGGGGGCTGAAAAGGCTGTAGAGAGTAGCATCCTCTTGCTTTTCCTTCCTTCTAGAACAGGTGTTTCTTGGAAGACAAGGAACTGAAATAAACCTTGGAATTTAGTTCAGGTGTATTGTGCAGAATGGAAAAGGGGGTAACAGTTGCTCAAATTTTGAGATCAGAAAACAAATCTGTAATGGGGAAGAGAAAAACAGGTCTTTCCAAGGTGTATATATAAACTTGTTCTCACTTGTCCATTTTTTTTTTTGTGTTGGTTATTGCCTAATAGTGAGTTCTTTAGGACTCTGTCATAGATATTTTATATATCAAGTGTGTCAGGGTTTCCATTGCAATGAGCTAGTTAAATCACTGTTTAAATAATTATATATTTTTTAAAAAAAAAAGTTTTGTGTCTTGTTTGGGAAATCTGTTATTTTTGAATTGCTGTGGACTGTTTCCTGGAAGGAGCAAACTGTAGTGATTTTTTTTAAAATTTGGGTTTTTTTTGTTGTGGTTTTTTTTT
>VXAK01008733.1:0-16334 GCA_013399435.1 Arenaria interpres | reverse complement strand
TTTTTTTTTTGTGTTGGTTATTGCCTAATAGTGAGTTCTTTAGGACTCTGTCATAGATATTTTATATATCAAGTGTGTCAGGGTTTCCATTGCAATGAGCTAGTTAAATCACTGTTTAAATAATTATATATTTTTTAAAAAAAAAAGTTTTGTGTCTTGTTTGGGAAATCTGTTATTTTTGAATTGCNATATTTTTAAAAAAAAAAAGTTTTGTGTCTTGTTTGGGAAATCTGTTATTTTTGAATTGCTGTGGACTGTTTCCTGGAAGGAGCAAACTGTAGTGATTTTTTTTAAAATTTGGGTTTTTTTTGTTGTGGTTTTTTTTTTTTTTTCAAGAAAAAGTACAATTAAACCATTTTTGCCTCCAGTATGCAGGTAAAGTGCGTATTTCTGTACTTATCTTGAAGTCTGAGGTTTCTTTAAAGTTTGGATGTTGTGGTGTTTTTTTGTTTTTTAGTTTTGGTTTTTTGGTTGTTGTGTTTTTGGTTTTTTTATACAGTATTCTGGTATATGTTTGACCTCTAGAATGTTACCCCCTTTTGTTTGGCTGGGTGAAGATGAATTTTCGAACATCATCTGTACCTTAGTTCATGCTGTTGTGTTTCCCCAGTAGTTTTGGGTGAGGCTTGTGAAACTGCGTTGCATTAAGTACTTTACCCAAAATGTCATTCAGGGTAAAGCTATTAGAAAATGTGGTTTTTATCTCAGATGGAGAAAGTCCATGATATATAGAGACAAGGGTGGTTTGTTTGTTTGTTTGTTTGGGTTTTTTTTTTTGTTTTTTGTCCTGAACCTGGGTGTTGCAAAGCTACAAGGTATATTAGGAATCCGAAGAGCAGAAAAATGCTGAATTAGATAAAGTAAAAGGCTTAAAATAGTTGTCAGAGTGGGATTAACCTAGCAGAGAAATCAAGTTCTCTATAAGAGAACACTTGAGGTACTTAGGCCACCGCTTAATTGCACTTTTATTTAATAGCCTTGTATGAAAATAAACAGGGGAGTAAGGAATTGGTGTTGAAAGAGAGAGGAATGTGTGAATATTGATCCTTGTGTATCTGTTGAGAGAATGGGGAAATCTGAATGTTCACAGAGCCCAGCAGGAACCGAGTGAGAAGGGGGGATTTTTTTTTCCCCCTTAAAGGTATTCTGCGAAAACAGTGATGCAGCCTGGCAGACTAAGTCCTGTTGCATTCAAGGAACAAAAAACAACAGCCGACGACGGCTCAGAAGCTGCAGGGTAGCTGGTGTAGTAAAGAAGAAAAACATTAGAGCCAGATCTTGCACAGTAAACTGTAATTCACTCATCTTTTTAAATACAGGCACTACAGCTAAAGGAAGCAGAGAGGAGGAAAAAAAAAAAGGGTGATGCTGGAATGATCTGGTAGTTTAAATCTGAAGGGAAACGGGGAGAAGGGGTGGACTTCTGCTCATCTGCAGCAGCACTGCACACAGAGCCTACCTGATTTAGGCCTAGCGACAGTTGCGTTGGAGGCCTTGGGAAGGCAGCAAGCGTGTTTTCTCAGCGTGACGTACTTGGGAGTGTGTACAGCCTGCGTGCTAAATGCGAGGGGATGGATTTGACTTCGCTTATAACAGTTCTAAGAATGTAATGAAATCCCTTCTCACTCACGCTTTTATTTTGGGATGGAGGGGGAGAGAAAGGAGCTTTCGATAATCTGTTTAGTTCAGAGTTTGAAACAAGCACGTTTTGCCTAATTCTGTTTACTGCCTTTGTATTTAGACTGCTTGAAAAACATGTTGATGCCTTTGAGTGCTCTATCATAATTTATCAGTACACAAAACTAGAAACTCATGAAAACCCTAATGTGGTTTATTTTCTTTTTTTAATCTACACACTGACCATACAGTACTTAGTGTTAGAAGGTTCTATGGTGGTGGGTTTTGTTGATTGTGGTTTGGTTTTTTTGGTGTGTTTTTTTTTGTTTGTTTGGTTGGGTTTTTTTGGTTTCTGCGCTTAGGAGGTCAGGAATGCTGAAATGCCAATGATAGTATAATGAAATAATAGCTGGTGAAATAAATAAGTTTGGCTAAAAAGCAAATCAGATTCAAACGCAGAATGAGAATGTGGTTTTTTGTTGTTTTTTTTTAGTCTATGTCAGCAGGCTGTACTTAGAGCAGGTGTTGTATTTATTCAAGAGGAGAGGAAAATGTGATACCTTCCTGGTAGCAGCAGAGGGTCCCAGCCGCCTTTTACAGGGTTCAGAGCACCCAACAGAATCAACAGAAGTCTGAGACTTTTTTTGTTTTGCGTAAAACTGTGTGAAATTAAATTGCCAGTATTCTTTCTAGAAAAAAAAGAATCACTTCTAGCAGGTGTGAAGCATTACCTTTTTCATCTTGCTCTTAAAATCTGAAGACAGATTTAGAAACAAATGATTGTTCTTTGATACTTTTATCGTGTGAACATCTGTTCACTAACAAATCATTTTCATATTGTCTTCTGACAATTATTTAGAAGTTTGTGACTTATTAAGAGCCAGTGATCTATAGTGTTGTAAAGGCAAGAATTTATGTATAGTTTCTCATGTTGAGCCATCTTGCTTCCTGTTAGAACAAAAGTTCTACAAAAGATAAAAGAATCATTTTAAGTATTTTTCAGTATCACAAAATACAGAACACGAGAATGTACATTAGCAGCTAATTTTCAAGTTTATGCTGCTGTACTTTATATATATGAAATGGCTTATTTTTAATGCATGTGTCAAAATAATTAATTTGAAGAGGCCAGTTTATAATGAAGAACTGTGCCAGACAGGAAGTGTGGATCAGTAGTTCTTCCAGTATATTGACATGGAAGTTGACCCATAGCAAAACCAGCACAGGTTGGTTTAATTTCAGTGTTTAAAGTAAGTCTTAAATGCTGATTTTTCTCCTTGGCCCTTTTACACAGTCTTGTCCTGGACAATACAGTACACACGTAAGTAACTGTTATCCCCTGTGCCATAATGAGGGTAAGCAGAAAATGGTGGTGATTTCCATTCTGCCTGAGTGACAAGCAGAACATAAAGAAATCAGATGCCTCGCAAACTCGGGTGCCTCTCTTTCTCCAGTTGTCCTGTAGGTCTTCTGGTCTCGAACGTGTCTACATGACTGTGTCACTGAAATCATAACTGGCAAGCCAAACTTCTGACCAGGTGGGAAAAGTGAAAGATGACTTCTTGATGACTGTGTTTAGTTAAAAAGAAAAGCCGCAAAGGGCTCAGTCTCTTACCCAGTGCAGACAGCACACTGGAACTCGATGACTGCTGAAGGAAGGAGGTCTCCCTTGTGCTGTTAGCCCAGCGCTCCTGCTGCTTAAGTCTGTGCTCCCCAGACCTATCTGTGAAATGCTTCAGTTTTCTGCAGAGTGTGACACCCCCTCACCTCCCGCTCCCCCCAGAAAAAGAGTGGGGACTGCTGGTAGTAGGACTTGACAGCTGGAAGAGTATATAAAAGAGGGCACCTTGGTCAGGTAGATTAGCTGCCTGTTGGAGTGTTCCAGCTGCAGGATAAATTAAATGAAAATGGAGAAACTGGTGATAGAACTGTAAACTCTGAGCAGAACTGGGATTTACTTAAACCTCTTGACGTACTGTTAGCCTAATCTTTCCTCATGCATGCTTGAAGAATTATCATTCAGTTAGCAGGTTTCATGGACAGGCTGAGCTTTACTGGAAGTACAGTATCTGATTTTGAAAGTGCTTTGTAAATACGGAAGTATAAAAGATTGCCTGTTGTTCTAATGTGCCCTACCATATAATTACTAATCACAGTTCATCTGCATTTTTTAATATTTGCTTATTATTACGTGTGTACCTAACTTCTGCCTGATGTTTCCGAGAAGGTAACATCAGTAGAAGCTTGTGTAGCTCATCTCCATAAATCTGTCACTGACAATCTCCCTGTTGCTCCTTGTGATTCTTAGCCTGTGGTACTTTAAACTGAAAGTCCTTGCGATTGCAGGGGTTGTCCTTTTTTGTGTTGTTTTTTTTTTTTTTTTCTTCCCATCGTAAATGCGTGTTAAATTTGTTTGTTCAACAGATTTTCACATTTTGGTTTTCTATTTCTTAATTTTAAAATGCATTGTGTAATTGTGTCTGTTTCCTGTCTGTTGCATGCAAGTTGCCCTTCGTCAAACTATGTTTAACACAGATTTATTCCCTTAACTGATATTCCCTCTAAGTAGTTTTCACTATACTTTGTAACCATGGAAATGGTGTACAGATAATATTTATAAGGTAGAAGGAAAAACAGGGTGTCTAATGGGACCCCTGCTGTTCTGAAATCTCTTCAGCAAAAAAAGTCCAGACTCTTGGGATTCTGTAGAAATGAAATATGGAGGATTCTGTAATACCGAATGATTTTCTAGAATATATGTATTCACTTTAAATTTTTTCCTACCTTCGTTTTGAGTAGTACTTCAAAAATTGACATTCTTTCACCTCAGTTCTTTCAGTTGTGTAATCACAAAACTTCGCTCTTCATTGAAACTGATTTTCATCACTCTGTGCTAATACTGAAACCGAAAGCTTGTTTTTGCTTCCTGGTACTGTTCTTAATGCTTATATTTTGGACTGGCACTTTCCCTGTTTCCTCTTTAAAGCCTGGAAGGATGAGCAAAGTACTTGGTTACTTTGAGTTATATATACTGCCTTTATCCTGCCTCCCCTCTCCAGGAGCAGAATCTCTCCCTTCCTTAACTGCTGAGGATATGTACGTGGGAGGGGATTGGCTTGTTTTGTTTAATTTTATTCCTTGTCTCTTAACTTTTTTTCACTTGTTTGGCATTTCCCCCTGCTGGCAGATTGAGTTAATAGCACTTCTTTCAGCTGTGGAAATGGAAGGCTGTAGCTGTCCTTGAATGTCACTGTTTCGTGGTTGAGGCATTGGCTGCTTTACTGCTTGGGTTTTTTTCCCCACTGAACGTCGCTGCTAGATAGATAAAATTCAAAGAATAGTTTGTACAAGCAGGGGTTGTGCACGTACCTGCAATTCTGCCCATCAGAAGTGCGGTAGCGCTTCCAGCATTAATCAGAGATACCTCTAGCTTTGCATTTCATGCCTGCAGTCTTGCAGCACTACCCAGATCATCTCCTTTTGTACTCTGGACCTCTTCCCAAAGCTCTTAAGGCACTTCTGCCTCGCTAACGCATCATTCCTGCAAGCCAGTTCTTTCCAAGATAAAGTGCATTGCTAGAAGGGGAAAAATAGTTTGGCACTCAATATGAAATTTCTCATCATGTTTAAAAGAATAAAATAAGAAATTGGAGATCCCTCTGTTCTTAATAGAATTTAAGGGGGAAAAAAAACTTTAATCAGTACTGTAGTAGTTTTCTTAATTTTTTTTCTTGTTCCTTGTGTCTTCAGTTGTTAAATCGATTAATAGAATCTCTTGTGTGTGTTCTTTCTAGAAAGTAGCCTTCTCTCCTCCTAATAACTCCTTCTCCTCTATCTCCTTTTCCCAAAATAGTCTTCTGTCTCCGAAGTATGAAAGGAAGGCAGAAATTTCTCAATGACTGGAATAAGAAATTAACAACATGCCTTAAGAGCAGCAGAGGTTAATGACGATCTAGGCATGTTACTAGAAAACAAAAACAACCAACAAAAACAAACCACTGAAACACCAACCTCCAAATAACTTCCCTTTGAATTTCTTATAAATTTGAGACAAAACAGTGGGCTAGTACAGGTGGGAGGGGACAACTCCTAGAATCAGAGAGCAGTTTGGGTTAGAAGGGACCTTTAAAGGCCTTCTAGTCCAACCCCCCTGCAATGAGCAGGGACATCTTCAACTAGATGAGTTGCTCAGAGCCTCATCCAACTTGATCTTGAATGTTTCCAGGGACTGGGACATCTACCACCTCTCTGAGCAACCTGTTCCACTGTCTCATCACCCGCATTGTAAAGAATTTCTTCCTTGTATTTAGTTTAAATATCACCTCTTTTAGTTTAAAGCCACTACTCCTTCTATCGCTAGAGCCCACCTAAAAAGTTTGTCCCCATCTCTCCTCTAGGCCCCCTTTTAAGTACTGAAATGCCACAATCAGGTCTTCCCAGAGCCTTCTCGAGGCAGAACAACCCCAGCTCTCTCCGTCTTTCCCTCATAGCAGAGGGGTTCCATCCTTCTTACCGCTTTTGTGGCCCTCCTCTTGACGACTCCTGTTTTCTACTGACCTTCCATCTTTTTTCCCCTCCCAACTGCATCTGTACTTTGCAAGTAAGATGAAACTTAGTTAAAAAAAAAACCAACCAACCAAAAATAAAATTCCAGTTCTAAGGCTTAACAGATTAACCGACTTTTTAAAAAGTTTAATTGATAAACTTTGTTTTCTAAAAAGTCATGTTTCTGGCAACTTAATGAAATGTGGCAGAATGCTGTGAAGATTTTTTTGAAAAAAACGCCAAACTCTGCCTTTCACTGATTTATATCTTTGCATCATGTAAATGCTTTAATTTTTGCAAAAATTTCCCTGGTTCCCTCCTTCAGATATGAAACTTTGCTGTCGCACTGTTAGTAAAACAAAAATTTATAGACTTAAATCAGACTGGGGTGTCTTCTTAGTGTATGTATAGATAAACAGTCCTTCTACATAACAATGTAATTCACCAAAATAAAAGTTTGGGTCATCCAGCTTTTTACGTGAGCAGGAATTTAGCCATCCTGCATAGAAGGTGGTTTTCTGTTTATCTAAAACTGGTGAATGGTGACACACTGAGCAGAGTAAGGCTTAGTGTTCTTGTTTCTGTCTGCAGCACTGTAACTTTTGAATGCAGCAGTGCTGTGGAACATCCCCAAACACTGGTTTCTGCCTACAAAAAGCAGAATTGTACTGATGATAACTATGAAGTTTAGAAGGGATTAGAAGGGGAATACATTGAGCCCTTGGTAGGAAGTCAGGATGAATTTCTGCCAGGCTTACTAATGGTGATAGGTTAGAGAGGCAGACTTTCTCTAATTTTCTAACTTAGTTTTTATTTAAAAAAAAAAAAAAAATCTGTTTTCCTGAATGCCTTATTTAGAAAAGGAAATAGAAAAGCAGGGGGTTGAATTTGCTGGGGGTTGGTTTTGCTTTGTTTTAAATGGCAGTGCCTCACTCGTTTTCCCTTAGAAGGAGTAAGGTATGTGTATGAAAAGTGGGAGGATAAGTGTTTTAGTTTAAAGATGGCTTAGATGGTTAATCCTTGGTGAGTTAAATTAACTTCTCCCCTTTCAAAGCGTAAGTGGCTTTAGGTTGTGCGTCTCTGATTCACGAAATATACTGAGACTGTTCGGTGAAGAGGGGTTTGTGCATGGGTGGAAAGCGCAAAGCTGCATACCTTAAATCTGCTCAGGTGAGAGAGGCGATCCTGAGATCTTAAAACATGCTTGTCCTGACTGTCTACTAGGCCAAATGTGGTTTTTCATTTTGCTGTGGAGCATGATCTCATCCCCCACCTCACCCCCTAGATGCCAGGAAAGACTCTGTTGAGAAGAGTTACTAATGCCTATCAGGGCTGTAGTCATAGAGCAAGCAGAGCTAAGAGGATAGTCTTCATCTGCCTACGTGTGTTTGATGGTCGTGGCCCGTTTTGGTTGATGTTTTAAAAATAAGGTTGTGAAGTGCTTTTGGCTTTGCAGTGGACATGGTCTTTTCAGCTGTAACGAAATGGCTTATTTTCTGTATGTTAAATATAGTACTGCTTCTGCGAAGACAAATGATGGCATCGCACGCTCCCGTTTAAGCTTAGTTTGATGGTTTTCTAAACTGTCCTAGAGAAGGTGAAGCAATCTGTCCCCAAATGAAATCAGCTTCTGGTGTCTTAAACTCCAAATTGCATCTGTTTCACGGCTAATCATCGTGGCAGAAGAGCTTGGAGGCAGAATTGGAGCTTGTTGTTTGAATGCTGTGGGTTGTCTGCTGATACAAAATGCAAGCTCCTTGACCATTTTGGTGGGAGCTATTTACCAGTATGGGGTGGGGGGTAGGGAGGAGAAAGAGAAGTTATGAAGGAGTTGTGCAGATGGGCGAACTGGGAGGCATGGCTAGTACCCCTCGGTGTAGCCTCAGTTATCTTGGGCAACCCTGCTAGTCCCTTTACCAGCCGCCTGGCCCGTGTCACTGGGCTGACTGGGAGTTCTCCCAGTTGCAGCACGAGGGCAGGATCAGGTTCCCCGAGCTGGCACATGGGAGGCTTGTTTTTAATCGCAGAAGCAGCAGCACTGGTGCTGCTGACACAGTCATCGAAATGTTGAGCCTTATAATAATGTCATTTGAAATAGCCTGTATGCCCCCTGCCTGGGCTGCGTTGGGTCTGTCTTTTTCTTGAGACTGCAGAAATCCTGTCCTGCTAAGGAATACACCGGTTGTTTCATTTCTGACCTGAAAATCACAGGAAAAGTAACTGTTACAACTTGTTTTCCCAGAAGATGCTGATAGACTGCTCGCTCTCTCTGTGATGCCTTTCGAAAATAGGAAGGAGAGCTGTTGCTTTGAGGAGTTCACATCTAAAGACAGAGTTCCAGAGAAAACTGTTAATCCCTTGTGTGTGCAGTGTACTTTGCACCAAAAAAGTATTAATTTTTAATTTTTTAATTAAATGCTTTACCATTAACGTTGTCAAGCAATGCTCTGAAACGTGAAAGCATGTCAGGCTCACAAATGCCCGTGCACAGCAATGAGTCCATTCTGTGCACCAAAGAAGACGGCGATCTTATTGACAAAAAGTAAAAATTAGATAAGTAAAGATTGTAATATGATATCTACATATAAAGTTCCTGATGAAAGTTACATGGTCTAACAGTAAACATGTGCTGGCCTCCAGAGTTAGGAAAAATGCTAACTAAACATGCCTTTTCTCCCACTCTTTCCAGATAAGTCTCTTACACAGTAGCATAAGCTTCATTGTGTGACCTGAAGGTAATAATAAGTATCTGATTGATGTAGCCAAACATCTTAATATACAGATACTTAGCATTTATATAGTTTTAAACCTTCAGGTGCTGTATGCTACAATGTTTAACCACCATATGTAGTTCTTCTGATGTCCTCCAGAGCTACCAAGCCTTAAATGTAGGAGTTTTGTGTTTGAGGTCTTTGTTTTTGTAACAGTCCCATGAAATGAGTAACTTGAACAAAAAGCATAAAGTTGATCTGTAGAATATGGTTGTTTTGGTAATGGTGGTGTATTTTTCCTTACGTTGTCTCGAATTGTTGAAGAGGTTAAGAGCCTTTATTTTTTTTTTTGGAGGAGGGAGTGAGGGGATATTACTTCTTTAAGTGTGTGTATACATCAAACCACCCTTCCTGTTAGTGACACTGACATCAGATTCTCAACAGCCAGTCTCACTAAGAAAAAGGTAGTTCTAGAACTTTGATATTCATTTGGTTAGCGCTAATTTTAATTGCTTTTTTGTTTTTCGCTTGCAGTAAACATAGGTAAGCATTGCTTAAGCTTTTCTTCTGATCATATATATGTTTTGGTAAGAAGGCAGAGGGCAACCTCAGTAAAATGAATAGCTGAGATTTCGTGATACATTTCTACTTGCTGAAGTTTTTGTTAGGAAACCTTGCAAAATGCTGAACTCTCCAGACTTCTCTATTGATGTGAGTGATTGTGAACTGTCTAATCTTAACTTTCTAATGTATTTTGTAGTGAGAGGGAGCAAGGCAGTGTGAGTCTGTGCGTGTACTCTTGCTGTGAACAAGAAATAATCTCATTTCATCTCTAGAGCAGATCTTACGTGGTACCTTTTTCATTAATACTATTCTGGGTTGGTTCCCAGTAGCTACAAATGCAGAAAATTGTCAAGAACCAAAGCTATGGATTTAGTTGGTCATAAACTGTTCTCTACTATAAAAATAAGAGCAATGGAAAAACATAAGTCTGTTTAAGACGCTTGGAGTTACCAGTCTTGGTTGTTTGTTCTTTATTTCTCTCTCTCAATTCTTTATCTAAGATAACTTGCCTGTATCAGGAACAAGTTTTTCTGTGGCTCTCGTTAGTGTGCTACTTATGAGGAAACATTTTTTATTTGCTGTAGAGTTTAGATGTTAAATTTAAAAAGCATGAAAACTGAAAAATGAGAATGAAATTATTCAACTGATACTTCATTCTTTAAACTTGTCCTCTCTGCTAAATGAGGCAGAGATGCCAGTAAAAATACTATATTTGCATGAGGACAGAATTAAAGCATTTTGTGTTTCCGAAGGCTTGACTTTCAAACATTACCCTGTTCTAAACACTTAAGAAAAAGCCTGTAGTAAATTATGTACAGAAGAGGATGCAAATGTATTTCCATTTCCCGTCTAGGTCTTCTCTAAGTGACTTCTCCAAGGCAACACAGCAAATCACTCGGATAGTCATGATTAAACTCCTGGTGTTCCTAACTTTGTCCTCGGGAGCCCCTGGGTTCTCAGCCTGGGGTTGCAGCCCTTCGGAGTGGTTAAGTGCAATCCAAAGGTTCGTAGCTGTGCAGCTTTTCTTTGCACAGCTCAGTCCTGAGGAAGGCAGGGTGGCGAGTGTCTATGTAGAAGGTGGGGAAGGAAGGAAGGAACAGTTAATCTTGCTGTTATTTTTAAGGGACAGTTTTCTCTTCAGTTTGTGTGTACATGTGCGACAAATAAATCGCTATTTTTTCTTTATTTTTTTAAAAAGTAAAAATCATGCTCTCTTATTCTAAATCTGTATTTGCAGATGTGTAGTACAACTGTTTTGTGTAGCTTTCCAGAGTCAGTCATCCACAGCAGTGAGGTTGTTTTTACTATTATTTTTTAGTAACAGCCTGGAGGTGTAGTTGTAGTTCTTCATTGGAGAGGGATGGTTGGTGCTTGCATGATGAAAGAGCTTCCTCTCTAGATTTTTGGACCAGCAAAATAACTGATAGTTGGAGGGCAACGTGACGACGAAGGTCTTAATATTGAAGAAGAAACAACCAGAGTTTGAAAAAAATCACATCTGTCTCTTTGGCACCCTCAACAATGAGGGTATCTCAAATTCTGTAGCATCCAGAGCAAAGCACTTGATTGGAATATGGCCTCAAAACAGTCCATCCTCCCCAGTTCTTATCCTACCATGTTAGCAGTTGGATGTTATTGAAACTAACCTGAAATTGCTCTAAAAGTAGTTTAACAACTTCGCTTCTGTAGTACTTTGCTGCTCAAAATGCACAATAAAATTTGACACTAGAAGAGGGACAATACGTACAGTCACTACCGGCAGTAAGTTTCCTCTTTTCTGTTCTTGATGTTCATCAGTGCCCTGGTTCTGCTGGTTAGTAAATGTAAACTCCTCCACTTGTGCTGGTCTCCACCGAGTGCGAGAGGATTTTGTGGCTTTCTACTGCTGTCTCTAGAAGGCTGGGGGTTAAACTTCCCTGCAGTGACTTGCGTGTGGATAGAAACATATCTGCAAAGATCTTGTTCGCTGTGGAGTTGAATCTTAAAATAGGCTAATATTCTAGTATTTTAGTAGAAAATTGGAGTATTTTGGAGGCTTTTTTTAGCGTCAGGCAAAGCAATTGAACAAATGAGTTATCATTTATATTTTAGCTATCTTTTTAGGACTCTGACTCACAAGTTTTTATGATTCATATGAGGATAATTTAAAAGGTACTACCTTGCTCTGCTGCTAAATGTTGTTCTTCCCGTGGCACAGGCAGTGTAATGGGCAGCGTATCTTCTCGGCCTCCACAGTTCATGACCTAACATATTAGCTTAAACTGCCATTGATTTCAGTTTACATTAGCAGTCTGGGGTTGGAGCTCTAGTGACTCTGCTGACACACCACGTGCTTCTACCACCTTTGTTGTGTTGGCATAACTTCAAGCAGGGGTGGTGGGCAAATGTCTGGGATGGGTAACCTTGTCGTATTTAGCTGTGGCAACTGACAGGGCTTGTGATTTAGAAGTTAATAAGTGGGATGGAGAGGAGGTGTTTCCCCCAGAAGAGGGGGGACACAGGCCTTGCACAGAACTAGAAAAGCTTGTACCTGTGATCTCTTCTTTCCCTAGTTTGCGTTTTAATCCAGATTAGAATTGTAGGTCTCCTTGGCTTTCCGTCATGTCAAAAATATTTTCTTTTTAAGTGGTATTTATAGTTAGTTTTAGCATTAAAAAAAAAAAAAAAGCCAAACCCTAAATGCTCAAAATAATAAAAAAAAATGCAAAACATAAATTCCGCCCCAAAACCCAAACAACCTTCCCCCCCCTCCCCAACTTTCCAAACTTTTGAATTTTCCTTTTCTGTTTCAAACCGTAATTAAGCTGTTTGTAATTGTGTCTTTTGTTCTTGTTTTTCTTTCGTAGGAGGGGGTAGAGAGCTGAAGGGAATAACTTTCTCAAAACTGGTAAGTACTTCTTCCCAGGGCTAAGGTGGTTTACCTAAGAATAGATGATACAAAGAGCTGGCGTCCATTCCTGAAAAAGTTTGATGTTTACTGAAACTGAAATCCTATCTATTCTCATATTCAGAAATTAAATCTTAAAAAGTAAATGTTACTGGTGGAAGCCCCAGTCCTATAAGTAAGATCACTGTAGGACTGAGGTTTGGGCCCAGGGGTCTGTAAGTACAGCGGACATTTAAATTCATCTACTCAAAAACAATGATGTTAATTTTTTTTCTGTGTAATGTGAAAACCAAATTTATTTGAAGGGATTTTTGGTGCAGAAAGAGTTCTGTCTAAAATTCTGAGTTACTCAAAGTCCTTCCATACACGCAGAAGGCATTCCTGGCTTTTGTATGGGTCCTACCTTTGTGTGTATATATATATATACACACACACGTATGTATGTATATGTATACACCTTGTCAGCTGTATTTCTAGTGTAGTTTCCAAAATAGTCATAGTTTAAATAGCTTTGTGATATTTTAGAAATTCTGATATGAATTGTATTTAATTGAGATAATAATAGGAAAGTGCTAATGCATGATTATTGTAGAGTTTAAAATTTCATTAAGTCTCTGAGTATTTATATCGTATATAAACATCTACTACCTTAACTGCAGTGCATTGGGGTACTTATCTGAGTATGAAATTTTAAGTCTTGAAGCAACCACATAAGAAAGAAAGGACTGTTTATAACAAATGTGTGCCTGCAAGAAATTTAATGAAGGACCGCTGCTTCTAATAGTTGAAATCAATCCAAGGAACGGCAAATTTACCTCTTGCTTTCAGTGCTCATTCTGGTTGAGGCTTGAAAGTAAGTCTGGATGTACAAGAGGTGCACGTACTCCACAATCCTCTGCTTTCCTTTTGGAAATCACTGATTCTAGCATTGAACAAGGCATATGCATGTTTTCCTTTTAAAAACTAATGGGATGAAGGATGTTTGCAGACCAACCCATCCATGCAATTTCAATCATCTACAAGCTTTTTAATTAAAATAATTCTGCTGTCATAAGAGTAAGGTGGAAATTGCTGTGTGTTTTATGATTAATCCGGGAATAGTTTTATACATCTTCAGATGTGATATTCTAGGTAATTTACAATCCCTCTGGACTCAGTTTTTTAAATCTTCTCTTGAAGTTCAGTCTAAAAGAATAGAAGTTCAAATATACCGAAGATTTTTGCGCTCACAAAATGTGTGTGACCACTTGCTTATGTAGTTCTGCATCTGCTTTCAAAGGAAATGCTAGCCATATTTAATCAGCTGCCCTCATAGATATTTCTAGATATTATTATACATAAACCAGAAAGATACAGTCTAGGATTTGTTGGATGTTTTTCCCCCTTTTTTAATTAACATTGGATAAGCGTTTAGGGTACTTCAGGGGAATTTTGGACAGGCATAACTTAGGACAGTTATTCCTGCTTGGAAAGGGAAGCTACAAGTGCAGGTTCTAGAGTGTTTCAGTTCTAGAGGGGTACAACTGAATAACAACTGTGTATATTTCATATTCAGAAGTCAGCAACTTGACCAAATTTTTAAACGAACATCTTATTTAATGTGTTCTTCCACCTCACTAATGATTTGGATGCTTAGAACACTTCAGAGCCTCGTAATAAATTCTTCACTGTCCTTTGCCTGTTTTCTTGTCTTTAGAGTAGTGATGCATGCCTAGGCTGGGGTGCCGTGCCAAATATATGGTATCTTATTTGTAATTTCACAAAGTTCTCATAATTGCTTATCCTGCTTCTATTTTTTTGCCAAGGAGGACACTGGTGCTGCTAGCTGACAAATACAGCAGCTGGCAGGGGTAATTGCAAAAGATCATTCTTTACTAGGTGGCCTTTGCTGATGAAGCAGCATTAGTTTCTCTTTCCTTACGTGTCAGACACTTAGTTTTTTGAAGAGGAGGTTGTTTCCTGTGTTTGAAATGTGCTTCAGTGTAACTTTGCCAGCAGAAGGTATCTGGAAGTAGATGATACTGCGAAGTGAGTTGCTCTGAGGCTATAATGGGAATGTTGGAGGAGGGGAAGTAGGAAGGAGTCAAGACTTAGAAAACCTACCAAAAAAAAAAAAAGGTCAAAAGTTAGTTAATCTCTCTTGCCTTTTCTTGGAAGCTTCAGTCTTATGAATTGAAATTAATTCTTCAGAATGTTAAAGTATGGAACCTACTTCAAATTTACACATATTGAAGGAATAAATTTTAAGGAATCTTAAAGTCTGCTAACTTCTTAAATTACAGTGAAAGAAAAATTTGAAACTGTAACATATTTTGGGATGGAACTGAATGATTGGTATGTTATTAGAATTGTTTTGGGGTTTTTTTGCTTACTTGTGTTGAGACCAGTACTGTTCAATATCTTCATCGACATAGATGGTGGGATTGAGTGCACCCTCAGGAAATTTGCAGATGACACCAAGCTGAGTGGTGCTCAGACATACCTGAGGGATGGGAAAAGCTCAAGACGTGGCCCTGCGTCAACCTCATAAGATTCAAGAAGGCCAAGTGCAAGGTCTTGCTGCTGGGTTGGGGCAACCCCGGTATTGGTACAAGCTGGGGGATGGNGGAGACCTTATAGTGACTTTTCAGTACCTAAAGGGGGCTACAGGAGAGATGGGACAAACTTTTTAGCTGGGCCTGTTGCGATAGGAGAAGACATAATGGTTTTAAACTAAAGAGGATAGATTCAGACTAGATGTAAGGAAGATGATTTGTATAATGAGGGTGGTGAGACACTGGAACAGGTTGCCCAGAAAGGTGGTAGATGCTCCAATATCTGGAAACATTCAAGGTCAGGGTGGATGAGGCTCTGAGCAACCTGATCTAGTTGAAGATGTCCCTACTCATTGCAGTGGAGGTTGGACTAGATGACCTCTGAAGGTCCATTTCCACCCCATACTATTCTTTTTGGTGTGATAACTGTTCCTCAGTACAACAGTGAATTATATTTGTTCATGTCTACACCCCTGTAACCATGGCTAGGTTGGTCAACTGCTTGCTTCTGCAGAGCACTATCAGTTTTTTCTTAAACCTCTGAAAACTTAGTTTTGAAAAATCTTTCTAGCTGTTCAAGGCATCTATGAAATTAGGTTGGATTAGTTGTCATGAACCATCAATACTACAGTTTCTATCTGTCAGACTAAGTTGTGCATTAATAGTAGTTGCTCAGTCTTTATATTTTTTTTTTATTTTTACAGAAGTACTGTGTCATTTTTCCCGTGAGCTAGTAGTTGGCTTTACAGTTACGTGTATTAAAATTATGGATATTCTTTACATTCTCAGTTGAGATAGCTGTCTCTTCTGCTGGCTTTTTTTTTTGCTGCACTTAACTTTGAAGTTAATATGAAGTTATAGAGCGATACTGGCTATTCATCATTCATTGGAGACACACTGAGAAAGAAACTATGGTCATATCTGCCTGTATCTTTACCCCAAAATCAAATTTCCAAGGCTTATTTATGAAAGACTTTTTGCCCCTGCAGTGGGTTCCAGTTTTCATTACCCAGTCTCCCACGTGGTTTTCTAAAGCGTGGTTTTCTAAAGCATGGTTTCTTTTGAAATGGCAGTGGTAGGAACTTAATGCCGGCTGTAGTTGTTCTTGTCAGTGCGTGGAAGTAGTAATCCAGGGTTCTGTTTTCTCATTACTGTTTGTGGTAATAGAACAGGGAACTGTATGTAATTTCCATGTTTCCCTTGATACAAATTACAATTTTATAGAGAGTAGTGCTGCAAAGGCAGCTGTTTCCTCTTGTCTGTGTCACATGTGATAGGCCCTTGCACAAGGTCATTTCGTATGTTGACTAGAGGATCAGGCTTTTGTTATTTAAATAAGTAACTTTAAGCTAACAGCAGACAGCCCTGACAAAGAATGAGTTTAAATAGAATGCTTTTTAAAACCCCTTTACAGTCTTCTCTTTGTAACATATTTCTATTGGGAAAGAAAAACAATTAATCAAAATAAGCAAAACA
>VXAK01008731.1:5111-32705 GCA_013399435.1 Arenaria interpres | reverse complement strand
TCGCTGAAGAATCATATGAATTGCTCTATATACATACTTGAAGCTAAATCATCTCCTTTCCTGCCTTCTCAACTTTGTCAAAAGTTGGGTCAAAATTCTTTTGAGATTTATTTTTCTTTTGTACATTCAAAAGGTAATTACTCCCTTCTTACTCATCTGTCACATTTAACTTTTCACTATTTGTGCTGTAGGTGTTCATTTTGAAGCTCAGCCCGTGTCTTTCATCATGTCTCCTTATATTCACTGATCATTTTTTGAGAAAGTAATGTTCTACCTTAGACTTCTCTTTTATGTTTTCCTATGCACATCTCTGAGAATCTCACCCTGTGTGGGATTCACCTGATCAATGCATTTGTCTGGAATGTAGATACTTATGTTGAGCTGGTAGGTTTCATTTATAGCAGACAGGCTGAAGTAGATATTTAAGTGCACCATTCACGTCATTCCAAAGTAGATGCAGAGCTTGTGTGGTGTGATCCTGAATGTTAGGTTTCTGTTGCCCTGAGCTCTCTGATCTGCAGAAGATCTGCCCTTGCCAAGGCTGATGAAATCAGTTTTTTTAACACCAAAAGATGTTCTAGTGCCTTATACCGATGGGAATGCCACCTTCGTTCTCTGAAGAAAATAAGTTTTGCATGGGTGAAAGCACTGAAGTCAGTGCCAGCAGAAGTTCATTAAATGGGATCTATTTTTCTGTAATATTAATGAATTATGGTAGCTTGATTGATCCCATGCTTCACATATTCCGCTGAAAGAAAGTGTAAGCTAGTTAGTTCTCACAGACAAAAGTCTTGCTGAGCTTTGTTGATATTCCTGGAAGAATATGTACATCAGTTCTATTTGCAAATGCACTTCTTTTAGTCATGTTTTCATCATGGCCACAGATGGCTTTTTCAGACTTGGGGGAAAAGAATTCACTCTTTCATCAAATGCTTCAGTTAGGATGTTCTTGGTGAGACTGTAATTCTTTTGCTCTTCTGTGTATGTAAAACAACTTAACAAATTTTTGGTTTTCTTTATTAGTTTTTTACAATTAATCTTTATTGCCTGAGAAAAATAATCCATCCTTGATTGGCTCTTCCAATAGCAACTATTTTTACTGCAACAGTAATTTGCAGTAGTTTAAGACTCTTTATTAAATATGATGTCTAGAGAACACCTCTCTCCTCATCTTTCTTTTAACAACAATAACAAAAAAAAGCCATATAGCCAGATCACCCCAGTCCCACTGTGAAATAATTTTATCTTGTCCACTTGTTATCAGTTGAAGTTTTCCACTGATTTCACAGCTGTATTCCTTGTATCTCCTCCCTGCATGATACCTTAAGGTCTGCTCCAATTTATTTATTTAGACTTTATGCACAGGGATAAGTTACAACTCTTTGATACAAAGCATCTCATTTTCCAGGACACCCCACAGATATTAGCAATTACACTGGAATACAAAAGATTTTCATCCAAGCAAATAATTTGTTTTCCAGTAAAGAATACAAGATCTCACCTCTGAAAAGGGATTTTTTTGTTGTTTCTCTTATAATGGTGAATGACCTGTGAGACCCATCTGGTCTTTCCACAAATGAAAGAAAGAAAACCCTTCAAGGGTAAAATATTATTTATTCTATGAGAAAAAAAAAAAAAATTAGAAAAGGAAAGTATTTGACTTTATAACACTGCATGTGTCTGATTTGAATCACTCGCAGCTTTTACAAATACACCCTCTTAAAATGTTATATTGCATAATATCTATTTGGAAAGTACAAAAACCTTTCTTACCAGTAAGCAATTGCATACGGTCTGAAAATTAATCTCTCACTACCAGAATACATAAATAGAAAGCCAGATTTGTTAGTAGGCTCCAGCTGCTTTGTGCTTCTCAGACAGTGCAAAATAACCATAGACCCAGCTTAAATGTTCAGCTAATGTGGGTTTACAGCTGCTTTTCATTACCAAAGCAGTGGAAAGCAACTGGAGGGGGCTTGTGAATCTGGTCCATTCTGCAACTTGACGCCACAACCTGTGTTATGCAACAGTACTATTAGCCGAGCAAACGTGCTTTGGTACTTTCCAATTGCTAACTGCTAGGATACCTTTGTGAGCTGAGAACCTATGATTATGCAGATGTTGGGTGGAAGAATAAAGACAAGAAGCTTTATAGTATTAAGCGTCTAATATATTTACAACTTCTCACATAGCGGAAGTGTGTGTCGTGGGGAAATTTACATGAATAATATAGCATAGTTCAGATAACAGTCAAGTTCTAGTATGAGTATACACAACAATATTGGATTCTGGGAACTGGGAAGTTTGTTCATATTTTGTCAGTGCTGGCTTATTTGGATCTGTTTTATGTTTTGAAATTGACCCAGAATTTACAAGGTCAGTTACTAGCTCAAAGCTAACACCTGAAAAATTTTTTAACAATTTATTTAGTCCTTATATGATACTATGCATGTCCCTGGTACTGGAAATTATGTTTTTCAGAATTTTCAGACCAAAATTGGTCTGTTTGTGCAGTCCATTTTTCTGCAATCCCAATATTCAGTTACATATTGAAAATAAGGAAAGAAATCCCAGTTGTCCATATGAACAACCTATAAAGAATGGCAGAAGAAATGTTGACAGATGGAGCTTTATTTTTCCATAGCAGGCAGAAATTACTTTTGGACTCCTTTCCAAACCTTCCACTGTAACAACTGATTTAGAGATTATATAGACTTGGAGGATTTGACCAACAGTGATGTAAATTTGCATAAGAATCAGAGGTGTTTAAGTAAAAAGCATTCTAAACTGTGGTGCTGATGTACTAGCAGTCAGGAAATGCTCCATACCAACTGCTGAGCTAACAAGTTGCAGGCAGTCTAGTTCAGATAGTTCGTATGAAGGTCTTGAGTTCAATACCTGGATCTGCATTTTATTCTCACTGCTCGTATGGATTAGGCTGCCTGTGTTAAGTTCAACTTTCCGATGATGCTGTGTAACCTTGGATCAGACTTTAGTGAAATACAGCTAAATTAGGAGAGTTGTGAGAAGTCTTGTCTGGGACCTCCACTCATTGTCTTGTGGATTACATTTATAGACCACAGTCAAGAGCCTGAACTATGTTGCAGTCATACCTGTATCCAGTTTTCCTGATGTTGGTATTCCTTGTTAACTTGACTTCCCAGATAGGCAAGGGATGCAGCAGCATTTGGCAATGGTGAATTGTGACCGGCCCTGGTTACCAACCCTAGTCCAGCCTGGTTTGCCTCACTGGGCATTGCACTATAGGGTATGGTCAGAGAGTGGGGGCACCATGCTGCCCCACCAGCTCCACTGCCACCCATTCTGGTGCCCAAGGCTTCATAACCACAGCCCCTGACACTACTCACTGACATCTGCAAGGATATGGAAGGAGTTGATGTTAAGAAGGATGTTATGTTGGTTACACTATCCCCTAGAAGCCAAAAGAGGCAGAACAGAAAAAGCTGGTCAAGATATGGTGGCTGGAGCAACCAACAACTATAGACCTGTAGCATTGCCCAGTTGTAAGCATAATGTTATGGCATCACTATTCTGGTTTTCACAGCCTGTCTGATATATCATACATCACAACAATGTTATGGTTTTGTTTTTACCGACTTAAAGATCTTCAGTATGCTGTAGCCTAATACAGTTGACACAAACTGTTCTTTTGTATGTTTTTCTGCAATGGACTATTATATTTAATGAATAACTGTTTCTGATCTTATGGATATTTCTGCGTGGTTTGGCACAGCTTTTGATGAAAGAGGATTAACCTAAGATGTAATACCTTGTGCTTGCCTCAGTCTAAGGCATCATATGCAGTTTCCGTATTTCAGCTGATGCAGAGAACCTTGACAATCTGTCATGTCATGAGATATACCAAAGCCTCTAGGAAACAATGAATTCCAGAGTTACTGATAAAGGTACTCTGTGCCTAAACATCTGTATACATTCGGAATCCCACTTACATGACAATTTAGGGCTGTTATGAGTATAACACACCCAATGACTTGTAAGAGAGCTTGATTTCAGTGCACAAAAAAGAATAAAAATATTAAATGTAGTCATGTAGTCTTTTTCATCAGTGGATCTTTACTATCATTTTACAGTAAATCCTAAAAAGAGAAAGGATTATGATTTTGCTCAGGGCAAGCATGTAAAATATCTCTTTTTAACTCTGTTATATGTAACAAACTATTATCTACATGTAGTAGAAGAGTCATCCACTATAATTATTCAAACCTTTATTCTCAAAATTTAGGTGACCACAATATATAATTTTATTTTTTTTAAAAATTCATTGGTTAGAGAGCTTGTAACTCAAGGAATATTTGTCAGCAAGGGAGAGCAAGACACCTGAATTGCTTATACTATACTGCCCTTTTTCACCTATTAATTTCTCTTTAGCATAGCCTGAACTGTTAGATTTCTTTTATATAGGAGTAATTGGGGTAATTTTAGGGCCTAAAACATCCAGACTTGTGGTCCCTTTTCTTCCTAAATTCTGCAAAATGTAAAATTATATTTGCCAAGAGGAATTAATTTTTTAATAAAGCAGTGAGTTCCAGTAGCCATACACTGATGAATCCACAATAGCAGAGCTAGAATCAGAACAGCCTTGATAGTCTTTTTCTTTTTTTTTTTTTCTCCCCTTCCCTGTCACAAAGCTTTCTGATGTTTCCAATTAAGACAATCTCATCCTGTATGTATCTCTTGCCCAACTCTTTGACCTCTGCTTCAAAAGCAGCCTGCCAGAACGGAGAATTCATGCCTAAGTCATCATTTTAATCAGGCTAATGCATTGTAAAGAATTAATAACTTCAACATTTCTCTAGTACTGTTCAACTTACTGTTATCAATATTTGAGGTTACTGGAAAAAATATGAAAATCCCCTATAGGGAAAAATGCTTATTTTTCCTTGCCTCCTTTGAGACAAGACTTGCATATTTTGTAACCCACCAGCTCTTTCAAGGTGTGTTATCTGTTTATCCTTAGGGCTTGATTCTGGAATTGTTTACATCAGTTTTAAACAGAATTACATTCAGCAAAATGATATGTTATTTCACCAGTCAATCAGGTTATCATAAAAATCTGAATCAGTCTGTATTTTATACTTAGCTCAGGCTACACTTTTCTTTCATTAGCACTCCCCTTTCCTTTTCTAGAGACCTGCTTTTGATTTACAGTAGTAACCTTCTGTCCTGCACCGGCTTAGCCTTTGAGCTATTACTTTTTCATTTTTAGCCTTGGGCCAGCTGTTTGTAACCTTTTTGTCTTGCATCAGTGGTATTCAGCCTCTTGTAGTTTACAATAATCATGTAGCAATGACCTTACAAAATTTTGTACATTTCTCCTTCTTGAGTGTTCAAATTCACATCTAACATGGCAGTGTATTGTTCAGATACTTGCTTGGCTCTCTGTTTTCAACAAGCACAAGTTCTGCTTCAGCAGTCTCTGGCCTCTTTCACTTTGGTTTCTAAAACTGTGCTGTAACCAACATTACTGTGGTAGGTCTCTCAAACTGTTTGTTTGCAGACTGTGCTTATCCTACTTCTATGTTGAAATGTTATAGCCTTTTTAGGAAACTGTCACCAGTGTTCAAGGGGAATTTTTTCTCTTTATTTTGGGCCTTCTGTGGTCTTTTTCAAGTACAGGAAAGGTGAAAGTTTTTATTGTTTAAAAAAAACCACTAAAAAGTAAATAAATCCAGTCTTAATAAATTAAGTCTAGAAGAAAACAGCAACAAACTGGCTTTCTTTTCATCCACACTTGTTTTATACATATTCTCCTTCACAATTTTTGCTATGACTGTGTTAACTTCAGATCATATCTGGTGCAGGTTTCTCTTTTTCTAACTGATGATAAATTGATTAAAATATCAGGAAATGCTCAGCATCTGTTGGACTGACATAATATGCTCCTATCTTACTGATCACTGTTAGAGAAATAGGCTTCTTCTAAGCAGGAGAAACAGAGTTGATCCATAAAGAAAGACCATGAAGGTGGAAATGTATTGCCTGGCATGCAAAGGTATAAGGACTTGCCCATTTTGTTCAAGAAATCTGTCAGAAATCACACTACTAGAAGGATTGTAAATTTTAAACAGCTTTTAAGGCTGGAAGGTGATAACAGGATGCTTTTGGCTTTGCTACTTTCTTAAACCTAGAGTTCGTTCAGTGAGTTCGTTAGCATTTCCTTCCTGGTAGAAAATTCCTTCCTGGTAGAAAGAGGGAGGACATTATTTTTTGTTATTGCTTTGAATAGTTGATAGCGTGAAATGAAAGACTGGAATTTGCTCTGTTTGTTCTTCTATGACATTCTCGTTAACATTTTTTGGTTTATTTTCCCTCAGTTGCAATTCTTTGGAAAAGGCCCTTTTGCATGGTTTGTGCATGCCTGGTTTATGGGGTTTTTCAGTTAAAAATTAAAAAGCTATGTGATATTTATCTAGTCATATTCAAACAATTAGATTCAAGTGATTAATGAGTTTAAGTATTTCTAGTGTGGAGGAATAAATCAGCAATATCCATGGATCTGAATTTCAGGGTATAGTGAAATTAATACAGAGGAAGTCAACAGTCTGTGGCAAAAGGTTTGCAGTAATTCCTGATTAAGCTATGACTTTTCAGACTAAGCTTCAAGGGTGGGGGTAGAAAACCAAAGATCCTGTGACATTTCTGTGGAAAAAACAGGAAACACATCCTAAATATACATCAAATGCATGTATACATAGTTAGGTTAGTTAAAAATCTTTGCAATCTCATCAAATGTTTATTATTAGGCCAATTAGAATTATACACTTTTAATACCGGTAGCATTCTTGCAAATGAACTGATATTATCTGTGTACTTACCCAGCCCATGCTGCTTTTGTATCTTAAGATCATTGATGTTAGTCTCCCTCAAAATAGATGGGGAAAGATTGTAGCAAATCATCAGCACCCTGAGTCCTTCAACAGGAGGATTATGATATTGAGGATGAAAATTACTACTCATTCTAGGGTCTGTTGGTAGCTATTTTATGTTTTTCCAGAACTGTATACTTTGGTTTTTCTTTGTTGGTGTGCAGCTCCACAAATACACAAAATTTGCCCTAAATGCTGTATTTTACATAGGTTGGATGTATGTTCTTTAATATCTGTAAAACTGGCTTTGCCTGGGTCTCAAGGTGGCTTTCCCTTAATGACCAATAATTGACCAATGAAGAACCTATCTAGCTGAGGGTTTCTGGTTTCATCATGTGCTGGTCCTTTCAGGGCCTTTACAATTATCTAACACTACACTTTGTTCTGCATTTTTATTCTAGCGTCTGCATGGAAAACCTACTTATTATTACTATCTATTAATTACAGATAAGCATCAAAATTACTATAACAGTAGGCTTCATACAACACAATTTCTCAAAACTAAGATAAAACTACAACAAATTAAGTAATATTCACCTGGTCATTAAACAATCATCATAACAGCTACACTAGTTAAAACAAAATCTTCAGGCAAGTCAAGCCCAGAGAGGTCTGAAAACTCCTAAATCTGAGACCTTGCAGAGTTAATGCAGTTCCTGAATGCTATTGCTAACAGTAATAATACTATATTTACTGGGTTTGCAGGCTACAATGAAGTGTGGAAAGAAATGGGTGTCCTGTTGGTAATAAGAAAATTCAGAGGTGGAGGTAAGTTACTGAAGTGGCTATCTTCTGGAACATCTGCATTATCTATACATGCTCATGTTTTCTTTCTTTCTGGTATACGCCCTTGGATGTGCAGTCAGACATACGCAAATTTTGTATCTACTGGATTTAATTTGTAGGATACCCAAAGGACAGGTGGCTTAATGTTTTTTCATCCCAATAGAGTAGATTTTAACTAGGAACAATGAGTGCTAAATTCATTCTCTGCATACGAAACTGCAACAGGAATCAAATATTTACTAATTATCCCCTGCACTAGCACCCAATCTGGATTTCTAAATTACATCAAAACCTAATAGAACCTAGGACACCTTAAAAACAAAAGGACTGTATAAATATGTGTTAACAGGGAGAATCTAGTTATATCAGACATTTTCTATGGGCATATTTTATCTTTGTCATTTGAAACAATAAAAAGATGGTTTTAAAAGAACATTTGGGGAATGGAGAATTTTTCTGCCTCAAGAGGAGAAATTTAAATGCAGATCCCGTTGCAGACTTTATTTTATGAAGACTGAATCAAAGGGAAATTAACCTGTTACATAAGAATCACCAGAAATTACTTGATCAAAGGATCAGTGCTCAGGCCTCATCTAGTCAAGTGTTGAATGTCTCTAAAACTAGTAATTCCCCTAGCTCTCCATGTACCTATTCCAGCATTTGACCTGCTTCATTGAGAAAAACATTTACCAAATAGCTAATTGGACTTATCCTGGTTGAAAACTTGTTCATTCCCTCTCATTCTGCTCCTGTATGCCTCTGAGAACAATCTGGCTTCAGCTACCTCACAGGACAGTGTAGAGAAGAGGGAGATGTCAAGATCATCTTCCCTGAGCCTTGTCTTCATAACACTGAACTAACTCTGATTCCTCAACCGCTCCTTATGCATCACATTCTTCAGGCCCACCCATCTGGGTGGTCCTCCTCTGGACTCACCCCAGTCTATTTCTATGCATGTCATCTTATCAGAGAGGCCAAAACTGTTCACAATACTTCAGATGTGGCTGCACCTCCCCCTCAAGAGCGGGGAAGGATCACTTTCACAGACCTGCTGGCTACACTTTTGCTAATGCAGCCCAAGATGGTCTTGGCTGTCTTTAGCTGGGATTTTGTTAAAGCCATCTTCTGTAGTTCATGAACATGTTAAGATCATTAGACACACTGAAAAAAAATCATGTTTATGTGTGTATATGGTGTTTCACCTACATTGTCTCATTTTTTTTTTTGTTTTAATGACTGGTCCTTTCTGGGTAATATATTCTCTGATAATTGTAATTCATAACTCCATATTCCTTTATATCCTACGTCTGTAATGCTCAAAGAATGGTCAAATCAGGTTTTGCAAACTCCTCAAGGATTTCATAAATTGATGTGTGGAGGGGGAAGAGGAATAAACAAAGATAACTTTGTTATAGAAAGTGGTACCAATGTTCAGTACAGTTCAGTATTGATTCTGAGTTTCTATTTAGCCACTGCTTTTCCTGTGGGAATTGATGGGGTAGAATGCTTCTGAAAGCTTTGTCCTTCAGATAAAGTTAGAAGTTGTGTCACAAGTAGTGGTATTTATTATTACTCTGGGTACTTTTCCACAGTAGTAAGGTTATATGTTATTTACAATCTGCTTACTTAAATCTTTTTTGAATATATATTATCATGGCTTTTCAGTCATTGCTGTGGTGCTTTGAATGCCCAGAAGACTTTGTAAGAACAGAAGGTTAAGCACTTTTACTAGCTGCAGGTTAGTCTGAACAGGCCATAGAAAGCATATAGGTGATACCTGTTTCACACTGAATATGCTCACTCAGAAGATTAAATCATAAAATAATTTTATTTCATTCTTTTTACATTTTGTTAGAACATAACAACTATGGTAATTCTCCTTACAACCATAAGCCGTTCAAAGGCTGCTCATTCTTGAAAAGAAATGCATTTTAATGGGAGCTAAAATAATTCATGGGCGTAGACTAGTTTGCAAATGTATGTAGCTCTTTCAAGAGGAAAAATACTGAATAAGCATTTTTGTTTGATTTTGACTTGAAATATACTTGTTTATTCAACTGGCTAAATCAACATAGGTGCTTTATTGAGTGACCTTAGGTTATTTTTATATACTATAAAATAAAGTCTGAGGTAACATTAACCAGTTTAATTGAAGAAAATGGCAACTTTAATGTTTTGGGTTTGTTTTTTTTTGTTTGTTTGTGGGTTTTCTTGGTAGATAGCGTAACATAAATGTTCTTCAATTTATTAATGGAATTAGCTGCATTTTAAAGGAAAACAAAGTCTATATATTTCACCCTGAGATGAAATAGTAAGACACATCAACTCTCAGGAACAGGATATAGAAGTTTAAAAATAAGCTTTCAGCAAACAATTTTTTTTTTTTTTTGGCACGTGGGACAGTTTCGATTTTAAAAATAACTTTTCTAAAGCAGGGCAATAAAGACAATAAGCTATCTAATGGAGATATCACAAGTAAGAAGATTGGACTGTATTAATTGCATAATCCATTAGCACTCTTACGTGGTATTATCCTTCAGGACAACTTTCTTCTTCTTGTAGAAAATTATTTACTTTCATTTCTTCAGGGGATATTTGGTTACATTTATCATACTTGGTATCAAATTTCACATGCTGTTCTTGAAGCTAATTTAACATATGTTTTAGTTTACGTAAATTCTAATTTTGCTATGTTTTCCTCTTCAGAATTTTCTCTGAGATACTATCTCCATCCAGGAAAAAAATAAATTGCACTTCCTCTTTCACTACATGCTCATGATCACACATACATTTCTATGCATTTTTTTTATCTGGAGTAACACACTTTGTGTTGTGTGGCGTTCTGTATACTGCAAACCAGGGCATCCTCGATTTCTGGCTTTTCCTAAGTCTAAGAAACAATTAATATGCACCTGAAAATGTTTACCTTATGTCTGCTTTACTGAGTCAGTCTTTGGAGCAACCATAGCTGAGAATCTGATAAACCTTTCAGGCTGGAAAAGTTACTTTTCCTCTCATATGAGTATTTAACATGTGAAAGTTGCTTGAGGCATATCCTGAAGCAGTTGCTCAAATAGAGCTGCTGTGTGTCAGTACTGTACTAGAGTATCTTCTCTGTTCTCTTCCCACACATTTTCTAGTGTACAAGTAGGGCAGAAACATATCACTGACAAAAAAAAAAAGTGTCCCCTACCTGTCTCATACAAATGAGAAAAAAAATTTCCTACCTTTTCTCTTCAGTGGCATAATGTTAATTTGACATTACCACAACTTATTCTATTTTAATTTACTCCTTCATCTTTTCCAGCGTGGAAATATTAATTTTTCACTAGAATCTCCTACCTTCTGCTTTTTAAGGAAATAGCATAAAAAAGCTAATTATGCAACAGTGTCAACTTCATGGGAAGCTCTTCCCTTTTTCACCCTGAAAGTGATCTCCAGGGCATATGTTGGAATAATATTACTGAAATTTATATTTTTTATTGGACTGTACATCATTCACTTGTGTCTAGATTTTCTGGGGGTTATCTTTCTATCCTTCTATTCCCTTTTGTTTCTCTTTAAATGCACTACAGATTTTTACTGCGTTAGGACCTAGCAAACAAACAAAACAAAACAACAAGGTCTGCAGTTTTTTCATTAATTTTTTTTTCTATTTTCCATTTATTAGTACATTACCCTCAAAACTGAATGTGCATGGAGATGTCTTCTTTCTCACTGGCCGCTTTTTTTCTGTCCCACATGTTTACTAATTTCAAAGTCATAAATAGAAGTTAAATAATCTTATATTTCCCTTCTGCCTTTTTCCTCCTTCCTGTTATTTCCCCAAGAAAAAATAAACATTTTTAAACAAAATTCAAAGGCACAAATGAAGGAGCAAAATGTGTGCATTTTTACTCTACAGAAATACTCAACTATTGCAACTAACATGAAAATGCTTTAACCCAGCAAGTTGTTGCATAACATAGGAGAAGCTATGCTGAGTGATGGATCACCCATCTAGATTGAAGATAATGATGTGGAAATGAATTGTTCTAAGCAAAAAGGAAAACAGAATGAATTTATCCTACAGACATAATTTTGTTTTTGTTGTTGTTGGAAAGCTGAAACTGGTTGCCCTCAACACAAACGTATCAATTTTTATCTCACAATATTTCATATAGTTTTAATGGACTGCTTTTGGGCTTCTTTGTTGTTTTTTTTTTCTATCCCAATCTTGCTTGGTCCAATTTTTGGGTTTGATTTTGTGTGGTTTTTGTGGTTTTTTCCCTTCAGAAAAAGTTTCAGTACATTCCTCTTAACAACTTCAACTTCCTGGAATAATAGCATCACGCGGACATTTGGGATGTTAGTGTTTCATCACTAAGATGAAATTTCTTCTCTGGCTTGCTTTGGCTTATTTCACAGCTGTTAAGATTTAGCTTGCTTTGAGCCCAGCAAAGAGCAAATTTAGCATGCAGAGCTCAGTCCAAGGAATATTACACAAAGTTACAACAGGCTTAGTATTTCTAGCTACTGATTTGAAGTGAAGACATAGGCTTCCATGATGTAGCAGAATCAACAGCTGGAATTGTATGGGGTTTATCTGTCAAATAAGACTTGCTGCTTGTTTATCTCAATGTTGTTTGCCACAAAGTGTAGTTGTGACTTCAGTGGCTGAGATTCTTTTATGGAATCACAAACTGGTTGAGGATGGCAGAGAACTCTGGAAGTCATCTTGTCCAACCTGCCTTGCTCAAGCAAGGCCACATAAAACTGGTTTCCCATGACCATGGCTTTTTGATATCTCCATGGATGAAGTGTCCACAACTTCTCTGGGCAACCCATGCCAGTCCTCAGCCAGCTTCCCAGTCAAAAAGCATTTCCCGATGTCCAGACAAAACCTCCTGTGTTTCAGTTTGTGTGCACTCCCTCTGTTTTTGTCATGGGGCACCCCTGAAAAGAGCCTGTTTCTGTCCTCTTTGCACCTTTCCTTCAGGTTTTTGTATACATAGATGAGATCCCCACACAACACTTCTTTTGTCTAGACTAAACAACCCCAGCTCCCTCAACCTTTCCTCTTGGAAATGTTCCAGTCCCTTCATTATCTTCTGTTTGTTTTACCCTCCGGTATTTCCATTTCTCTCTTGCACTGAAGAGCACAAAACTGGACCCAGCGCTCCAGGTGTAGCCTTGACAGTGCTGAGTAGAGGGGAAGGATCATCTCCCTTGACCTGCTGGCAGGACTCCTCTTAATGCAGCCCAGGATGCCATTGTCCTTCTTTGCAGAAAGGGAACAAGGCACATTGTTGGCTCTTTTTCAACTTGGTGGCCACCAGGACTCCAGGTCCTTTTCTGCCAAGCTGCTTTGCAGCTGTGTGGTCCCCAGCCTATATTGGTGCTCGCTTTGGTGCTGTGAGGGATCAATGTTTCTGTATAGACCGCAATATCCATAGTTATTTGAATTAAAGGAAACAAAATGGATATGGAATTTGACAAGCTTTCGAATTATGTACCATACCATCACCCCCATATGATAGTATACATATTGTGAAGAGAAATAAATTTTTGGAAGGAGAGCTGTCAGCTAGCAACATCAAAACACACTGGAAAGTAGAGTGAATGCACACCTACAGAATCTGAGAACCCTCTACACCAACATTATTTAGAAATATTTTAACTTTAAAAACATTTGTCTTATTGTGATAACAATAATAATTTTTTCTTTAAAAAAAGGTATGGGCCTTGAAAAGGCTTCTTTTTGTCTTGTAGATTTAGAGAAGGAGAAATGTGATACTCATATTCTGAGTATGTTAGTTCATTCTTAATATTCAGAAAGCATGTCACAGGCACGAAAAATAGAGACTTGATAAAATTGATATTTATCTATTTAAAATAACCGTACTGCTTATCATTTTTATTTGCTTCCAAATTTGAAGCTTCAAGGTATGTTCTGAACATATTTCAAGCAAAAATCTAAGCCTCAAATCATTGGAGGCTGGAAGAACACTCAAGTGAAGGGTGACCATGGTGTAATGCGCTGCACTTTTGCTGATCATCATCAGTCAACTACTCTGGACAAAGGACAGAAGGCAACATGAACCTTAAGACTGATCCAATAAGGCAATGGTTTTGAAACTTAACAAAAAAAAAAAGAAAATCCCAAAACTACCACTAAGACAAATTGATAAATAGCATTGAACAATCACTTTTAAGAACAATGTTTTCTCATTCACACTCTTTCATATTTTCTACCAGCTTCCAAAGTAGCTGAAGTAAGTTAAAAAAATGCTGCAAGAAAACCAGAAAACAAAAAACATTACTTGATAAGTACCCTGTTAAAAAAATGCATTAAAAATGAGTAATAAAATGATAGTGCTCTACTAGATTCAGAAATGGCTCTCTTGGGTTATCCTTCCTGAAAAGTATTCTGCTTCCTGCAAACCATGGGGAATTTTTGTTTATTTTTTTCTTGTGTGATTTTTATGTATCGGAAATTATGGAAAGCGCTCAATATCCCAAAGGTAAGTGAGTGTTTTTCAGGAGATACGTAGTTTGCTTTCATGGTAAAATCACTTTATAAGTTCTATACATAAAACTTTTAAATGTAAGTTCTTTTCATATGAATTTTTGGCTAGATGTACTGGCTATGTTTATACTTTATTAAGATTTACTGGCCTTTGCTATGATTTACAGAGGAGAAAATCCTCTGGAATAGGAGCACTGGAATACTTAGTGTTGTGTTCCTGTGCAGAATCAGGACTCAAGTTAATTGGAAAAAAACAAAACAAAACAAAACAAAAACAACAGCAACAAAAAAATCCACCCTACAATCCTCATAGATGTAAATAAAACCTTTCTGATATTGCTGGGGTATTTATTTAGAAACTTAACCTTTGAGCTAGTGAGAGGATGAAACTCCTTTTGCTGAAAAGTAATAGATATTTAATTATGTTTTGTAGACCTTATGATGAGGACTGCACACTGTCCAAATCAGTCACAGAAGGACTGATAGCAGTAGTTATTTCACTGCACAACAGTACAGGGATGCATCTGACCTTTGTGTAATACATGGAATTCTGGTGGGTTTTTTCCTTTTATTTTTAGTTTATTTGTTTGGGTTTTTTTTGATTGGAACACTTAGTATTGCTAAAGGGAGAATCTGCTAGCCCATCGACTGACCATTTAACACTTAAGGTTTCCTTTTGCCTACTTACCATAACTCCAGGCTCCCATCACTGAAGAGTTAACAATGCAATGACATTAGTTTAGCTCTCAACACTACACAAATATGGTTACCAATCACAACTGGTCTATGCTGAGGAAGAGAACTTGTGATTGCACAAAATTCTAGTTAGAGTGAAAGCAAAGTAAATGCAAAATATTTCCAAGTGGGCCATATACATATGCCAATTCTGTTCCAACTGCGAACAGAACTGAGAACTGTAGTTGGTGAGCTTTCAGCATCCTGAGTTTTCCCTTTTAAAAGTAAACCAAAATAGAAGACATTGATCTCATCACTGAATGCATTACATGTAATATTTCCAGTTTGATATATCTGTAGCCCTCATCTTAAACGTTTTAGGGGAGAGAAAAAGAGGCCAGCACAGCCAGAAATGAACCTAAACAGATAAATTGAGCACAACTGTGATGTACCGACAACTTTAAGTGGCTGATTACAGCTTGCTTGCCTAATAAATGTAGCAGCTGTGCTAGGATAGAAAGAGGCCATGATGATGTGCTGCCACTATTAAGATGACAGTAAAAAAATTGGTTTCTCAGACGAATGTTGCTCTCAATTTCTACCTTATTCACTGTTTGAAGAAGAGTTTATAGCATTTGTGTTACAACAGTGTCCAAGTGCACAGTTAAAACGAGGGTGATTTTTCAAATGTACACTACAAACTACTTTTTAGCATTTTGTGGAGACCAACAGACATCATTAACCTGGACTTGTGAAAAGTGTTTGACACTGTCCCAGATGACATCCTGGTTTCTAAACTGGAAAGGCACAGATATTTGACGGATGGACCACTCAGTGGATAAGGAACTGGCTAGATGACCACACTCAAACACTTGTGGTCAACAGCTCGATGTCCAAGAGGAGACCAGTGATGAGTGGCATTCCTCAAGGGTCAGTACTGGGACCAGTGCTGTTACACATCTTTGTCAACAACATCCACAGTGGGATCAAGTGCACTCTCAGCAAGTTTGCCAATGAAACCAAGTTGTGTGGAGCGGTTGACACACTGGAGGGAAGGGATGCCATCCAGAGGGACCTGGACAGGCTTGAGAGGTAGGTCCATGCAAACCGCATGAAGTTCAACCAAGCCAAGTGCAGGGTCCTGCACCGTGGTCATGGCAATCCCAGGAATAATTACAGTTTGCGGGGAGAATGGCTAGAGAGCAGCCCTGAGGAGAGTGACTTGGGGGTGTTGATGGATGAGAAACTCAACATGAGCCGGCAATGTGCGCTGACAGCCCAGAAAGCCAACAGCATCCTGAGCTGCATCAAAAGAAGTGTGACCAGCAGGTCGAGGAAGGTGATCCTGCCCCTCTACTCTGCTCTCGTGAGACGCCACCTGGAGTACTGCATCCACCTCTGGAGTCCTCAGCACAGGAAGGACATGGACCTATAGGAATGGGTCCAGAAGAGGGCCACAAAGATGATCCGAGGGCTGGAGCAGCTTTCCTCTGAAGACAGGCTGACAGAGTTGGGGTTATTCAGCCTGGAGAAGAGAACAGTTCAGGGAGACCTTATAGCAGCCTTCCAGTAGCTAAAGGGGGCCTACAGGAGAGATGGGGAGGCACTCTTTGTCAGGAAGTGTAGTGATAGGACGAGGGGTAGTGGTTTTAAACTGAGAGAGGGGAGATTTAGATTAGATATCAGGAAGAAACTCTTTACTGTGAAGGTGGTGAGACACTGGAACAGGATGCCCAGGGAAGTGTGGGTGCCCCTTCCCTAGAAATGTCCAAGATCAGGCTGGATGGGGCTTTGAGCAACCTGGTCTAGTGAGAGGTGTCTGTGCCTATGGCAAAGGGGTTAGAACTAGGTGATCTTTAAGGTCCCTTCCAACTCCAAGTATTCTATGCTTCTATGAAAGAGGAGATTTTCAAGTCCAACTGTAGTTATGTTTTGAGTCAAATTAACACACTACACTTCTTCCTTTTGCTATATGTAAAAAAAAAAAAATAAGAAAAATCTGTAAACCATGTACTAATTAGCTCTTCCAAACCTTGCATCTAATGAAGAAAATCATTATTTTAAAATGTTAATTAACAGAAAGTTTCTTTCAGATCACCATACGGAGTATAAGAACCTCTGTGTATGTCTAAAGAACATCATAAAATTTGTAGGTTTTTAGGATGTTATGATGGAAACATGAAAGATGTAAGATGTAATATGAAACAAGTACATTATTCCATGTTAAGTACATTTGCAGTACTTTACAAAAGAAACTCTGCATTTACTTTGGTTTCAGAAATGCCCGAGGCCTCAAAGGATGTTTAGATCCCTAGACTACACTGAAAGCAACAAGAATTGGCCATGTGTCTTGGATGATTTGTGTCTCACTCAGAACCCTGACCTGATATACAGATTCAGTTGAGTCTCAGTGCTTTTGAGCAAGACAGTCTTAGAAGCTTTTGCTACTTCTGAAAATAAAATTAAAATGCTAGACCTTTAAAAGCACTTTTGAAAATATCATTCTCCACCCCTTTTAAATTTTATACAATACTTTTGTATTTTGAACCTTCCCTTCCTCCTCTAGCTAGGAACCTTAGCAAACAAATCCTTTGTCTTCCTCCCTTCTCCCAGGGAAATAGTGATTCAGAAAGTTGAGTTGTTAAAAGCTAGTTTTCATTTTATGGAAGACTGAGATAAATTTAGACGGTTATTTAAAAAAGGCTTCTTCAGGCTGCCCTGCCAGTAATCTGAATTTAGAAATGGGAAGAAAGAGGTCTTTCAGAAACAGAAGGGCATATGAGTTCAGATAGCTAATGCAACTGTGGTCTTACTTCTCATGAATCCAATCCTCTAAAATATTGAATCTGAAAGGTATTGCTCAGGAGAAGCACAAAGTCTTCCCAACACTGCTGCTAATAGAATGAAATAATAATATAATAAGGGTAAAGTATGAAATACCAATGTTTCTTTGAAATCTTATTTCAGGCTGATATTTAAAAGATTAGCTATAGTGAACTGTGGAACACAACCAAAACTCTCAACTACACTCAGACAACAGCCTGATTCCATAAGCCCAATGACATCTTGAAAGCTTCTGAAAAAACTAATGAAAAAAAAGCAAAATCAAAACCCTCCAAACCCCCTTACATTAGCTAAAAGAATCTTTAAAGGTAATTCTAGGTCCAGTGCTCTTTCCTGTGCAGGAGAGATCTATAATGGCAGAAAGAGCTACCCAGTCATCAACAATCAGGAATAAAGATATCACTCCATTTACTTAGTCAATTCTCTTTGCTCTTGGAAATTAAAGAAAAATGTGTGCAAAACTGACAATGTAGGATGAATATAAGGCACAGAACCTCAAGTACTATGTGAAAAACAGTAAAATGCATACGCAAAAATTTAAAAAGAACTTTAAGGCTTTCCTTCAATAAGCAGGTCATGTCAGTAGGAGTATGCACGACCTTTTATTGCTTCTGTGACTATGCCAGACCCGTGTATATAATCGCCTTTATTGCTATTGACTATAAGGAATGGGAACAAAGACTGATATGAGCATGAGTGAAAAGAAGGGATTTATCTGGCGATTAATGATGCTAATGATCCAAAAGTAAGATGAAGAGGTTAATAACTCTGCCTGGAGACTAGTGCCCAAAAGTAACAGCCAGCAACAGTAAATAAAAAGGATAATGATTGGATTAAATCATTTAAAGTAATGTTTTGCTCAAACCAGGGGATTGGTGGCAAAAAACGAGCATGAAAAAGAGAACTTGTTTAGTAGAAAGATCCTCAGAAGATCCTAGAGGAATAACTGTCAGTAGGCTCACCTGCCATGCAGAAAGAAGTAAGGTGGCTTGAGAGGAAGCCCTGGAGTCCTGTCATCATTAGCAGACCTTAGGATAAGGTAAGCTACACGTTTTACCCTGATTTGGACTGTGGTTAACATGGTGCCATCCTTATCAGTGATCTCAGCCCTACTCAGTTACCTTTCAGGTAGATACATCAGGCAACTGCAAGCATGACTTCATAGGTGTAGCTGTGGCATGGGCTGTAGATAAGTAACATGCCATGTGTGAGATGTGTGTGTTTTAGGTGTTTTTGCTGTTGCTTGAGTGGTGGGTTTTTCATTATTATAGCTAATTTTTGTTATTACCTTCTTATCTTTAGTGAAATATTTTAATTAAGCAAGGGTTCAACTATTCTCTGGTATTAGTACCCCTGTGCTAATCAACCAACTGTCACAGTACCCCATGATATAATTTGATGCATGGGCAGAAGGCCCATGTTGTTGAGAGCCACAAATCTGTCCTAGTGTTCTAGTCCCATGGTTGCCCTTTGCAAGTTATGCTGCTGACATCCAAATGCAAATCACCCAGCAATTGTACCACATCTAACCATTGGACTAACTGGCTTGCCCATGTGCAGCAGTCAAGATATGGTTCATGCGAAATTTGTGATTATAACCAGCTCATTTTAGAATTTAGACACCTGACATAAATGTTAACCATCTTCTAATAAAGTACCCAAGGCAAGAGTGAAATTAGCCCAGAATTCATGGCGGAGAAGGGGGAGGCAGGGAGAAGAAAACTCAACACATTGTAGTGCTACAAAAGATGGACTAAGCTTCAAATTCCTCTCATCTAAGAAAACTGAAAGAACAGATCAGCCCTAAGAAGCATTGTACTGTGGAACTTTTCACCTGATAAACTTATGGAAAACAGAGGCACACCAATATGAATATGGAGAGAGCTTTTTCTTGAGGCACTAGACAAACTCTGGAGGCAATAGTTAGAGTATTTGAGTAATGAGGAGAAGAATTGTAAAGAATGAAATGGAGGCAAGCTGTGAATTTCTATATGGCATTGAATTACTGCAATTATTTTCTGAAGAATCTGGTCTTTCAATGGATATTTCATCTGATGTAGGGTGAAATAAAGCACTAAATTAACACTCCATTTCAACAGTGTAGCATAGTTCACTTAAGTCATTTCAGTTTACACTAGGTGAGACACACATAATTTAATATACATATTCATTTTTCCTAGAACTAATTAACAAATAGTTGGATAATTAATAAAACAGTCTTTGTCTGATTAACAGGAGAACCATGTTTGTTCTGGTGGTTTACTCCTGGAGGAATCAAGATCTACATATACACGTCTTCTGTTGTTTACCTAATATTTAAAAGCTCTCAGGGTGCCCTTCCTTTTACCCATTGAGAAGCAATGAACTGATAGGGAGCACTGCATTAATTACAACTTCATCTTGCATACACAAAAAATTACTGTTTTTTCTTTGAAACTTACTTATGCAGTTGGATGATTCCAAATTAACCCTAGACCACAAATAGGGAGCTCATCTTAAGGCTTAGTTAATGATGTTTCATCAATAGCAATTAAAAAAAAAAAAAAAGCCTTGCAAATTGATTTCCTCTATTTTTCATTACTGTGGGTTTGGTATGACTCACTGAAGACAGATTCCCAGTTTTCCAGTTAGCAGATGAGAGAAGAAGAAAGATGTTGCTACTAATTCCCAGATAAAGCAATTGTTTACATTTCAAATAGTTTCACTGAAATCACAGAAGCTATTCAAGAAATACAGCCCCCTTGTCATTTTGCATGTTGACTAAACCTTGATTGGCATTCTGTTTTTCTAAAGTTGGTTATTGTGTCCAGTTTCATTTCCCTTAATACAGAAATATTTCGGATGTACCTACTCAGGTAAAGATCCAGAAATACTTGGTATTCTTAGGTGCTAAACTCTAGATAAAAGCTGTGGCATATATCTTGCTTATTTAGCCTGCAAAACAATAGGAGAGCAAAAAAAAATGTGAAAGCACCCTACCCATAATAGAACATGATCGGAGTACAATTATGTGCAAGGTATTGTAAATATGAATGGGTGTTATGTTAGTGGTGCTTCAAAATCCATGCAGGTTCATGAAGAGGTTTCTCCTCCTCCTCAGTTATTCACCTGTGGATTAGTTACATTTTTCTCAATAGCAATCATGATAATAATAATAATAATAATTGCTGAATAAAAGTCAAAATGCACATTGTATTTTTTGCCAAACATCATAGCAATTCAACAGAATTAGTGCAGAAATGGAAAGCTGTACTAAAATACTTATGTAAATGTAAAAAATTGGAACATTATAATCTATGCAATTTATGTTAGAAAGAATACGCAGTCTTAGAAGGTATGCTTGAATGCTATTGTGATTTTGGCTAACTGTATGCTCTAGATTCTTTGTTTTGTCTGAATGGTGAAGCTATGTTTATCGCACAGAAGTCCAAATAACCTGTTCTGCTTTTCCTTATTTTTTAAGGAATTTAACAGGCAAAAATAACAACGAAATTAGATCAAATGAACACTTGATTAACTCACAACATGAACATAAAAATAACTCAAGATCCAGTATTTCAATCATATTTTTTTCAGATACCTTGCTCAGTTTTCAAGAGTTTGCTTGATACTTCGGAAAACAGAAACAGCAAACAGATGCTGGACTCTATCTAGCTACAATCAATGGCTCAAGCAACACCAACTTATAAGGCATTCAGGGGTCCATTTCTTTGAAAAGTAGCATGGCAGCTTAGACTCAACTATGTGACTATGTTGAAAATAAGCTTAAGTAGGTGCACTGTGCATGTAGAGGAACTTGTATAAGGGATATCAGATCTCTTAAGATACCAATACCTTAGGTCAGGCTGAAAGTCAGCTCACCAGAATAAAAAATATGATCTAAGACACAGACATTAGAAAACTAGAAGACATTAGAAACTGAAGTTGAACACAGTTATTGAAGGAAAAAAAAGAGACCTCACAGTACAAATTACATTAATCCAAAGGCTTAGATGTGTCCCCCCACACCTTTTAAAAAAATTCTTGAACTCTAAACAGATGATAATACTAATTTCTGTCTTTTTCTCTCTGGGAGGAAGCTGGCAGATTTTTTTTTTTAAATAATGAATTTGAAAAAATAAAAGTCAGAATTTTCTCACATGGTGTCTAGTTCTGGAAACCAAATTTGATGCATTTTAGATCAAATTTTGGCAGATGTTGAATGTCTTGCTGCCATGTCCAGTTTTGTCAGCCTCACTCAAAAGCTCTCAACAGCCAGGAAACTATTTGCTTAGCTGTTCCACTTAGTATTCCTTTTTCAAATAGGTATATAATCTGAACGAAATCTCAGAGAATTTTGGTTTAGTTTTTAAATTAAATGTTGGGTCAATTTATGTCATCTAATTCTGAATATATATGAGAGAAAAGACAGTATAAAATACGCTAAGCAAGTGTCAAGTGAAATTGCAAGAAAAACTGCTGTGCTGTCTAGATAGCAATAGTAATTTATTGCAATCCAATAAACCCCAATATTTTATGTCCTAAGCCCCAATAATTTTATGTCTTAAACAGAATTCATAACCCATTGGAGCCCCACTATGAACTACAACATATTCATAGAATCGTGGAATCGTCTAGGTTGGAAGGGACATTTAACATCATCTAGTCCAGCCATCAACCTAAGTCTGATTAAAAAAACCCATCATTAAACTATGTGAACCATTCAGAAGAAACTAACCCATAAGTGAGAAATGGAAACTCATTTTGAAAAAATAAATAGAGAAGAGTAAGGGAACTACATTTCGTACCATTACTCAGGCTCATCTGTAGCTGAGCTGTTGGATTGTCTGAAGAATAAAATATAGCTGAATACATCCTCAAGTGGTAGAATAAAGCCACAAACACAATCCTACTGCCTATAAGACAATAGAATATGAAGCTGAAGGGAAAAAAAAACTCAATGCAAACTTCAGGCAGCAGGACAATCAAAAGCCTGATAGCGCAATGTAGCACCTAAAACAGAGGGATATTATTTACTCCATGTAAAATGAGCTGGCATATTTATGCTTCAATGCTGAATTGAAGAGAGCAAAGTGAGAAGGTCTTAGAAAGTGGACTAGATAAAGAGAAAAGCTAGAACTTACAACTGTTAACATGGATAGAAATAGCACACCTTTAAGTTAGCTCTAGATAAATCTGGAAGACAGTAACATCAAATATTCAGTAACTTGAAACATAGGTCACACAATCAACAAATCAATCCTAGGTTGAAATTTTATACATGTACATTTACACAAAAGGGAAGTAGAATTACTTTTGTCTCATTCTTTTCATTTATATGAACAATTCTAATATCTCCTGTGTAGTATATATTCTCAATAGTGTTTTCAGCAACACTGTTACAGAGAAAACAGTGAGTATTTTTTTTGCCCAAAAATATACAGCAAAGACGGGGTCATTAATTTAGAATATTTTGTATTCACTGCTGCTGTGAAAAACTACAGAATACTTCTCCGGAGTGCATGGGAAAACTAGTACACTTTTCAGAAATGGACTTCACTTCAGGCAAGATCTTTTCATACAAAAATTTGTGGATAAATAAGGCTAAACCAGCTTTAATTAGTCCTATCCCTCCTTTACAATAACTCATGAATAAAAATGATCGTTTTTTTGTTTCCATGGCAACCTTCCCTTATGAAGCTTTTTAAAGAGTTTTTGTAGTAAGAATTTTTTACTCAAAGATGTACAGAAATCCTCAACTTTCACACTCCAAAACCACATCCAGTTCTTAATGTCAGGCTCCATGATTGTTGTAGATAGGTTTGACAAATAACAAAGCAAAAAAAAAATATTTTCAATATTAAGCAAATAAAACTAAGATTCCATTTTCTATGTCAAAAAATGAACAACTAAAAAGTTCACCCCAGAACTGAACATTAATTGGAGATAATGGCTGAATCTTATCTATACCTAGAGAGGCACTTCTAAACTAGAGTGCTTTCTTAAAGAAGAGTACCTGCTTCAAGCAGTCATCTAATTTTTAACTCTCCTACTGACTGGGTTTCTAAGGTCTTAACCCTGATTCTGTGACAAGTGCCTTTTGTTGATGATAATTCTTAACTCAAGAGAAGAAAAGATTCTGTTCTACTTGCAATAATGTTTTACAGCTCTTTTTTTTTCAGCCATTTAAGAGAAATAATTAAGCTTCATCAGTAGAGGAAAGATAGGTAAGGGAAACAGGAAACAATATTTATACAGAATTTAGTGTTCTAGAACCTTGGTATGCAAAGCCACAGCCTTTCTCTTTGGTCCCCTTTACAGCTGGATACCTCAGGCCTGCCTCATACTCTAAGTTACTCTTCTTTCATTGACTCAGGGTATCTATTCATTAAATGCAAAAATAATGACTCTGTTGCAAGAAGAAAACTTGAGAGTCCTTTTACACACAAAAAATGCTCAGTTTCTGTGTCCCTGCAAAAGCTACTGGTAGCAAGAACACAAAGATTATGGTAGTCATGGTGGGAACTGTGAAGAAGTTCCTTAAGAGGAAATCAACTGATCAGTTGCAGATCAGATTGTTGCAGTAAAAGAGAATACCTTTGTACATGTAGAGTTATGTATAACAACTTGTTCTGTGTGTGAATTGATGATCCAGCTATTTAATAGTTTGCTGATGTTTATAAAAATAGCCCAAAGATATGGGGGAAGAGGAGGAAGGAAAACTGATACAGCATCATATGAATATATTCTCACATGACAGAGTTGTAAAGCATGCACATAAACATCTAACGCTATTAGCAAAAGTGAGAGAGAGGTGATAAAAAAAAATCTTGTCTTTCGAAACTCTCCAAATCAAATCCCTCAATGTTTAAATATGCTGACGTTTGCATACTGCAAAACAAAAAGTCATGCAAAGCAAATACTGTATAGCAACTATAAAAGAGTTCAAAGTGAACCACTTTGGAAATGCTGCAATAGAAGAGTTATCACCTCCTTTCAACAGAGAGATTTTGAAGATGTATCCGCTGTTTCGTTCTGCCAAAAGGTAAAGAGATAACAAAGGAACACATCAACAGATTTCAAGGATTTTTCAGCCAAAATCTGAAAGCCCCAAAGAAGTTCCACCTGTAACATGCCAGGCAGGATTTTTACTCATGCTTCAACATCACCACATGTTGTTCAGTCCAAGTTTAAAGTGTTGTTGCTTTAAAAGATCAAAGCTCTTCTAAATGTCATTGTTCATATATGTCACATGCTTAAGTTTCTTTCTGGAGCTCCTGGCATTTGAACATTTATATGACAGTATGGATTTAGGGGTTTTCATGCCATTGAAACTGATACTCTGTCCATAAGAAATGTGACCTCTGAACACTGCACCCTATGTGATATGGTGTTCTTTGGAGTTAGTGGAAAGACAATTGTCATGCTCTTAATGATTACAATGATTGAACTATATCTAAATAGTTCAACTAAATAATTGGCTTGATGTACTGAGGCATACAGCATCTGTAACTCCCACTGAACTTGAACAGATGTGGCAGTTCAACAACTCTGAAAGTAAGACTTTTATAATATTTATGTCATTGTTTCTAATGCCTCCTGAGAAGCATGAAAAAAGTCTGTTTGAGCTCTGTAGTGTTTTCTTTCATAACGCACATGTTCGGCTTTGTTATTCTCAGTAGCCTCATGAGTCTTTCTGTGCTGATATGATTCATATAATGATCTGGGGGAAAATGGAATATTTTTAATAAAGGATTACACTGAAGTTATAGATAGATATAAGAAAAAAATAATTCAAATGGGAGTCTAGCAAACTTGACAATGCCTCTTTAATTTACCCAGCTTTTACAGATAAGCCAATTGCTGGATGTATTTATGGTAAAGGCAAAGGATGAGAGATTTAAGCTGAATTCCTTATTCTCTGAAGAATTCTGTTTGACCTTGAGCAAGTCACCTCAGTTCTCTGTGTACCAGGTATAGTTTAGCGGTACTATTTAGGCTGTAAATTCATAGAATCACAGAATGGTTTGCGTTGGAAGGGACCTTAAAGATCACCTAGTTCTAACCCCTTTGCCACAGGCACAGACACCTCTCACTAGACCAGGTTGCTCAAAGCCCCATCCAGCCTGATCTTGGACATTTCTAGGGAAGGGGCACCCATAACTTCCCCGGGGAACCTGTTCCAGTGTCTCACCACCTTCACAGTAAAGAGTTTCTTCCTGATATCTAATCTAAATCTCCCCTCTCTCAGTTTAAAACCACTGCCCCTCGTCCTATCACTACACTTCCTGACAAAGAGTGCCTCCCCATCTCTCCTGTAGGCCCCCTTTAGCTACTGGAAGGCTGCTATAAGGTCTCCCTGAACCGTTCTCTTCTCCAGGCTGAATAACCCCAACTCTGTCAGCCTGTCTTCAGAGGAAAGCTGCTCCAGCCCTCGGATCATCTTTGTGGCCCTCTTCTGGACCCATTCCTATAGGTCCATGTCCTTCCTGTGCTGAGGACTCCAGAGGTGGATGCAGTACTCCAGGTGGCGTCTCACGAGAGCAGAGTAGAGGGGCAGGATCACCTTCCTCGACCTGCTGGTCACACTTCTTTTGATGCAGCTCAGGATGCTGTTGGCTTTCTGGGCTGTCAGCGCACATTGCCGGCTCATGTTGAGTTTCTCATCCATCAACACCCCCAAGTCACTCTCCTCAGGGCTGCTCTCTAGCCATTCTCCCCGCAAACTGTAATTATTCCTGGGATTGCCATGACCACGGTGCAGGACCCTGCACTTGGCTTGGTTGAACTTCATGCGGTTTGCATGGACCTACCTCTCAAGCCTGTCCAGGTCCCTCTGGATGGCATCCCTTCCCTCCAGTGTGTCAACCGCTCCACACAACTTGGTTTCATTGGCAAACTTGCTGAGAGTGCACTTGATCCCACTAGTGCTAGTTCTGTAACCTTACTCTGGAATCCTCTTTTATTCCAGTTAAAGCAGCCACTCCATCAGTGGTTACACTTGTACTTTTTTTCATAAAACACTGCTTTTTATTAAAGAATTCATTTACTGTTGAGAATATATCTTCTCCATTACTTCTTTCCTCTCATGGCTCACAAAACAGTAGTTCTTAGTGTCTTTTGTTATTGAAACAATCTAGCAAATACCATAAACAGCGACGTGTTAGAAACACATGCACTTTTAGCCAATTGTGTAGCAAACCTTCTACACTGCATAATTTATTCTAATACATGCTTCTTCAAACTTTTGGCAATGTTTTCTATGCATCTTCCAACATTATTTGCTGGCAAAGGAATACATTTTAGTTTGTTGCCATATTGTTTTCTGTGCATTTCAGCCATTTCTACCATGGCAGATTTTTGTCTTTTGCTCTTAAGTAAGAAACCTCAAGAGAGGCTTCTAAACATTTATCATTAAGTTTAATGAAGTACTGGGTTGAGTATCACGTGATTTTAAACTTCACTGATTATGTCTGATTAGATTGTCATTGGTTTTACCTTATAATATGACTGACAAAAAGCTTGCATGAAAAGTAGGAGAAATGTCACCTTTGCCCGTTTCTTCTTGCTTGCTTGTGCTCACATTATTAGAATTATTTTCAACTTAAGCAACTTGTCCATTTTGTGAAGGTTAGTTTAGTTAAAGCTAGATAATATAATCTTAACAAGGTCTTATGGGTCCTTAAAAAAGGACCCATAAACTGCAATATATCACAGTAGGCTGAAAGTGAATGAACAATTGAGGGCACCATTGTTGCCTCCTCCGTGTTGTGGAACACCCACTCCTCCCCCGGGACACTTTGGTGACCATGTTGGTGACGTGGTACTCTGACATATAGGCAAAGAGAGGGTGCCAGTGTCAAGCCATATATTAAAAATTAGCAAAGCTTTTTT
>VXAK01008730.1:175069-275132 GCA_013399435.1 Arenaria interpres | reverse complement strand
TTCCTGAGAGGGTGGTCAGGCACTGGAACAGCCTGCCCAGGGAGGTGGTGGAGTCACCATCCCTGGAGGGATTTAAGATAACGTGTAGATGTGGCACCTCAGGGCATGCTCTAGTGGCCAAGATTGTAGGGGTTTTTTGTGTGTATCGTTGGACTCGGTGACCTCAGAGCTCCTTTCCAACCATGACAATTCTGTGATTCTTTGATAAAAACACAAATACACAAACCCACAAGTATAATTGTATATTGCATTGCCTCAAGGCAGAGCCTTTGGTGGGAATCAGGTGCCTCTGTTAGCTTCAGTTAATTTAGATCACTGAGTAGAGCAGGGATGATAAGGAGCAAATGTCACTTCTAGTAGTATCTAAAACAAACAAGCAAATGGAAAAGCTTCTGGTTGTTCCAATCTGCTTGCATCCAAATGGTAAGTTATCCTGCCGCTGTCCTTTCTCAGTAACTCATTTTGCCATTCATCTCCATGGTATGGATAGCGCAGGATAAGCCTTGCATTCCACAGCATCACACTGGAAGTCTCTGTAGGTTTGCGTCCCTCTCCATGTTCTCATATCCCTAAGTGCTAAGCTATCCTAGGCCAATCTGCTCACTTGAGCACTTGGCATACGAAATCATCCCAGATTTTTCCTGGAGAACTTCTCTGTCATCAGGCTGAGTTTCTTCAGAAAAGAGAAATCTAAGCCATGGCTTACAAGGGTATAGAGCAGGTTTGAATGCATCATCTATCACAGGTAAATAGAGAAAGGTAAACCCAGCAGTGTAGTGAAAGTTATATTAGTTATCATAAACTATAAAATTAGAATAAATATTCACCACAGAAAGCTAAAAAGGGCCTTCCTGGTTGTGTTGCAGATATCGTGCAGCCTCAGAGCAGGAACATCACTAGGCAGCATGTCTTCTAGACGCCCAGGTGGATGCTAATGTAGCTGAGGGGTCGTGTGACACTGGTGAGGTTGAGTGTGTATGTGCTAGAAAACTCCTTTTAATGGGGTGCAAAAGGCAAGTCATACAGCTTGTCCAAATTTTTTTCTCCAGGTTTGGTGCAGCCATGCCAAAGGCGAACTAAACGCCATGGTGTGGACACAACTTACACATGGCACTCTGTAAATTGAATTTGGAAAGAATTTCCAAAGGCAGTATATGTGCAGCTCTATTGTCGAAATTTAGCCGCTTAGCTTCAGCCTCCCAGGTCTGAGTATTTTCAATGTTATTACACTTCAGTAACACTTAGATGTGATTAGAACTTGAGAAAAATAAAGTGGCAGAATTTGACCTGCTGGATATACTGAACGGATCTGTTGAAGATAATAAGCAAACTTAGCCTCTGAGGGTTTAAACATTCAAACAGCTTTCGCTTTCATTGACATTTGGCCTATCTGGTTCCACTTGGGAAGAAGTGATGAAATAATACTGAAAATACATAGTTTCTTCTCTCTCAGTACTTCAAACTTCAACCATGCACATAGAATTGCGCTAACACTCATTATTCTTCACATAATCTTTAAAGAAGTAGGCTATTCCACAGTTTTTAATTGCATGAAAGTTAAGATTTTGGAATGTGTTTTTGTTTTCTTACAATTAAGTAACATTATTTCAACCCTTGGAAAAAAAGCACCCAATACTCTACTAAATTGCAGAAAGAAAAGTACTTTTCTCAGAGGTTCACTGCCGCTGACCTTCAAGGCCAAGGATCATAGACTCATAGAAGTTTGGGTTGGAAAGATCATCGAGTTCCAACTCCCTGCCCTGGGGAGGGGAACCTCCTGGTAGATCAAGCTGCTCAAAGCCCTGTCCATCCTGGCCTTGAACACCTTCAGGGATGGGGCAGCCACAGCTTCTCTGGGCAACCTGGGCCAGTGTCTCGCCACCCTCATGGCAAAGAATTTCTTCCTGGTGGCTTTTACCTTTTGAGACAGGGCCACATCATGCTGCATCAAGTTCAAAGGTGTTCTTAATGAACCAACATGGCTCTCTAGGGACCCAGAGTCCACCAGTCCAGAGGACAAGTGAAGTTCACCAAACTCAAATAATCTCTAGTCTCTTTGGAGCTTTTCATCTCAGTCCTCAGAAAAATAAGAAAAACAGTTTAAAAGAAACATAATGAAGCAGACAGTAAGGGTCTGGAGTGTAAGCAGTATCTTTACAATGGATCAGTGCTCCCTGTCTTTCAGCACATAAACTCTACTGTAAATGGGATCAGCTACCAACCGAGAGAAATTAGTGGAATACAGTATGCAAATATTGGTAATACCTATTTCTTGCTATAAAGCATCTAGCAAATCTAGCATTTTTCTCTAGCTAAACCCTGCAAGCGAAAGAAACGTTACTATGCCAGTGTTCATAAAACAGTTCCAAATAGTATTAGCTTAGAATTGTAATAAAACACATTATCCTTCACAATAATCTTTAAAGAAATAGTGGGTTGTTTTTTTTAATGAAACAGTTTAATAACAGAATGTTAAGGTTTTGCAATGGGTTTTTCTTTGGTGGAATTAAATAGAATGTATTCATCCTTTAAAATTAAGTGCACAAAAAAATCTTAATTTTATGACCACCAACTGTGATCGTGCTAACAGCAATGAAATTGATGAAATAGGATACATAATTTTAATTCATGGGAACCTCTTGTTCTTCAATTTCCCTGTTGCTGTTACGTTGTTAAGTGGATAAAAGAAATTTTATTTTTTTTCCTTTTTTTTTTTTTTTTTCCATACTGCCATGGCATTTGTTTCATAGATAATCAGGCCTACAGTGTCCTTTTATGGCACCAACGCTGGAAACAGCCTGCAAAGAGATCTAGTAAAATATGCGGCATAACTAGTTACTGGGCAGAATTTCAGGCTGTGTTTTGGAGTATTTTTACAATTGTTTATCAGGTTTGTATACATATAGAAAGACCAATTAACTTACACTGGACACTACAAGTCCATGAGAATATCCTGTGTAAATATAACGAATGAATTCTGGAAGCAAACGCCTCTGTGAAATAAATTATTCGACCGTTTTGGCAGACAGCTTGTCCTTTATCCTATGCTTCAGTGGAAAGCAGAAGAAAATGTAACTGGAGTAGCCTTGTAACATAACATATGTAAATCTTTTCTGAGCTATTCGGTGGCAATTTAAATGCCCTTAAGCATGCAGACTGATGGTCTTGGTAATTGTTTTCCCAGTCATTTGGGAATCTCCTAATCATTCCTTAAATTTTGCATCACTAACACCTGTACTCTCTCATCAGAGGCCTTTGGGACTGTGGGCAGAACTAGTTGCTGATGTAACTCTAAATTTCACTGCTGAGAACAAGTGTGCAGACAGCCTTTGGTTCAGTGGAGATGTTACCTACGTGTGAACAATGAATATTAACAAGTCACTTCCTGCTGCACAGATTTAGGTAGAGTTGCTTTGTGTTGCTAAAGAAATGTCAGCATTTTCTGTAGGTGGTTTATATATCCATTGACTAAATCTGAACGGCACTTAGGGAATACACATTTGCATCAAAGGAGCTATAGAAATTGCCCTGATGAAGCGAATCCAAGTACAAATTAATTCATTTATCATGAAACAGATATCTTAACAAGTGAGTATTTTCCTATATCCTGCTCAGCCTCCTTTCACTTTTTGCCATTGTTAGAAGGGACAAGATAAATCCCAGAAACTTTATCAGTCACCAAACTTTCTTTTCGTGTGGCTAACAAAGAAAATAAAAATGATTGAGAATCAATTGTTCTTGTAAAGCCCTTAAGAACAGTCTGCAGCCTTCCAGCAGTTTTATTCAGCTCTATGAGCAGCAGCCAACTATGGCCCTTTTGTTATTAATTAGATTTAATTCATTTTCAATATGTCTTCATTTATACATTCAATATTGCAGAAATCAGCACCACTATACAATCACCCCTTTCCACATACACTCAGACAACCAGTATCTTCCCCACTGCCAGACCTGGAATCACCTTTGATGAAATGTTTCCCTGGTGGCTCATTGACTTGAGCAAAACTGTCACCCTCTACAAAAAGCAGATCCAACCTTCTGCTGGGGAAAGCTTTACGGGCTTCTGGCTGCGGCATCCCTTCAGAATGTTGCAGCGCTCACACTTTGGAGAAGTGGCTGTAGCAGATCAGCAAAAAGCTTCATCTGGCCGGGCATCCTGCCACCAGAGGTGGCCGTCAGTGAGCGCCTGCCCAGAGGTCATGCGGTGGTGACTCTCAAGTATATTTTCCCAGCTCCGGGAGTTTGTACCTTAGAGATTTCCTGAACGAAAAAAAAAAGTGTTCTCCCTATAGTTAATAACCCTCCTCATGGATCTGTCGTCCACTCTGATTCGTTTAACTGCCTTTTGGCACTGTGTAAATGTTTAAGGATCCACAGCACCCTGTCGCAAGGAATGCCTCGGCTTCATTATGCGTTGTGTGAAAACAGAAAGTCTGATCTGCAAAGGGCAAACTCAGCACCCGAGAGACTTCACAGTTAGCCTAGCCTTTGGAAAGGATTTAGGATGAATTCACTGTGATGGGCTCTTTCTGATTGGAAATGCCATTTTGTACATGATCTGGGACTAGGTATCTGCAAAGAACTTCCTGAAATGAGAGCTACGGGACGTGATCCTGCATTGGAATGAGGTGCTTCCTTAACAGACAGCCTGGGTGAAGGGAAGAGCTGCCGAGAAGAGGGGCTTCCTGGCACTGAACGGAGGGCAAAGTATAAGGAGCAGAACCAGAGCTGCCAGCGTTACACGTGAAAACTGGAACCCAGCTTGGCTCAGACTGGGGACCGGTATTAATCATCTGTGAGCTGGGGTAAAAACTACCAGCAGGCAAACTGTAATGGGCACAAAGCCTGTATTTGCTGTCATTGATGGAAGTTTGTCACTTTTTTCATTTATCTTTTTTTTTTTTAGCTGAAAAGACTATGACAGATACTGAGGCTCTGCCTCACAGCAGAGCTAGAAATAATGATCTCATACAAATGGATTAATGTAATGTATTTAAAAATGAAAAGGATTAAGCTCGCTAAATTATTTAGGTCTGCTTATGAATATACATGCAAGTATAGACAGAGCTTTTCCTTTTATTTTTTACTTGAAGATTGGATGTCTTTTAAGAAAAAGAAAGAAAAAATCCCATATCAAATAAGGATGAAATTGAAATCCTTCTCCCTTATTTAACTGAGCCTTTTCTCTGTAAACAAATGTGACCCCGGTTTTGTGTTGGTGGCATTAAAGATCCTGATTTCTGCATTAGCCCCAGATATTTTTTCACTTGAGTTACAGGAAATGAGATGGGAACCTCTCCTCAGATAAAAATATAATTCCGCTGTGATTCAAGCACGTTGTAAAGAGGACTGGATTTCCACACAGACAAAGCTGTGAGCCACCATTAGATCACTGGTATATCTACAAAGGCCAGTCATGCTGAGGCAGTGACAGGTGCATATATTATCACATCCCAAGCTCATAGTTAAGATCTGAATCTGAAGAATTTTGGGCTGAGTGATGCATAAATATATTACAAGAAAGACAGGCGTGCAGTGATGACCAAAATTATAATTGTAAAGGGCTTCTTTTCTAACTCCATGCTTCAACCACTCAAAAACCTCAAATACTCACTCTAGTGATTGAAATATTCCTACTTTTAGCGTCTTCAACATGATACCAGCAATATCTGTGCAGGAACATTTCAGCCATTTCATTTGAATAGGAAAGTGAGAAAAAACATAATGTAACTTAGCCCTTATAGGAAGATTATTTTAAGGATCTTCTGAGCTGTTTAAATGATGAAGCACCAGGAACTGTGCAGGTGAAATGCGAAGAAATGACCTTCCCTGAATATGCATTTATATGTGTTCTAATTCACATCCACACAATGTAAAACAGACCAAAACGTTGTCATACATGGCACACTGGAAAATCAATATGGTACAAGCTGACATCTTCTGACAAAAACGCTCCATTTTAACCAGCATCTTGTATGTTGATTTACGACGCTTTCTGTGCTATAAATCGCAACATGTGGCAGGCAACATTATTTTGGTACCAGATAAAGATGTCAAAGAACCTGGCATTGTTATATGTTATTTCAGAAGTATAACTTACATCTCATACTGAATCTGACACAGAGCAAGAGGAGTTCTGAGATATAATTTACTCAATACTCTAAGAGGCGAGAAAGGTTGGGTTCTCCTGCTACAACCAATCATAGAATCATAGAATGGTTAGAGTTGGAAGGGACCTTAAAGATCATCGAGTTCCAACCCCCCTGCCCTGGGCAGGGACACCTCCCACCAGACCAGGTTGCTCAGAGCCCCATCCAGCCTGGCCTTGAACCCCTCCAGGGATGGAATCAACCATCCCTGAAGTTTTACCTGAGGACAGGTAAGCCACTGAGATGGATCAGCTGCATTCTTTGGCCATGCACGGAAAACAGTGATCCAGAAGCAAGTGGTCCAAGTACTCAGTGTTCATTTTGATAAATAAATTGTGTCCATTTTTTGATCGTTTTGTGCATGGTGGGAGAACAAGAGACAAGAGTCATAAACTGACACAGGGGAAATTCCAACCGGATACAAGAGGGAAAAGAAATCGCTGTGAAGATATAATGTAATCTGCATCTTGGAGGTCTCGAAGACCTGAATGGACAGAACCGTAAGCGACCTGGCTTACATCCAATATTGATCCTGCTCTGAGCAGGAGGCTTGACTAGAGACCTCAGGAGGTCCCTGCCAACTGAAAGGAGGGTCTGATTCTGTGACCCTGTTTGATGCTCATCATTTTGAATACAGGAAAAAAAAAAGAAAAAAAAAAGAATTCCCTTCCTGTTTTTAAATACTATATGAAAATGATAGAACTATATGTAAGAATAGCTAATACGTACTCAGAAGAGAAATTTTTCTTGTCAATGGATAAAAAAGGAGTGTCAAGACTATCTCTCTTGAAATCAATCGCATAAATTCCCATGAGTAACGTCAGAGTTAGGATTTCATTTCGTCTGTTACTTTGATAAGCTCTCACCATAGAAGTGCAAACTGTTCATATCCAAACACTAAACATCATTATGCATCAAAAGAGTGCCTAAAGTAAGCTGCAAAGCTTTGAAGGAAACGTGCTCATCCAGAGCACTGACTTCGGAGCCATGGGGAAAACAAAGAACTCTGTTTAGCCACCAAAACTTCAGATACCTCAGTTTGGAGGTGTTTCTCCTATCCTGAGGTTCAATTTATGAATCTGCAAAATAACCATATTATTATGAAGGTTATAGAAGGGATTATCAGACAGTGATGTTATGTTACAGTATAAGACTCTCACCTTGACAGTATTGCTAGTCTTCACATTATATATGCAAGTTTAAGGTGCAATTTCTTGATAAGGAAGATGCTGAAAAATGAGAGAGAAGGATTGACCTTTTCCTAACTTCTTTTATTAGAGACCACCACAGGGATAAGGTTTTTTTTTTTTTTTTTCTGGAAAACAAATACAGGAATTCAGTCTGAAATGACAAAATAATTATCTGCTTTTTGATGGCCTCCTCCTTTAAAATGAAATAAATCTAAAAATTCTCTAGACTGTATGTCAGCAACTTGTTGTCCAAATAGAAACTGACCTGCACATTTTTCAAGCTGAAAACTGGGAAATTTTCTGCAATTATGCTTGTTGTTTTCTCAGTATAAATTTCGGTTTGATTGCATTTGAAATTCCTTCAGATATATATTCTGTGTGCATCAGGTCCTCATGCTTTGCTAGCACAAATATTATGAAAAAGACATTTGAAGCCTGAATAATTACATTTTGTGTGAAAGAAAATGTAAATGAGATTTTCATAAGCTCATTTTAAAAGCAACAGTTCACATACATTAGGCTGGATGGCAGTCTGACTCATTCAAGAAAGAAAAGGAATAACATTTCTTAAACAAGTACTTATAATTAAACAACTATATGAATTTTTGAATTGGGTACACTTAACAAGAGATAAGCCATCATTCACTACCAATTCAGTTTATAATTTTCATTGACATTCTCTATTATTGTTTACCTGTTTTTCAAAATTATCTGGTGAACAACAATGAGGAAATTATTTTCCAGCATGAAAACCAGGGAAAAACTGCTTCAGATGAACATATTTAGGCATTTCACTCTCTCTTAAAAAAATTCAAATAGTGGATTTATTTATTTTGATATGATGAACATACTGTGAATAATTGACAGGTCGGAGGTAATTCTAACATACTTGTGAAATAATGGAATATGTGTGAAAAGCATGAAATTGCAATACTGAATAATGATAAATATACCTGCTATTAAAGATACAACTATGTTGCATTCTCAGACTCATATTTTTGGTCTAATGACATATTACTGAAGATATAAGAATAAAAATGCAAAAGAAAATGAATTGGTATCCCTGAATTTCAGAGAAAAAGACATTTTTATATAGATGACACAGGGAAGTACTAAATAAATAAGATCATAATATTATGCAAATATAGAAGTTTTTTTTTTTTTCTAGACAAAAAGTTTCGAAAATGTCTGTGATACCCTGGTGGATGGACATTATAGTGGAGCCAGTCCAAAACAAAATTCAGTGTAGAAATTAAGTAGTTCTAAGTGCCTGTGGAACGTGCATATATATATGTATATTCATATACACACACACTTGGAAATAAATATATATATTTGTATGTGTGTTTATATATATATAAAGATATACTTGGAAGTAAGGTAGCATCATGTTCAATATTTTTGGTAGTAATATGTATTTTGAAGGACTTTAATGCAGCATAAGTAATATCACCAGGATTTCCTTGAAAAATCTTTCAAGATTTCTCTTTCCAAGAGAAAAATATCTCAAATTAAAAGTTTTTAAATTTTTTTTTTCCCCAGCATTTCTAGTTATGCCTCATCAAGATCTTGTAAACGTATTTTTTTTCCTCTTCTTTTTTTTTTTATGGAACCCCTCATACCTCTAATCATTTTTTATGTATTCCGTTTCTATTTCTGCCACTGGAGTTCTGCATATTAGCTGTCAAGTCTCTCTTCCTTGAAAGTGTTTACAGGGTATCTTACTGGCAGGAATATTACTGGCAGGAATATTACTAAAAAAAATAGTGGAAAGCAATAAATTCCATGCAATAATTTATTTCCTGCTTTTTCTGTTTGAAAATAATGCTCTCACAGAACTTGACTTCGGAAACTACATCAGTTGTTTTAGTGGTTTGCTGATGTGCACTATGGATTTTGGCGTTCTACCGTATCAGACTGATAATTCTTCACTACCTGTTTGTATGTCATTTGTGATGCCAAGTTATGCAGCAGATATTAAAAAAGAGAATGTTTACTTGATTCTCAAGTAATGGCAGCGTTGCACAAAATATAGAAAGCTAGGGTCTAACAACATCTGAAGGCAATTTCTGAGAATCTATAGGTTTTTCTATGGATCCTGCACTTTTTCTGCCACTATCACCCCCACGATACACTAAAGAGACAAGGTAACATCGAATCCAGGCTTCATTCCTGTCCAAAATTCACAGTTGGTAAGAAAATGTGCTATTTGGTGGGGTTCAGGCCTTTAGTGGCACTTTGAAGGCACGTTTGCATCAGAACACGCATCGGAAAGCATGTTGCATCAAATATGTTGCAATCATATTTGAGAAGTCGTGGCAGTGGGATGAAGTTCCTGCTGTCTGGAAAGGGGGAAACATAACCCCCATTTTCAAAAAGGAAAAAAAGGAAGACCCAGAGAACTACAGGCTGGTCAGTCTCACCCCTTTGCTCGGCAACATCATGGAGCAGATTCTCCTGGTAACTATTCTAGGGGACATGAAAAATAAGGAGGTAACTGGTGACAATCAAGATGGCTTCACTAAGGGCAAATCATGCCTGAAAATTTGGTGGCCTTCTACAGCAAGGTTGCGCTGTTGGTGGATAAGGGAAGAACAACAGACGTCATCTACTTGGACTTGTGCAAAGCCTTTGACGCTGTCCCGCACAACGTCTTGGTCTCTAAATTGGACAGACATGGATTTAATGGATGGACCTCTCGGTGATCACGAAGTGGCTGGATGGCCACACTCTAAGTCTTGCAGTCAACAGCTCAACGTCCAAGTGGTGACCAGTGACGAGTGGTGTTCCTCAGGGGTCAGTGCTGAGACCAGAGCTGTTTAACATCTTTGTCAGTGACATGGACAGTGGGATTGACAACAAGTCTGCTGACAACACCAAGCTGTGTGGAGCAGTCGACACGCTGGAGGAAAGGGATGCCATCCAGAGCGACCTGGACAGGCTTGAGAGATGGAGCCCATGTGAACCTCATGAAGTTCAACCAGGCCAAGTGCAACGTCCTGCACATGAGTTGGGGCAATCCCGGGCATAAATACAATTTGGGCAGAGAATGGCTGGAGAGCAGCCCTAAGGAGAATGACCTGGGGTTGTTGGTGGATGAGAAGCTCAACATGAGCCAGCAACATGTGCTGGCAGCCCAGAAAGCCTCCCACATCCAGGGCTACATCAAAAATAGTGCAGCCAGCAGGGCAAGGGAGGTGATTCTCCCCCTCTGCTCCGCTCTGGTGAGACCCCACCTGGAGTATTGCGTTCAGCTTTGGAGCCTCCAACATAACAACACGGACCTGTTAGAGTGAGTCCAGAAGAGGGCCATGAAGATGATCAGAGGGCTGGAGCACCTCTCCTATGAAGACAGGCTGAGAGAGTTGGGGGTGTTCAGCCTGGAGAAAAGAAGGCTCTGGGGAGACCTTAGAGCCCCAGAGAGATGGGGAGGGACTCTTGATCAGGGAGGGGAGCCATAGCACAAGCGGGAACGGTTTTAAACTGAAAGAGGGGAGATTTAGATGAGATACCAGAAAGAAATTCTTTGCTGTGAGGGTGGTGAGAGCCTGGCCCAGGTTGCCCGGAGAAGCTGCGGCTGCCCCATCCCTGGAGGGGTTCAAGGCCAGGCTGGATGGGGCTTGGAGCAACCTGGTCTGGTGGGAGGTGTCCCTGCCCAGGGCAGGAGGGTTGAAACTGGATGACCTTTAAGGTCCCTTCCAACAGGAACCATTCCATGATTCTATGAACAGGAGTGCATAATTTGGTCTGCAGTGCTTAGTAGGACAATTTATTCCTTGTTTATAAAAATAACAGAATTATAGACAGAATTAATGACCTTGCTTATTTTTTTTTTTTGACTTGTTTACTTCTCTTTCCTAAATTTTCTTCCCTTTCTCCTAACTTTCTGCTACCATGTTGGTTCAAGCTCAATCTAAATCAAATGAGAGTATTGTGCCCTCTTTCTCCAGCCCGTGGGTTCATTTCTGTGTCCTCTCTTGTTTCAGCAACGCTGTCTGTCTAGTCATGAGGAAGTCATTACACAGAGCCAGACCGACAGAAAATAAACTCTACAAAGAGAAAGCCAGAGTGCCCAGCCATGGGAGATAGAGGAGGATGGCACTGCCACACCAGCTTGGCTCGGAGCACAGTGCTGTGGAAATGCCACACAAGGGAAGGCTGGAGGTATTTTTTCCTAATACACACAAACATTTTAAAGGAATTGTAAAAAGAAGTCTTAATTATTTTTTTTTTTTCCTTTAGGAAATAAGCTTTATCCAAACTTTATTCCAAGTAAAAAGTTGTGCTTCTTTCCAAGTACAGATATTTCATTTTCCCTTTTTCTTTTTATTCACCGTGAATACTATACTCCATGCAGAAGTTTTGATGGAAAACTCTGAATAGCTTTTGTACTTTGGATTTGAAAAATTAACTGCAACCTATTGAATTAGCAAGTGCTTAAATTGCTCACAAAATTGAGTAGAGCACACTGATGCTTTGTTCAAAGAAGTTTACTCTTTCTTCTTTTTTTTTCTCCCGAGTTTTCTCAGTAACTACCAAATCTGAAAACAATTTGCTGTGTGGCTTAGTCATTCCTTTTGCATGATAACCGCTTAGAAGCAATGATAAGTGACTTCCCCCTCATTCCTCACGGGCAGATAACTGGTGTAGGAATCGGTGAATGACTGCGATGGAAAGAAAGAATTTGTAGGCAGGAGAGGTTGAAGAAAAAAGGTTCCTGTCTATTCAGGAGGATTTTTCATGTCATTCTCTGTATTTGCTGAAGAAAATTATCATAAAAGCGTGACTAAAGTCAGAGAAGGGCCCTCCTTTTTGTAGCAGAGGAGGGAGGAATTTGTGTCATGCGATCATAAACTACAGTAACTTGGAATTGAGATCTCAGTAAGTTCTCAGTACAAGATCTGTTGTCATCTAATGTACATTAAAAATGTTTGCCATTACTACCCAATTAAAAATATTGGTATAATTTGTCAACAAACACATGTTATCTGGAATAAGAACTATCTAAAAGATCTTGAAAAAACAGTTCTCCATATGACATTCATATTAATTATGGGAGTTTCTCCTTGGCTCAATCATGGATTGACACTGTGCATCTGCAGTGCTCCTGCTATTAATGTTTCTGTCAAGGACACAAAGGAAAGCAAGAAACCACTAATGAAAAATTGCAAGTTGAAAAAAGAAATGCTAAATAATAATAATAAAGACTGAGTACTTTGCTTGAATTGGATTAAACATCCTAAAGAGATTATTTTGATGCAGTCAAAACTAAAGTTATATATTATCTCAGAAAAAAACCCACCCAAACCAAAAAAGCCAGTCAAATACATAAAATGAGGAGCTTGTCTTAAGAATCGGATAAACATAAAAGGGTTACAGCAGACTAGCAACTCAAGGTGAGCTTCCAGTATGCAGTTTTGTCAAACAGGCTGTTGAGATTCCTGGATAGATGAACAGTGTTCCTGTGTACAAGGAAGGTGTGATTGTATGCAATTGGTGGGATGAAAACCAGAAAATGGCATATATTCAGATGCTCACATATTTAGAAGATCCTAAAAAAGTTTAGAAGGTGGAGAAAAGGACCCCAGAAACGACATAAGGATTACAGAAATGGTTTAGAGTGAGAAGACACAGCCAAAGAGATGACTTGATGATAGTGAGGAAATACTTTTTGATTAGTGATGGAATAAAAGCACCTTTTTATTCATCTTTTTAATTCAATCACTGACACGTATGTACATCCTCCACATTTGCAGTCATTTGCACAGCTTTGACAGTCACCCCTGCTAATAACGTATGGGGCAGATATAAACAGTTGTTGAAGAATCAAGAAGACAAATGTTTCTTTTTTGGATGTTCCTTTGTCACTAGACTGTTAGTGCTGCTGTTCCTTGGCCTCAGATAAAGCAAGGAGACTGACAGTTAGTTAGAGGTAGACAGGGACAGTTTCAAGGGCAGCCTGGAAAGGGAGAAGAATTAATGACATACGGGTAAAAACCAATTTTTATTTCTATTTTTAAAATTGTCTGTTAGAATATTGTGGGAAACTGTTTGATTAATTACAACACAGTGATCAGGATTTAAAATCATTTATAGCAAACAACTAAAAATAGAAATTTCTCATTGTCACAAGCAGCCATTTCAGAAGTATTGTAAATTATTCTGTCTCAGATCAATTTAAATTTATAACTGCACAAGCCTAATAGTCTGCATTCACGCTGATGCTAATACCTGTATCATTACTCAGCAATTCAAAGCTGATACTGAAATGTGGGAGCTTTTTTTGAGGCCTTCTTTGTGGTTTCTTTGGGTTGCCGATAGATAACTAGAAAACTATGATAAAATTAATATTCAGTCAAGACTTGCTAGACAAACAGATACTTTATTTTATACTTCACTATCATTTCTCTGAATCCTGCCTGTAAATCTGATGGGTTTGCTTAGGAGATTTTAGAGCTATGTCTAGGTTTTTGAAGGCACCATCTTACTCATAAACGGTTTGAAATACAGTTTCATAAAGTGTGTAGGCTAAATTATCTGCTGGTCTGCCATTTGTAATCTGCCTCTGCACAGAATGTATATGATTTTTCCAGGGGGTAGAAGAGCTGTACCTTATATCTACTTTCCAATGGCTCTTTGCAATTTTTTTCAAACTATACAGCAGTAGGGAAATAAACTATATGTGGCCTAGCTAGGAATGCTAATGGAATTAATTTGTGTACCTCACTGTTTCCTCCAGTACTCCCCCAAGACATACTTCAGTGAAAGTCACACAAGCAGTGAAAACTTGGTTAGCTGAATCCTTTCAAAGAATGGAACAGTTGTGACGTTTTAGTATGTGACTTGCCTGTGTTTCCATTGCAGCAAGCAACAACATTTCCATTCATTTGTCTGGAACAGAGAAACCTCGTGAATTAACCGAATTGGTTTCCCATGTAGCCAAGAGCTTTGACCCCAGTGGGAAGCAACACCACATTTCAGACTGATGTTCAAGAGACCTTGGAAGAAGCAGTTATGGAATTTCTGCTCGTTCCCGTTGGCTTATGTCACACAGCATTACAAAAAATTTAGAGCTTGTCAACAACTCTTTACCCCAAACCTTTACTTCTGTCATTTTGGAACTTTTTTTCAATATAGGAAGAAAAATTAACATCATATGGAAGACCAGAGCAGCAGACTGCAGCCTTTTTTAAAACAAATGCAGAACGTGCTGACTGCATTCTGGTTTCACTCAGCAATCTGCAATCCACAAAATGTAAGCTTTCCATAAATCCTTGCTACAAGACTGGTTACAGATGGGCAGTAATAAGAAAGTAGCTCTCAAGTTGGTAGTGAAATCAACTCGGCATAATCTAGGCAGTGATAAGATAAGCATCTTTTAGAAATATTTTTAGTAGGAGCTGGGCAAGGCCCAACAATGCCAGGCAGAGGTAATTTATGACTTGACTGAAAGATCTTGCAAGGGAGGAATGAGTTTTCTTCACACAGATAGCCCAGAGCTTCACCTCCTAAAGAACAACAATATTTGCAAAAAAAGAGTGAAAACCCCTCATACTCATGGTGATTTGTACCATACTCCTTTACATCACTTCATCTACCTAACAAGTACTATCGTGCTTGAGACAGGGGGGTTGTGTGAAGCACTAATTAGGGGTTTCACTGTTAAAGGTAGTACCCAGTGGAAGAGATATGGCTGTTGGTACTTAGCCAATGCCTTCACTGGACTTTGGCAGCATTAGCAAAATCATAAAGAGGGGCTGTCATCTGAAATTATATCAGTAGTGATAAGCCAAAAAAAGTGAAGGAAGCAAAAAAAGCTGATATCAAAAGAGACATTTTAACTGCGATAATTCTACTATTCTTTTATTAGAGAAAAATGGGCACAGCAATATAACAGCTCTTCAAATCACTCTTAACAAAAGCCAAAGTAGCTGGTTGGAACAAGCTCCATTTAAATTTATGGGTGAATCACCAATGAATAGAGAGGCATGAGACAATCCACAATAGCTTGATTTAGATAAGTGTCCCAAACTTTGCCTGAATATTGTAGCAGCTTTTTTAAATTGGCACAGGATTCTTATAGCTGCAGGATTTCTAAGAGGTCTGTATTTTTCTGCTCGAGTGTTCACAGCAGTCCTTCTGAGATAATTTTGGTAGGACTCTTGTACATGTTTTGGGCAGTAAAGATCCGATTCTTACTTCCTACTGTTGGAAATAACAAGTAACATTCTTGAGTCTGCCCAAATTTTACTGGTTGAAGTTGCAGGAGGACAGATTGGACACCAGGAAATAAAATTAAATGCATAATGTATGGAGCAAGTATCAGGCAACGTCAGAGTGTCCATTGATGATCTTGAATTAAATCAGATGCGGTTCTGCAATCTACTTTTGTTAAGTAATTTTTTTCAGTGATATGTAGCATTCAGTCAGCAGTTGTTCTGTGAACTGAGGCCATTTTGCAAAGATTTCTTTCTAAATATATTTTAAGTATATCTAATTATACTTTATTTATACTATATTTAAATATATCTAAGTATATTTTGATCTATTAAAAGAAAAAAAATGGTCCCTCTAGATGAATTTATTTTGCAATTATATTCCATCTAATATCACACTGCCAACAACTGCCTGCAAAAGAAGAGAACCTAAATTTATAACTGCAAGCCCCTGCTATAACAATGTAAACGCAAGGGTGACATCCAACCTGTTACTTTAGGAAGACAATAAACGAAACCTCAGCAGAGCTGATCTGCCACAGCCAAGAGAGCGAAGGAACAGATGGGCTTTCCACAGCCCCACAGAGGTTAGCGGGGGGTTTGGGAAGGCTGGCTACTGGCAACATTTGACCACAAAATCTGACGCGGGAAGCATTCGGGCAGAGAGGAGAAATGTCAGATTCCCTAAGATCACCTGGGCGCTGGCGAATAATAACCCAGGTGGACATACCCAGACCTGGGCCTCCAGCCTGCAACTGGACATTAAGGTTTGTTGCTGACATGCGATTTCTGTCAAGATAAAATTCTGCTGTAATATTTCCTGTTTCTTGTGACTCCATTTGACTATTGCACTTCTAATAGCCTTGAAATGCGATTGTCACTCTCACCACCACAGTGCTTATTCAAACTTTGGAAAATGGAGAGCTATCCCTTTAAAGGGAGCTTTAATTCCATGGATCTTATGTGTGAAGATGAGCAAGACTGAAATACTGAAAGTCAGTTTTCCCTTTGCCAGCACTGTCTGGAGCTGGATGAGGCATGATATTCCCTGGAGAGTCTTCAGCATTATCACAAAACTGAGAATTTTGACATTTGAGCCCGAGTGACACCTCTAAACACCTGAATGCTTCCACTAGCAAGCTGCTGGAGAAGATTCATTTGTACCTGTTCATTAGACATCTTTTCTACTGAGACTGGTCCACTGACACAGAAGAATCAAAGATTGCCCTTAGTGATATCCTGTGTGTCAGGCAATCATATGGGAAAGGAGAGAATCAAGCCCTTAAGCCAATAAATATTTAATTTTGCAACATATCTCCAGTAGAGAATGCAGACGCTTACAAGAAGGAAGAACAACCCAGGAAAAATTTTGAAAATAGTGGCCTACATATGAAATACAAGGTCACACAGCAGGTCAGTTATCAAAGTCAGGCAAGCAAAATTCTTTTCTCGGCGTGTGTTCACTCCACTTGGCTGCAGGTGACACAAACCAGGTGGCCTTCAGATGTTAAAATGCAAATTCAGTTCAGATGCCAGAAATCATATATATATATATTTATAGATATATGTATTTGGAATGATCTCTTTCCTAGTTAAGCCTCTCCATTATCTTAGAGACAGGAAGCTGTGTTAGCTGATTATTCCTCGATAAAGAATAGTCTCCCAGCAATTTGGTTGCAGCATAACAGTGAGTGGTAAAATTTAGAAAAGGAAATAAACAACTTATCGTATTTCTTTTAAATGCATTTGCAAAAGGTATTCATCTGCCTGCCTTTCAGGAGATTGCTCTCTGACCCTTTCATACTGTGGTCAGGAATTTCTGATGGATTATGTCACTTACATAAAGAAGAAGCTTGCCTTAGGCAGAATTTGGAAACTCTGCATGCTCAATTGTCCTTTGGCTTCTTGCAGATTCCCAACAATTAAAGCTGGAAGGAGATCCAGGACTGTGGTCCATTTTATCCCATTATCTGTCAGAAAGAAGAGTCCCTGCAGACTATTTCTCGCAGATCTAGTACACAGTCAACCTAAACGACAACTTACATGATGATAATGCCAGAAAATGTTTGTAGGTCTAAATCATTTGGTATGTTTGAGTAAACTGGTCATCTTAATCATTGTTTCTCCATTTTAGGAGTAAAATCCCTGCCTCAGAGCTGAAAAAGAGCTTCTAATGGCTTAAGCTGGTGACAATCTCTATTTCCTATATTCTCTGCTTCATTGTACAGTTTCCTTGTGAGGAAAGAGTCAAGTAAAAGAAACCCACCAAAAATATCAAGACCTCAAACCTTGGACTTCCTGCTGATCATTTTTCTTTCTTCCAGGGGAGAGAAGTGCTGGCAGCCTCCAGTGTTTTCCTCTTGGAATTTATAACTATCATTTCTAGGTCCTTGAACTGTACAGGGATCAATACAGTTTTAGGCAAGAAAAATGTTCAGTCCCGAAACTAGAAATCCCACACAGTTAATGGAAATAAAGACAGGGGGGAAACTCGTTTAGAGCACATTCATTCCCATACTATGGCTTTGAGTAAGTTGTAATATAGAAATGGTGTGTGTGTGTGGGGGGAAGACTGCATTATTACAATGCTGCCTTCTAATTATATTGAAATATTTAAATATATTCAAACTATTCTAATAATTTCCACATTCTATAACAAAGTGCATAATTCAAAGAGATAATAAAAAATATTAAAAAACATTTAACAAACTGTTAACTTTGCAGACTGATAAATCAAAGATTCCAACCCAGCAAAAATGCTTCCTAGAGACAGTGGGACCAGTGAGGATTGTAAGTGCTGTGCTTAGAATTAGCATGTTACAGATCTGGGTGAAGTCACAATAGATGTCTGACATCAATACTAAATTATTCACATCATGTATTCTGTGCGTCTTTGAGATATACATATACATTGTAATATGTTACGTTCTGCTGTACCCACAAACTAAAAAGAGGGCATTGGAACAGTTCATCACATTAAGAGGAGGATGTCCTCATTGCTTTATTTTCTTGTTTCTAAGAGTGTAAAAAAATGCATTTTTAGTCCTTTTTTGCTATGAATGGCATTACACTGCTCACAATATATGTAAAGGCAAAATAAATGTGAAACAGTTACGAAGCCCCAAGGCTCTGTCTTCTTGCTAGTGATCCGATCAGTTATGAACACACATCTCTCTTTAAAACAACTTGAAAACAAAATAATTGTTCTAGCTATAACATGTAAAAGATTTCAAATAAATTTCAGGTCTTATACTGGTTCTGGGTTCAACTGAAAATCTCTTTAACTTATTTTCAATGATTTTGATCCATAAAGTCTGTCATAAACAGACCCAGCAAAGCAATTTCCAGATGAAAGTCTTTCTCTTGATGAGATTAATTTTTAAGATGGGTCTCTGTAGCTGCAAAGCTTTCAAGTTACCAGAATTTTCTGCAGCATACAGTTAACTCCATATTTCCAAAGATTTATTTATTTTAAATTCTTTTTTTCCTTCTTCATCAGGAAGAAGTGTGGCATTGGCATCAGGAAGAGTGTGACCAGCAGGTCAAGGGAGGTCATCCTCCCCCTCTGTTCTGCCCTGGGGAGGCCACATCTGGAGCACTGGGTCCAGTTCTGGGCTCCCCAGTTCCAGAAGGACAGGGAACTGCTGGAGAGGGTCCAGCAGAGGGCTACAAAGATGATGAGGGGCCTGGAGCATCTTTCTGATGAGGAAGGGCTGGGGACTTGGGTCTTCTTAGTCTGGAGAAGAGAAGGCTGAGGGGGGATCTGATCAACACCTATAAATACTTCAAGGGTGGGTGTCAGGAGGATGGGGCTGGTCTTTTTTCAGTGGTGCCCAGGGACAGGACAAGAGGGAACGGGCACAAACTTGAACATGGGAAGTTCCACCTAAGCNGTCATTCTGTGATTCTTTAATTCTGTGATTCTTGCTAGCTGGTTATGTCTTCTTCACCAAAAGGTACTTAAAGTTCATATGTAAAAGTGTCAGTCTTTTTAGTGGTTCTTTTTCTTTCTGATATACCATATCAACAGCATATTGGAACACTTCAGGTTTTTTTGGAATGCAGAAATCATTTCGTCATTAAGTAGTTAACCCCTTTCTAGGTTTTTTTCTAAATTAAAAAAAGAGTCAAAAAACCCAAACCAAAGATTTCATCCTGAGGATTCCAAGAGTGCCTTTCTAATGTGATTACTTATGTTAATTATATTGTAATGACTCAATTTTCTTCTGGTTTCTACAATTAAAACATTGAGAAATTCATTATAGAGATTGGCATATGTAACATAGTCTTAATTACAATATGTTTAGAAATACGCTGATAGATATTTTGCATTCGTAACAATTTGCCAATTTATCTTCATTGCAGACCTCCCCAGACCAGCACTTTCATTGTCCACTCACCACTGAGTCACGTTTCTCGCTGAATTTCGCCCTGATCCATGTAGTCTCACGCTGCCTCTCAGCAATGCCAGGCAGCGTTCCTCAGCCCAGACACCCTCCCTTTCCCAAGATTTGGATATAAGGAAAAGCAGGGCTCTGATTCAATAAAGCCAGCATCGGGTAGAAGTACAGAAAAGTGGTGATATTTACACTCTGTCTCTACCCTTCACTTTTAATGAGGAAACGCGCTCAGGGTAAAGCCTGTGACGAGCCTTCGTGGACACCTACGGAGCAGGAGTTATTTTCACTTGTCTCTCATATGACAGATGAGAAGGTGTTACTCCTCCCTATGGCAGGGCACCCACTGTTAATTGTCGAGTTTGTTAGGATGAAGCCAAAGGCTACATTATTTTTTTTCTGAAAGAAAGCTTCCTTCTCTTGAAGCCTCCCTTCCCCACCAGGTCTTTCCATAATGGAGCTGCTTCCACAGGCTACAATTCCCTCTGCACCTCACACTTGCTCTGTTGCACAGCCTTGGGACTACTTTTTTCAGCGGTCGCTGTAAATCCTTGCTGATGGGCCTGTTTTACATCTGCACACACTATTCGTGGATTAAAACTTTTTTAAACATGCAAAGAAGTATCCTCCTTCTCCCAAAAGTCCCTGTGAGGAAAATGCACACGTCAGTAATCTCAGCAACGTGTATACAAGGAAAAAAAGGAAGATATGCTTTTGGGAGGAGGAAATCTGCCTGGGAGGTGCCTTTGAGTGAGAATGAACCAGAAGGGAAGAGAATAGCTTCAAATTTCAATAAATACTTTCCCCTCTGCACTGTTATTCCTCTTCTAGAGGGGGATGAAGGGGATGTCTATGATTTATCAATGTTCTCTCCTTTGGTACGTTGTCCAACACCAATAACTGCATGTGCTTAGCTGAGAAGCGTGGGGAAACAAAGGTGCGTCAGGAATTATGCTTTGGGGGAGGCAGAACAAAAACACTTGGCACCCATGTAGCCTTTAAGACTGTATATGTATAATATAATATAATAATATGCATTTTGGGGTTGTTCAGCTCATTCAGGCGGCTCCCCTTGTTTGAGAAAAGAATGACCAGAAAAATTTCTTTTAGTGAGTTTGGGGAGTCCTGCATTATTTGCAGGGAGGGAAAAGAGTTTCGAACCTTGAATAATAAGCTTGAAAAGGAAATAGTACCAGAAAATGCTTTTTCTTTTTATTTTAAAACCTCTAGTTATATTTTTTTATTTATTAAAAACTTATAAATTGAATTTTTTTCCCAAAAAAATTTGCATAACATACTCTAGCCAGAGATTTCTAATCTGAAGTAATAAACAATAGATACTATTGTCATTACCTGATCCACTCAGGTCATGACTTTTTCTTTTCTTACTCTCCTCAAGTAAATTCAGCTTGCTGGCCTGGGGTGCAGTCTCCAGGATTGCCGCAGCAATTAGGGAGCTATAAAAATCTTTATAAAAAAAAAATTTTTCATTTTCAAAACTGGTTTCACTTCGTAAGTTAGTCATTACCGGTAAAGTTAAAAACCCTTTTAGAGAGAGATCAGGCAGACCTTTTGCTGTAAGACTGACTGTCCACTTGCAGAGAAGAAAGAAGTATCTCATCTCCTTATACTCCTCAGGTGGTAAGTTACCACTGACAGGATGTGAAGAGATGAATCTCTCCTTTCTATTAAAAGGGCTTTTTTCAGGATACAGACTAAGAAGAAGAGGTACAACCTCCATAAATCATACATGAGTGCCTTCAAAAAAGGCAAGTAAACCAACATGAAGGGGGTAAAAATTGGGAGGATGGGGTGTGGGAGGGTGTCCTGCTGATTCCTTAGAGGACTGGGCTAAGCGGTGGCAAGGTTAAGGTGACACAACACAGCATGTACTGATGTACTTTGACATTAAAAATAGAAGAAATTCATTGTGGATGTGTGAGGCAGGCCTGGTATTAGTGCTGTGTTTCTCTCCAAAACCTTCCCAGTTTAATTGTTAAACTCGTCTCCAAGAGCTGCTTTTTTTTTTTCTCTGTAACTGTGTTCACATAACCAATGTTTAAATAAAACTTATTGTGAACCTTAAAAATCTAGAGGGTTATTTAAGTCATTAAATTCTCTACAAAAGTTTAATCGATTTCTAAATAATAAATCATCTCTGGGTGCTCTTAATAATCTTGGTGTAACACATTTCAATCTAAGAAGCACTACACAGTATTTATCTTTAATGAATAATAAATGAGACATCGGTATTGACTGAACAAATGATTAAATATTCCATCAGTAACAGAACATGGAAATAATTTTTAATTATTAATAAGCTACAGATTTTGCTTATCAAGCGCTGTCATTTTTTTACATGAATTAATTCTTTTCTTAGCTGTCGTCATAGGGAAGATGAATGCAAAACACAATTAAGGCTAATATTGGCCACAGTGCATAAAAGTTCTACCACCTGCCTCCAAGAAAGAAGACTTGTTTCACAGGATACTAGGGGTCTTACAGACTCTCTCTTTCAGAGGGGTACTCGGTTCTGAAATTCTGCCGGAATAAATAGTCATATTTGTTAGAAAAAGACAGACGCTGGGATCCATGAAAACTGATCACAGAATCACAGAATGATATGGGGTTGGAAGGGACCTCTGGAGATCATCTAGTCCAACCTCTCTGCCAGAGCAGGTCCACCCAGAGCAGGTTGCGCATGAAAACTGATGGTCAGGTTTCTTCTGCAGCTTTTGCACCAGCTGCAGTTCTTCTGGTTCCCCCAGGAGTTTTTAACAGTAAAATCCGTAGCTGTCCCTCAGCGCAGGTGGATCCATCATGGGGCATGGCAGATCTCCACCTACAGCAAAGACAGATTGCGTATGTGGCAATATGGTCTATTCATAACTTGTGGTCACTTTCGCTCAGTTATAATGAGTAATGAATCCATTTGTTCTGTTATATCGCACTACGGAGTGTCACGTAGCACAACCTGAGAATTGGGCAAAAGTAACCCTCTGAAATCAGATTTTTCAGACAGCCCAAGTCATGTTCAGCTGTAGCCGAAAAGAGTGCTGGAACTGGTAACTGCCCCAGGTACAGAGAGTAGTCTTGAAGTATATTTATGTTCAGAAAACAAACTTGCACAAAGCAGCGACTCCTTCTCTGTGTACCTACTTGCCGGCGTACCTTCAAATTGTCTTCTGACTCTGTGACTGAACAAGTTTCCTCCCATTAGATTTGAAGGGCGCAACCACGAAGCTAGAATTAACGGGACCTTATTTTAGCTTGTGAATTGTTGCATTTTCTAAGTCTCAAACACAAAATCTTTATCAGAACTGGTGAAACGGTTTTCTTTTTCTTCTAGAAAATAAGTTTTTGTTAAAAAAGAAGACCTTCTACATGAATATGTCAACTTGACTGACATTTTCTTAAGGAAAAGTAAAAAAGGCTTCTTTGTAAGGAAAATTGCTTCATTCTGATATTTTTGAACACGATATTTCTCCTTTTTTTTAATATTGAAGTGACCTTTCATTTTGAAGTTTATATTAATAGAAATGAAGAGAAAACAAATTTAATCTTTCAAATTGAAATTCTTGATTCCTGTACAGAACTGTTCCTTACCATTAGTAATTAGAGACAGATAACCAAGAGACAAAATAACTGTGTCACATATTTTTCGGCACCCTCTTCTAGGTATAGCTGCAGTTCGAAGCTCTCACCTACCGTTCTTTGAAGAACCAAAAGCCAGAGGGCACTACAGAGTATGCAAGGAAAGCGGTGATATTGTCACAGGGGTTACACATCAGAAAACTCAGTTCTGTTCCCAGGTCTGTCACAGCCTCCGGGCCTGACTATAAAGAGGACAGATGACTTCCTTGTGCCTACAGTTTCACACATCTAACATAGAATTACTGACATTATTCTAGTTTTAATGAGGAGAAACTGAGGGAGCTGGGGGTGTTCAGCCTGGGGAAAAGAAAGCTGAGGGGAGATCTTGCTCTCTCCAACTCCCTGAAAGGAGGGTGTAGCCAGGGGGGGTCGGTCTCTTCTCCCAAGGAACAGGCGATGGGACAAGAGGAAATGACCTCAAGTTGCACCAGGGGAGGTTCAGATTGGAGATTAGGAGAAATGTTTACACTGAAAGGGTTATGAAGCCTTGGAATGGGCTGCCCAGGGAAGGAGTTGAGGCCCCATCCCTGGAGGTGTTCAAAAGACAGGTTGACATAGTGCTTAGAGACATGGTTTAGTGATGTTTTTTTGTCAGAGTTAGGTTGATGGTTGGACTAGATGATCTTAAAGGTCCCTTCCAACCTAAACAATTCTATGATTCTATGAAAGTTTTTTACTTTCTACGTAGGCCAGGCTTAAATTCTAAGTCTACTGTAGATTTTATCAAATGATATATGTTAAACTTCCTATTGTTTTACCAAGTGAGATTTAGTGAAGCGTCCACAATTAAGCACTGTACCAAGAGGCATGATCCTTATTCTTTGGGGATTTGTGGTGAAATAACTATGAGCTCTAGAGCTGATGACATTCCAGGATTCATTTGTAATTATACAGAATAGAGGTCAAATGAAGAAGGTAATCACATCTCAGAAACTCTAGTAATTGTTTGCGATTTTTATGTGATCACATGCATGGACTACAGAGTCTGGGAATAACTACACAGGAAGATTAATTAAAAAATGAACCTTCCCATCCATTTTCATTCTTCTTGAAGTTTTCATAAAGCTCAGTCCATTGAAGTTGTGCCAGAAAAATAGATTCATGAAACTTGAGTGTCAGCTTATTTTTAAGGATTTATTTTTCTATATTTGTGTAAATGTAGAACTGACAAGGCTGAAGAACTGAACTGAAATTCTTCTTTGATGTGTTAATCAGAGAAGTGGTGGGCCAGTGAGCTTCCAGGCTGATTCCTCCCACAGTCCCAGATCAAATGGGACAAGTTCAAAAGTAAGGGTTATTTCTTTATGTACATATAAGACAAAGGCCACAAGAGCTCCCTCTCCTTACTTGTCTCTCTTTACCTCCCCAAGTTTATAGAGTACCCTAAAGACATTATGCTGGCTTGATGCAGGGAAATGTCATCCTGATGTCACACTCCAAATCATTCAGCAAATCTGGTTGTTTTCCTTAGTGAAGCAAAATTCCCCCAGCCCTGTTACAGAGTCTTGTGCTATGGAAGTAACTCAGTGAAACAACACGGAACTTCCATTTTCTGCTCAGGACAAACAAGGCAAAGAAGACCTTGACATCTCCTGCACAGCTGTTTAGCTCTTCATGTCTAATAAATATTAAAAACTTTCCTGTTGTGTCTTCTGGAAGTACATATGGGCCTGAAGAAACAGAAAGAACAATTCTGGTGCAGATGATGTTTTTGTGGCCAGTCTTGTGCTTGCTCCTTCACCATCTTTCAGCAGCTATAACATAGCAGACATAACATGGAAAGACTGGGAAAAAAAGATAATGAATGCATTAGTTAGGAAAAAGTGACTTAAATCATTAAATATGTCAGAATTTTTCCTTTGATAAGCTTGTCTGAAGATGGGAATTAGGAAACAGAAGACTTAAAAGATAAAGATATTTTGGCAACATCGATTTCTCAAATCTAGATCGTACATTTCCAACACACTGATTATATCGGTCAATGGCTCTGCAAAAGACAGCAGGTTATGTATATGGCTATACCTAACACTTTAAAAGCTAGATACTACTTCCATAATGACTTTCTCCTCAGATTCTATCTTTTTTGCATTAAGTGTCTCTAAATTTGGAAAATATAGCCTCAGTAATATATTTCCACAACCCAACTAAACGTAGCAGTTCATTTTTCTGCTAATAACATTCATGGTCTTGGTTTGGGGTTAGGCTTTTGAGAAACAAGGTGATTTTATTGTTATTTTACTCATGATTACAGTTTCAGCTTGAAAAAAATTAATTAGCGCTATTTCAGTTTTGCTAACAAGCCCAACAGTTTCAGTGAAGAGTTATTTCCTCTACACAAAGTGTCTGTTTCAGAAATTGCATTTTTTTGCATGATGACATTCTGGATTAGTTCTGTTTCTCAAATAAAATGTTGGAAGGTTTTCTGTCAGATGACCCTGAGGTCAAAGAAAAAGATTTGACATTGGTCTCCCGCATTTTACCTGCTGTAGAGCTGCTTTTTTTAAAATAATAGAAGAGAAAAGCTGTCAAGCTTTTCTGTTCATGAGGAATAAAAAAAAAACAACGGAGCTGAAGTCCAAGAAAGGCAATTTCTAGGAAATTACGTAAATTGTAATAGGGTCATAAAGAAAGGATTGTTAAGCGATAAATATAAAGCTGAAGAAAGGAGAAATTTTTTAAACATGATGTGTAATTAACCTGTGGAACTTGCTTCCCCAGGATATAAATGAGGTTAAGAGCTTAGATTGAATTAATAAAGAATTATACATTTACATGGATAATGAGAACTTAGACATGAAAAAAATTTACAAGTATATAAACCTTCCTACTTAAGGGCAGAATTTAACTGCTAACAGGTAGCAGCCTGAATGCCTCTAACAAGGTTCTGTGACAATTCAATATATTCTGATTAAAACCTGAGTTTTAATAGTTTTAATAATAATTTAATAATAATTTTGTTCATTGTACTGGTATACTGAACTTTTGTTCTGCTGCCTGTACCGTTTATTTCCAAGGAGTGGTAAATGTTTAGTTGTCCCAGTTTCTCCTAATATCCCCCTCGGTATGGAGAGAAAGAGAGAGCTCATTTTAATATATTCCTGCAAATCTAATTTGCAGCACTTTTGGAGTCCCTGCTGTATCATTATACTGATATCTAAATCTAGTGCACGCTTGAGAAAGGAGTTGTCAGGAGCTGATATCAGCAGTGGGCAGGATGGAGCAGTAATGTGGCCAGGCAGGGAAGATGGAAGAACTGGAAAGCTACAAAGGTGACACGGAAATGCAGTATCAAGAGGAAAAAGGGAGCTAAGAGAGTGAGAAAAAAATGTTAATGAGTACTGGGAAAAACAGAAATGGATGTGAAGCTCTGGGATCACGGATATCTCAAAGGCTGCCTTGGACTGAATGAAAGAAGATAAGAATAACCACAGAGAAAAATCTGAGCAGGGACAATGCAGAAAATTTGAAACCTGTTATTCCCACAAAAAAATACGATTTTTATGAGAGCTTTAGTACAGCTGCACAGACCAGATGCTACCCTTGTTTTGTCAATGGATATAGCTTGCAAGATGCATTCGTTAATAGGCTTTTGGCTGTTTTGCCTAAAGTAGTGTATAAATACATTTGTTTGCCCTGAAAATAATTCAGAACCTACATGAGATACAAATAAGAGGTGCTTTGTCCAGTCAAGTCAGACCTTGATGGTCCACTAGAGAAGTGGAGGACATGTTCTCTGGGTCCAGATCCTAGAGTATGTCTATGATTTGTGAAGGAGACAGAGTTGTACATCATGTAGTGATGGTCCTTGGAAGCTTGGCAGATGAAATTTTAGGTTACTGGTCTCTGGAGACATGGCAAATATTAGGTACTACATTGTTCAAGTTCACATTGCTGGTGTGACCACTGCATGTGGTCTTCTAGCAATCATCTTCCTTACTTTGTAAAGAATTTGTAAACCAACCGGAATCTGCTTTATTTCTATGTTACACATACATTTTTAAGAGAGTTGAGTGAGAGGAGGGTGAAGATCTCACTCACGAGTTTTTGACAGGAAATACTGCAGAACTATAAAGCAACGGAGGTGGGATGAAAGCAGGTATCTGAACGCTTTACTGGAGAAACAAGGACTGCAACCTTGGTGAACAGAGCACAGCTTGGTCACGGCTGCTGGGCAGGGGTGTCCTTGGGGGGAGTGACTGTTTCCCTGAAACATCTGTCTGTGAAACAGCTTCACTGCAAGGGGAAATCACATCCTGTGAAGGTGTAGAAGCTGCGAGTATTGAAAAAATGTCTGCAATGCAGAATGTTAGTATTTAAAGATGTTATCTACATTTATCACATTTGTCACTTGCCATTAATTTAAATTCCCTTTATGCATCTGTTCAGGAAATAATTAGGATTTTATGCTGCAGTAAATATGCTTGTCCATCCATTAGTGCAAAGCAGAAGATTAATTGCATTACAATGGGAATCAGGACTACAGTATTTGGAGCTACAGCGATAAGGGTGACAGCTGTGCTGCCCACAACACTTTGCTCCGGTAAGCTTCAAAACCAAGTATGGATGAGAAAATAATAAAACTCCTGACAAGGCACGGTTATCTCTGTTCTTGTATGTGTAACCAGACAGACAACCACCAGAACAAGAAAGATGACGCTAAAACTAACAAAATCATATTGTTCCAAAAGTTCTGTTAATCAGTTAATGGGCTATTTTTATACACATAACTTTTAGATACATAGATTCACACTCTCTGTGAATTGTTACTTTTTATATAAAACCAACCTGAGCTCTCTTTAAATACCTGTGGTAAAATTCCAAAATGTACTAAGACATCGTAAGGCTCTATCAATTTGGCAATAAAGCTTAGAAAGCTGAAAAAAACCCCACTTTACTGCCACTAACTGCAAATGACATTGCAAAATTAGAGCCAAGACTGAAGACAATGAGTTGGAGAAAAGAAAGGTAGGCAGCAGAAGACCACACTAAATCTTGCTCTGTGTCGCTGTGTCTGGCTCAAGAGTGGGGTGATGGACCTTCACACGCCTCTTCAGACCTGAGGTGCTTATGGATGGCCAAAAATCGTCCTTGTTGTTACAGAAACTGAAGAAACAAAAGGTTCCTCCTTTTCCCCAAATGAAACATGAATATCTTATGCAAAAGTGTCCCCTAAATGAGGGTCCTTGTGATGGCATTTGTTTGTGGGGATTGACTAAACCGGCTCAGAAATGCAGGAAAAATGTTTAAACATACTGATCATTTGTGATTAGCCAGGGGTTTTACACAATTAAAACCCGTGCCTATATCTGGATGATTTGTATCATTCTAGTGCATCATATCAAATAGGCTATTGATGAGGTGAGTTTTAGTTTATCAAAAGCCAGGATTTTTAGGGCTATTTTGTGATATTCGTCATGAGTTAAAATCAAATATACATTGGCAAGATTCGTACAGGCTTGGCAGCTAGAAACCAGCTGTGAAGCTCAAAGTACATTTAGTTTTTGGTGACTGCTCAGTAATTATGGCCCCATTGCCCTGGCTAAGATAAAGCGTTTTTACTGCCACCATATTTGCTTGAATAATTTTTTTTTGCAGCCCATGCAAAATCTTCTTTATTTCAGTTTGTTGGCTGACTCGCTTTGTGGCATGTAGCTGGGGCCAAAAAATTTTTCAGAGAGAATTTAAAAAAATGAAATATGTAAAAAGGGCCCTGAATTGACCATTTTACTTTGGTGTGGTAGACCAAGTCTAAACAAGAATTGACTTCATGTGTGTAAGACGCTATAGGTTTGTGTGAAGCATCTGCACAGCAGAATGTGAACAACGTGATCTTACCAAACATTTTTCATGCTGAGAATAGGGCAAAAGAGTTTTACAAAAGAACCTACTGAAGAATAATTAATTGGCTATCAGGGCAAATAGGTTAGAAACAGATCTCGACGTTCATGTTTAAGACTGGTATTACAGATCCCCGCTGAACGGCTGGGTAACAAGATGTGCCCCAAAAGAGCATCTGACCATTCCAAATTACATACTAAGGTATTTTACATTCCCGTGCTGTAGTCGCTCGTTCATTCTGCAAACTGTGTTTTGCAATAGCTCAACTTCAATAACCGTTATCAGAAAAATGGATTTTCCTTTCCAGGGTGTGTTGAAGTGTTTAAATCTCTTTGGTCAATCTCTGTGTTATTATTTAGGATACTAATATTGGCTGATCCTTCTCTGTTTGATTATCTTTGTAAGTCATCTCTCTTCCCTTCTCCTGAGGAATTAAATTAGGAATACCTTTTCTCCCTGCCCCCCCCCCAAACTATTTATGAGCATCACAGATAGATTTCTGCTCCCTTTCCCCATCTTGTCAGGGTGTAACTGTGACCTAATATGGGAATGCCCACAAATTAGGGATCTAGTGACTGGGAGCGCTGCACTGAATTCCAGTTTGGCTGTAAACATCTATCTCTGGGACAAATCAAGGCCAGGTTGGACCAGACTTTGAGAAACATGGTCTCGTGGGAGGTGTCCCTGCCCATGGCAGGGGGATGGAATAAGATGGTCTTTAAGGTCCCTTCCAACCCAAACCATTCTATGATTCTATGACATCCGGAACTGTTATATGTAATGAAGAACTGGACAAGCCCCACACTTGTGACCATATGGAGACAGGCATAAGAAGCAGCAGAAGGGAATGTCCCTTTTGCACTACATTATTCTGATGCTTTTTCTCAATATGAAGATCCACTGTAACACAGACAAATCTCATTTGCATGATCAGTTTTCTTTATGATACTTAGGGCTTAAAATTACAAACCTTTTATTGATTTTTAAGGTCAATAAAATACGATTTTATCTGAATTGGACCTCTTGTCTGCTGGACCGCTGAATTCCATTCAGTCACTCCCGATTGCAGCCAAATAATTTGTGACTTCATTGGAGAGGTGAAGAGTGGACAATTTTCCTAAGTAATGTTTTGCAGTGGTTAATTACCCTCAGATAATATGCAGACCATATCTCCAATTTTTAATCCTTAAAATTATAGACATAATTTCTCATTGCATATGTCTGTACTATACTGGAGACCTTCCTCAGAGCTAGTATTTTTCTGTCGGTGAAGATGCTTTACAGTTATCGATCACCTCTCAATTTTTGCCCCAAGATGAACAAATGAGCTCTTTTACTCCCCATATAGTACTTTCATTCCTCAAGTTCTATATTTTCTTCACTCTTTCCAACTGCCTCTCTCTTTAAAAAAAGTTATGCTTCATATTACTTTCAGGAGTGCTAAATACAGTAGTAAAATAATTTATTTTCTTCTAGTAATTGCTCCCTCTTAATTCTAGTAATTACTATATCCAAAGCTTATGTTTTCCTTTTGTGCAATAACCTTACAGTAAGAAACTTCCAAGAGTTCAAAAAAGTTTAAATTGCTGATTTTGGCCACGATTAATATGAACAGTTTTAGGAACTAAACATATTGTCACAACCTCCATCACTTATTAAACTCTTTTGAGTGTGCTGAAAAGGACCAAAAATAATTTGAAAGAACGAGAGAGAATATTGGCTAAAATGCCATAATAATGCTTCTCCTAAACCATGCTCTTTATGAGGAAGCAGCAGGATATCTGGCACTTCTCAAAGCATCTTTGAAGGTTTCTGCTGTGGAAGCTGAAAAAAATGAGATAAAGGTAATGCAGAACAGTGGTTTTGCTGGAAACTACCCTTGTTTCACAAATCTACATGTGATCCTGATAGGAATATTCTCTCCAAAATTGCTTTCCAAAAAGCTGGCTGATAAAGCCTTCAAGAGCATCTGACTTCTCTTTTCTTTGGGATTCCATTATCACCACAGGGAGTATCGGCCATTAATGAAAATAAAGGCTGGTATGTCCAGGCACAGTTTGTGATTCCCACAGGCAAAAAGCTGTAGGCAAGAGTTGTTCCACAACATAAAATACATCCATACTGCTAGGAGAGGGGCTTTGAGTTTTTATTTTAATGTTTTGTTCATTTGTTCGAGAAAAGTCTTTAATAAATATGTTTCGGAATAACTTTGTGTGATTTCACTGTATTACAGAAGAGGGCCTGATCTTGGTGGAAGTGTTACGAACAACCTGCTAATCTTTAACCGGTTGGCAGATATGCACATAGATGGGAGAAAGACCACCTGGCCCTCACTTTATTTTTGTATATTTTCCTCTTTTCTTCCTTTTTCTTTATTTTCTGCTCCCTAGTTATTGTTCAGAGTCCTGCCCACCTTCATGATGGGGGGTTGTCTATCAATATGAACGGGAATTTCACCTGCCAAGCCCACTCCTGTCTCCAGACTACATGGGAAGTTAAACTGAAGAGTGGAACAACACCTCCAGTCACTCTTCTATCCATGTCTCTCCTGGTATCCAGTGTAGTCTGAGCTGACAAGAAGAAAACATAATTTATCACTTGACCGGTAGAACAAAACTGCAGCATCTAGTCTATGAGTCTTTTCTTGTCCCCATCTTCTGTCCCATGACTTCCCTATGCACAGTTCAGCATCTGGTCTAATGGGATAACTTTTGCATCGTTGAATCCATGATCAGACTTCAAGAACAGCCTCTCCACAGGGAAACATCTATTGCTGTTATGTAAAACCTTACTCATCATGAAAGACTTTCAGAATCCACACAGATCATGTGCTTTAAGCTATGCTCAGGTGTGCAGATTGCCTGATTCCAAAGAGTTGCCATTTACCTCAGGTCTTGAAGTCCATAATTACAGACTCCACATTATAACATATTTTTTTTTTAACCTACTGCCTTATTCTACAGCAGAAAGATCTACCACTGAATACCAGAGAAATGGTTTTAAAAAAGAGTTCATCTGAGGTAGTGGCAAATTCACACAATATTAGAGCTAATTTCAGAAGTGTTTGCAATCCTGTTTACTGAAGGCAGAAGTAGATTGGTATTATATATTCTGTTCCAGTGGCTCTCTGTGCCAAGAAGAGAGAAGAATGGGATTAGGGAATATTTATCTCTTGCCTCCATTGCCTCGTGTTCTGGCAGGGCACTTCCATATTCGTCAAGGCCAAGACAGTTTGCAATCTCACACGTAATTCTGATGGATTGTAGTGCTGGAGGAAATGTTACATTACTGATAATGGTTCCTGTAAAAGATTATCTGAGGATTTTCAGTTTCAGACATCAAAACAAATTATACTGAAGTTAGGTGTCATTTCCTATATTATATTCAGAGCCACTAGATGGTGGTATGCACTAGACCTGAGGAAAAGCACACAAAAGGACTGATTAATGTGTTCTTCCGCTGTGTGAACAGGGATGTTTTCATTCCTCACTTTCCAGTCTTCTTCTGGCCAGCCTTTTTCCTATCAAATGTTTATATAGAAGGTTGATTGCGACAATTACAAATCTCAGTTGAAGGTTTTCCCAGTTTATTGACTGAGTTTGCATAACAATAAGATCTCATTTTGAGATAAATCTGAAGAGCCAAGAAGGTGATAAAAAGTCAGAGAAGATTTACATGCATGCAATGAAAAAATTGAATACTTTAATAAGTGTCATTAGATGGAAATATTTTCTACATTTTTAATATTAAAAAGTATCTATAAAGTTCAGGTGATCCAGAGACCAATCTCATTAATTACTAGGGTAGGACCAATATATTCAACAGCATTTTAGGAATTCATGTGTACAACTTTATTGTATACCAAGTTTAACATGTCTCGTTCTTCATACTAAGTTAGAACACAGGCAAAGCTATATATAACTGGCTAATACACCTATTGTTTGAGACATGGATTTTGGTCATCCCTCCCCCCCAGTATGAATGGTAAGGGAGAAGATAAAAAGGAAATCTGGGATCCTTTTCCACCAATATCCAGTTGGAGCTTAAGACACTCTCGCAGCAAATAAATGGTAGAATAAGAAATTGCAGGATTCTGAATCCCCAGCTATCACTTCTAGATGCAATAGACATGTCCTAATCTTCTGTCCTAACATTCACCTTTCCTGGTGCCTATTTTACCTTGTTCCATCTTTGGTTCTTTCAGCCTCCATCTAGCTGATTTGGACCTGCTATGTGGCTCTGCCAACCCATGGAACAATTCTATACAGCCTAGTAAAAGCCAATAAGTCAGAAGTCTGAGCTGCACAGGAAAGCTGTATGCTACCACAGCAATATAAGGAAGTACAGACATCTATACTATAAAGCACTTTCAGTTTCAGAGAGCTATAACACACGAGGAGATGATGAGAAAAATGAAAGAAATCATCATTCTATTTTTAGAAAATGCAATGACAGAAAATTGATAATACATTGAAGCCCATTTAGACAAATGTCTTGTAATAATAAACCTGTTAAAGAGTAAGTGTCGTTTATGCCACTATTTTTTATTATTATTTTCAATCTCAGATGAATTATTTCAAATGAACAGGACACAAATCAATTGTTGTGAATGACATTTGAAAAACGAGGAGCAAATCTTAATGGGAATGAAAAGCTTTTATATTAATATAATGATGTTTAAGACTCTTAACATATTCCACACTAGGTCTTGGACAAAAAGCACATTTGGCATCCAGCCCCAAACCTGACTTGATTGCGTGTCACACACTGCCTGCTCATTAGAAAATGGAAGGTAGAAGACAACTCAACATGGGGAGAAAGAATTCAGTCATGCTGCAGAAGCACAAGTGATGAACTCACACCTTTGTTACTGGTATTTTCTTTAATTCTGTGGGATAGATTTCTTTGCCTAGCCCTCCATCTTAATGACATGCACTGCAGAGCTATAATACTGTGTTTTGACAGATATTGACTTGTAGGAAACGGTGATGCAGGGCTGTAACAACAAGGTAGCAGAGCTCAATAAGCAATATTGTAGCGGGAGAGGATCATTTCATTTTGAAGCAAAACTGGTTTCACCAGCTACCATTCACTCATTTATACCCACCTACTTCCAGCACCACACACGTGCATGCAAATAGCCTGTCCAGAAATCGTGAAAGCAAGAAGGTTGTAGCCGAGTGATCTGTATAGCCTTTCTTGGGGCAGAACAGACAACAAGGGATGTCAGCTTGTCAAACTTCACAATCTCTCCTGCTTTTTTAAGATTGGTGCTGACATTCATGCTGGTGCATTCAGGGGTTACTCCCTAATTAGGGGGTGATTAGTCTCTCTGTCTTGCCCGCTGCTGTGAGCCATCAGTGTTTACTCCTGGCCTCTTCTCTCCCCTTTGCTGGGAGCTTGATGACCTGCTGATGTTGGTAGCACCAACACCTGCTGTTCTCACTTCCTTCTCCCCGCCACTGTTTTCTCCAGGGCCTTGCACACCCATCCATTCAGACTCATCCTAACACTTGGATTACAACTGTCCGCGGACCGACAGGGCAGGGAACAACCAACTGCCAGAGGGCTGAAAGAAAACAGTGACAAAGAGCAGCAATAACGCGCTACACTGTTAAGGCTGATGGAAAGCTCTTCTTAACGGATATCAATCCATCCTAAACTTCATGAGACTAACTGTTTTATTTAGATGAATCAGAAAACTAGGACACAGTGAGGCGTATTGCAGCAGAGCTACTAGGCTTGGTGCAACCTGTTGCAGCCTCAAGGGTGCAACCTCTTACAGTCTCAAGATGGGAGTTGATCATGCTCTTACCACTCGTACGATAGCTACAGGTAACTTCAGTGAAATGGTGTAAAAACCATTTTTTTACAACAAATGTGTTTGGACAGTTTCAGTGTATAAGCCCTCTGTAGTTTTATATCAACGCAGCTTACAATGGTGCCATAACAAAACTTCCCATTTCTTTTCAGATTTCCTTAGTGGGCCAAAAAACAGTTGGGTTGTCAACAAGTAGTTGTATTCCCCTCACCTTGTTCCTCTGTATGAAGCCTTATTCTGCACGTGAATGCACCATGCATTCACCGTTTTCCTGTCCTGTAAATCCCTACTGAATTCATAATTGTTTCAAATGACATAAAAATATGGTTTCCAGTTATGTTTTCTCCTTGAAGTGTCAAAAGATAGCACGAGGAGCAAAAATTGATCTACTCTTCCTCTTCTCCTGCATCATGCTTGACATCACATGATTAACCCACTATATAATGAGGAACAAACAGCCAGCCAGAACACGTCAATCACCTCCATTTCCAGTACCAGAATATTATACATGGTAGACTAGTAATCTCAGACCCTTAACCAGCTACCATGCTCCCCTCGTTCATAACAAATGATGACACCTCTGTAATGCCAGTTGGGAACAGCACAACATTGTGTATTTAATGCTAAAAGACAAGGAGTGTTGTTCAGTAATCAAAACAGGGAGACTAGGAACTGGATTTAGCAAGATTTGTTACCTGACAAATCTTTTCTGCACCAGCAAAAATAGAGAGAGTAGATCTTGAGGGTTTTGTTATGGGAAAGTGTGGATAAATTAGTTTATATATTTTGCATGCTGATGATGATTAGGCTCAAGTGACAGGTGGTTTAATTCTTTCTTCGTGTTTATTTATATGAGTATACACATACTTAAGGAAATAAAAAAGTTATTTTCTTCAACGGACTGTGAACCAAAGGGGAAAGAGTGAAACTTTGAAGTACGTACTGGGACAAATAATGGAGAAAATTACAGCTCTAATGAATTACAGAAGTTACAATTGGGAGTTAACTTGAATGGTTAATAAATCAAAAGATTATTTCTAGGATGGGAAAGCTCATTCTCAAAGCCCTCATTCTGTTGACCCACACAGAAAGCTGAAATATCTGAAAAAGCTCAAAGTGTATATTTAGAAGGTTTTTGTGAAACACTTTGTCACTATCCCCGCTTCCTCATCTCAACTAATGGCACGGAGGAATAGCATGAATTATTAAATTGGAACTTGGTTTGCTAAGTGATTGTGTTGTGCTTTTTTGTTTCTATCTCATTTTGTAAATGTTTCCCTGGAGCCCTTATTTGGGGGCTGCATTTTTGAAAGACTTTTATGCTCAGTCAAGCTGTAGAAAGCATTTTAATTAAACATAAATCACTTTTGCTTGTATGTATTTGTATCAGCTATGTGGACAAAGATCTGTGTGTGTCAAAAGAAGTATAAAAATAACATCACAAAGTAGTATGTTTTGCCCACCTAGCATTCTCTGACAAGGTTCTACTCCAATGCCTCTTCAGTGGAAATCTGTAAAAGCCTGATTAGCCTCTCAGAAGTGTTCACTGCCTGCCAAGGTCACAAGGGTAGGAGAGCGATTGCAACGGCAAATGACCACTGGGTGAAAACAGTGAGCCAAAAATTAAGGAACAATAGGAAGCAAAGGAACTGCTACGAATGGGGTTAATATGAAATACCGAAGTCAACCAGGATGCTACATGTGCAGCACAGGCTGGATAGGACAAGAGTTTTTGTAAACTCAAGCTCCAGGAACTCTTGAAAGCACTTGTAGAAATAAGACGCCACCTTATAAATCATAGAATCAGAGAATAGTTTGGGTGGGAAGGGACCTTCAAAGATCAGCTAGTCCAACCGCCCTGCAATAAGCAGGGACATCTTCTGCTAGATGAGGTTCCTCAGAGCCCCATACAACCTGTCCTTGAATGTTTCCAGGGATGGGGCATCTACCACCTCTCTGGGCAACCTGGGCCAGTGTTTCACCACCCTCATTGTAAAAAATGCCTTCTTTATATCTAGTCTGAATCTACCCTCTTTTAGTTTAAAACCATTACCCCTTCTCCTATGGCAACAGGCCCTGCTATAAAGTTTGTCCCCATCTTTCTTATAGGCCCCTATAAGTACGGAAAGGCTGCAATACAGGCGTTTTTTTCTGCTACTTTGTCCTCGCTACTTGTGAATGTCTGATATAGGTTCCACCACTGCCCCGGGGACTATTCCACAGTCTAATAAAACTTCACTATTAGAGTGTGTTTTTTGATCAAATGCACTCTAATTTTTCTTTCCTTTATGTTCAACCCAGCACTTCAAGCTAATGTCCCTGTGTTGATCTCTATTGATATTCAGTGTTTATCTTTACCTTTATCCAAATTATATGCTTATTTTAGTTCTTTTGCATTGAAAATTGTTCAGGCAGAAGACTGTTTCTGGTGTTATGAAGATACAGACAGCAAAAGCTGCAATGTATTCATTAGCATCTGCCAGAAATCAAACATCTTTGTAACACTTTGTGCCAATAGTAATGGCCCAGATTTCACAACAAAAAAGATTTGATCTCCTTGACCTAAAAACAGCAGCAGCCTTTAATTTTGCTTTCAGTTTTCAGGTGAAACACCACAGATTTTGTAACCATGGCATTTAATTCCTAGTCCTTGTGAAACGGATGATTTACAGAAAGTCATGAGACAAACACACTGGAAAAATTTGTACTTCCTTGACATTAGGACTGGCAGTAAAAATAAGTGTCCCTTATAAACCACTTTTGTCCTTCCTGAAATTTTGGCACAAGTTACAGAGCTCAGACAGCTGAGCTCAATTGCAACCGTTACTCCCAAAAAACTGAAGTTCAGAGAGATTTAAAAAATGCGTTGGTTACATGCGTTTTCAAATCCCATCCCTTAAGAATGAAAGATGTAATGAAAATAACATGGTTCATCATACAATCACATCTGCCACTTATACAGGAGATCATCAATAGAATAATAACAATTATTCAGGTAATTTAGATAGCGAGTTGACTGTGTCTCTATTATGAATACGCTATTCATATCCCACCTGTAAATGGCAAAAGGCTGGTTAACTTATTCCTATTATTTTATTAATTTACTTGAAAGAAAAAAAATAATATTGTTTTTTCCTCCTTCAGAGACTTGTTCTCTTCTGATTTTATTTCTTAACCTTTATATTTAGGCACAGCCAGCTGCTCTCTTCCTTTACATTTCCCTGATCTGTCTATATATTTTCTTTACGTGGGTCACTCATGTTTCCCGCAAAGGATCTGCCCTGCAACTTGGGGTTCATCTTCCATTCTGCTGCTCAGGGAATGGAAAGCTTTTGACAGTGGAAAATGTGTTTCCGTGTCTGAAGTATTTCTCTTTAAACTTCACCTTGCTGTTTCTCGTTATGGCTCTCAAATTCTGCTGATTTGAGACACAAAGGAGAAATTCCACAAGCATTAAGAAGATGTATTCCTACAATAAAAAAGATGTAATCTCTTCTGTTTCTCTCCGTGAAACAGAAAGGAAGGGTAAGAAAGAACATTTTCCTTAAGGGACTGATGAGAAGGAGGAGAAGAAGAAAAGGCGAAAAAAAGAAACATAAAGAGAAACTTAATTACCAATTTATATAAGATCCCCAGCAATCAAATTCCGTGCAATCACCCAAGATCTACTTGCTTGTAAATTTTCACTAAATAAAGATGAAATTCATTGTGTTTGGCTTCTTAAACAAATAAAAGAAGTCAACATTTCCCCGTAATTTGTTGTTACTTATTTTAATTAGAGCATAAACATTTTCTGAAGATACTTGAAAAAGTGATATCTAGCTGAGAACTGGTCTGGTTTTCCAGCAAATTAATTGCTGGCTTTATTTGGTCACAGTTTTTTGATGCCTGTTAAGAAGACCAGAATTATCTCATTGAAGACAAAATTAAGAAAACAAAATGAGACAATGAGAGCCATTAGTCAGTTTTTTCAATGACTGAAGCACAGACAAAGGAATAAGGAGATCTGCTTTTATGCGTGGCTGAGCTAACAGTTTCCCCTAACCCTAGGAAATATAATTTAAAGAATCTTTTTATTTCTTGGGCATTATGGGATTAAGAACATCAGGGATTGTAATGCCTTTTGAGATCATCTGATTTATAACTCTACAAAAGTGAAAAATATAATTAGAACTTTCCATGATTTTTTTGAAGTGAAAATAAAACACCCTTTCCCATACCGAGCCTTTTGGATTTTTTTGCTTTCTATGGATTTGAAATGCTCAGTGTTATGGACGTGGCCCCATGAGGCACTTGCAAAATCAGAGCCAACCGCGTGGTACATTAATGGAGATACCTCTTTTTTTATGTGGTTCACAGTTCCCCAGGTTATTTGCATTGGCATTTCTCACCAGTTAGCAGAGACTGCTTGAAATAAGGGTGCTCATCCAATTATTCCGTTTTATATTGTAAAACATGAGAAAAATAATATTTTCTGTAATTACAACAGTGCTCACGTAGCTTTCTCTAAGACAAAGAGTAGATGTGTTTCTCCCTACTATAAAATATCTGGCTTATACTTCAGCCTCCAAATAGAAGATACAATTTTAAAAACAAATTCATATAGCATCTCTGTGGCTTCTGTAAAGGTACTGGCTTCTATTAAAAGAAAAATCTTGAAAATTAAAAGAAAAAACGAGCTACAACTACAGGTCCAATTCAGAAGCAGTCTTTCTCAAAGCATCCACCCAGTGAAATGCAGTGCATTGAGTAATTATGCTGAAAAATGTAACTGGAAAGGCTTTACTTAACCTTTTATTCATACAGTCAATTGCAGCCAAGTTGTCCAGTTTTGCTAATCCCTCAAGTTGGGCTTACATAGTGCATTCATATGCTTGGGATAATGCCTCTGTGATGTGAAAATATGCCTTCCCTGGTGTGTACAAGTGTGCAAGTGTACTCTGGCTTCTTGTACTAAACATGTTGGCAAGATCATGAATGTTAATATTGTATGAGCAATTGTAGACTTGGAGGCTGACAACTAGTACAGGGCAGAACCAGGTGGAATAGGAAAAAGCCTTTCTGTATGTAGCGGGTGATAAATAATAAATTACAACAAAAATCATAAGAATACTTTGTATAGCATTAAAGCTTCTTCCTCTTCCTTCTCCCAATCCAATCCCACATGCCAAAACCCAGTCAATTAAGCTTTGTAATGCATCACAGTCCACTCTGCACACTCCCAAAAGTAAGGAATTATCCTTATTACAGTAATTTTTATAGCTGGAGAGACTGAAGAGTCTCTGCTCTAACAATGTGCCATTCCCTAACTGGGTTTCCTCTGATACCTCTGTAAGAAGTTACAGTATACTGCAAAACATAATGGTAAGAGTCAAATTCTGAAAGTTTCTACTAGTTTGGACTTGACAAGAGTATTTATTTCCCAAAAAAAAATGTTTAATTTTACATGGAATTTTAACACAGCATGTGCAGTTCACTTAAAACATTATCTCCATTTGAACTACTCAAAGCCAGGGCAAATGGCACTCTCCCTGACTCAAATGCATATTTCTTTTGAATCACCAGATGAGTTATAAATTTTTGATTTACCGTTTTGTCCAAAATTTTCTACACATATTCTCCCTGAAAAAATAATCTCAACTGTTCTGGAAATTGTAATATATGAAAACTTCTTGATTCTAGACACATAAAATAATCAAACCAGTTATAGAAGCATTTCCTGTTTAGCAACTGTTGATATTTGAGAATGTAGTTTTCACTGCAAGAATCCTTTGTGTTGTTTGAACGTAGAGTAGAGCAGTTGCTACACATAATTGCCACAACTAATTGCCCTAGAGAATGACTTCTCAGAAGAAGAATGGGTTAAAATATTGTTTCAGGTTCTTCATTTAATGGTTTCACATAGATTCAAATGGTCATTCACAAACTGAATGAGGCAGTAACCTGAAGTAAACACCTTTACAGTAATAACTGAATATCTCCTGGCCTTGGGCTGCTCATCAGATGAATCATGAGATGGACTTGCTTGGGAGAAACTGCAGGAGAGTCAGAGAGAGAAGGGAAGGCAGACACAGGAACCTTCACAAATAGATTTAGGGAAGTACTGTAATAATTGTGCTGTGAGAGTTCCAGGACTCTGATAAAATGGCATTTTCAGTCAGGATCGTTGCTTCTCTGTACAGATGATCAATAAATACTGCTTTGTCCAAAAACATATTGTGCCCAGATGGTATCCAAATGTCTGTGAGGGCTTCAGTTCTCTTTGCAGAGCCTGGAGGGATCACCAAATTAGGGAGCTCAGGTCTACCTGTAGAATCAAAGTAGTTGGGGTACCACATCCTTACACAGGGCCAATACAAAGTTATAGCTGAACTGGGGTAACTCATAGAGACATCGAACAGTTTGTGAATAGAACAAGACACTCAGAGTTGACAGTCTGTGACAGTCTGCAATACGTAGGAGAAAATATTTAGCTCAGGCTTGCCTTTGACTTCAGGATCATTCTTGAATCCTATTGGTAAACTCCTCGGTAATAAATGTAGAACAGCTTCACTTAAGGGTGTTCTTTGTCTGGACACACTGACCTTTTACAGATTGAAGCTGGACGTTACTTTCATCATTATGGCATGGTGAGGAGAGTCACAAGGGAAATCTGTGCCAGTCAGGAAAAAATGCATTATTACTTAGTTCTATTCCTGTGTTTCTTCTTGCAAATTTCTAAAATGTAAATCCATTTTGACTGTTTTTCCAACTAGATAAAGAAATTAGTACTTTAAGTTAACTATCCCATCTTTAGACAATTCCATACTAATAATATCAATAAAGTGAACACGTCTGAGCACCTAGAACTCAGTATAACCCTAGAGAGGGCCAGATCATCAAGTAGAATGCCTTAATTTTCCTATGATCATTTATGCACCTTTCTCAGCAATAATACTTTAGTCATAGCCCAGATACAGTCTGCCAGAGAACACACGCATTCTATAAATGAAGTAGTCAATCTTGGGCAAGTGAAACCAAAGCATTATTTAAAAAAATAAATAAAACAGTCTGTCAGATCTAAGATTTTATTCTCATCACACGCTGAAAATTAGGAAGTCATGGAACCTGAATCTGTATCAACTTGAGAAATGCAATTAATTCCTACTCCTGATGGTAGGAAAAACAAGACAGACTACTAAGTTCATTGTAGGTATCTATGATTTATAGCTTATGGATTTAAGGATGGGTAGTCATCACAATGAACGCCCCAAATTTTCTTGCACCTCTGTCAGGAATATTAACACATGACACCTCTGTGTCTGCAAATTTTAGGTAGATCTGTAAGGATCCTACACACAGGATGCACAGGACAAATGGGGAAGAATAAGAAGACCAGCTGAAGGATATTCCATCTCTTTAACCCTTGTCTTTCTTCCATATTTGATGTATTGCTAATGTGGGAACACAGATCCCAAGATCCTGTGAAAGAGGATCTGATCTTATCATAGAATCATAGAATGGTTTAGGTTTTAAAAGTCCTAAAAGAACAACTAGTTCCAAACTCATGCCTTAAGACGGGACTCCTCCCACTAGATCAGGTTGCTCAAAGTGGTCCATCCATCAAATCCATGCATCTCCAATTTAGAGACCAGGATGTCATGCGGGACAGTGTCAAACACTGCACGAGTCCAGGTGGGTGATGTCTGTTGCTCTCCCCTTATCCAGCAATGTTGTAACCCTGTCATAGAAGGTCACCAAATTTGTCAGTCATGACTTCCCTTGGTGAAGCCATGTTGGCTGTCATTAATCACCTCCTTATTTCCCATGTGCCTTAGCAGAGTTTCCAGGAGGATCTGCTCCATGATCTTACCGGGCACAGAGGTGAGCCTGACTGGCCTGTAGTTCCGTCGGTCTTCCTTTTTTTCCTTTTTGAAACTGGGGGTTACGTTTCCCCTTTTCCAGTCAGCAGGAACTCCCCCGGACTGTTACGACTTTTCAAATATGATGGAAAGCAGTTTAGCAACTTCATTCACCCGTTCCCTCAGGATCCGTGGATGGATTTCATCAGGTCCCATGGACTTGTGTTGACAGTATTCCTCCTCTGAGTGGGCTGTTGGCAGACGAATTGACCTCTAGAGCCCGCTTTTGCATCCTGTGATGTAATTCTATTTGAGTTTCCAGGATATGTTTTCTTATCAAAACCAAGAGTAAGCAGGCATGGCCTCCATTATGTGCATTTAATGCACCTAATTTACTACAACTTTTGCAAAAGGAAGATCATAAAGAAAAAAACCTCAGGAATGCATTTTATCTTCCCACTTCTTTAAATAATTAACCTATTTCTTTCTCTTCTGTTTAACATTGTTTCAGCTGGGAAGTCCTGAAAAGAAACAGCTCATCAGTGCCAGCTAATCATCACCAAGTAACTGACTGCCAGCAAAAGAGTGCTGTCAAGTGGCCACTTATAAGATGAAAAAAGGGAATAAGGGAACTTCAGCTGAGATGCCCAATCTCATCAGTAGATATCTTGAAAAACTGATTAAGTCTTAGATATAGCAAGGCTTCTCCAAATGTTTTTAAAATGCTACACATAGTCCAAATATTTCCTAACAGCTTTTTGAAAGCTGGGGTTGAGTGTTTTTTTATGGAGTCCAGAAACACCCGGGTGGGTACAGATGTCTGTTTAGTTTGCTCTACTCATTGAGTCCCCCAATGATGGGCTTACTCAGAGGCCATCCTTGATGGATCTGTTAGCTGAGGATGTGTTAGAGGATAAATCCTCAACTAAATCCTCTTAAATATCTGGGATCAGAATATTCCCTTTCTCTTGCAGAATGGAGTTCTTGAAGGTCAGAGATGGGCATCAGGTCTGATTTTGTTACAAGCTACTGTTTTAGCTCTAGTCACGTCTGACCAAACTACATTCAGAACAGCTTTAGTCCCCAAACAGAACAATGTCTTTGTTTGTTCACTCACTTTTTGGATTTAATGGGTCTGAGTTTAAAACCTGACATGCCTGTTTATGAAGTTTAGCTGTCATGAGCAAGGCCTATGCTTGTCCTCAGAATCACTGGAGGTGATTCTTATCTCCTGGGAGAGATAGGAACCTTGGAGGAAACTAATCACTGTAGTCCATTCTGGGTATATAGACACATTCAAGGTTTCCAAGGTGTTATATTTTTATGGAGCTACAGGAACACAAGAGAGCAGAGTAAGGTGACATGCACTACTCATGTTCGGTTACTGAGTGCATCATCTTTCATTCCACTTTTAATATATTAATTCAGAATATGCTGAGGGGATTCGATGGGAAAAAAAAATCCCCAAAACCTTAAAGTGGGAGAAGGATCATACATGATTAAAATTATGGCAGTATTTCTATTTACGTTTAAATTTATTTATTCATCAGTTTCTATCTGAGATTATGCCTTGGAATCACTGGATAATGCCTGGAAATAAGCTTTATGGTGTTCTCTCTTTTCCTTTTTTTTAAGTAAGAAAATTAATATTTACAGTACCTGATTTATAAGACTAAAATAACGATTAATACATCTTAAATGTTCTTGAAAAATTCAGGTAAAAAAAAAAATGCTTCTGAATAGCCATAAAGAGCACTCAGCAAATTTGCAGAGGTTTTTCTTGTTACACTGTAACTAATTCCCATCTATTTAAACTGTGTTTGAGTGTATGAACATACCACCATGAGGCAGATATTCTATCTTATTATTTCATGAAAGGATCAGGCAGAGGGAGGGGACTTGAGACATAACAGCATTTTCAAAAGCAATCAGTAAGCGTAAACATTTCATATTTGGGAAATTTAGTTTGAGACATCTTTATGACAAGTTCTACCATGGTTCTAAGATCCTGTGGTCCCTAATGCTTCAAATCTTCTCTCAGCTTTTTCTCACCAGTTGCCTGTAAGCAAAGTTATGTAAACTGAAGTGCTTGAAAAGTCCCCCAAGTACCTCTTCTAGGGGAAAGGCTTCTACAAAATAATTATTTTGAATCTCTGGCTCAGGTCTTTTCCCACCCTTGCAAAATTCACTTTGGTATTTCCCAAGAAGATTTAGATTGTTTTTAGAGCACAGCCTCTGGTCAGGATTTAGTGAGAAAGAAAATCAAGATTAAGGTGAAGGTTAATTGTACTGTTTTTGTAAGAACATTACAGAACAGTGGAGTGACCTATACATCTTTCCCTTTGGTAGAGTCAGTTTGTAGCACCCCTGAAGCAGCAGAACATGGAATTCTTGGCTACTATGCAGTGCCATGAAAAGAAAGTACAAAATAAATCGCAAATACAGAAACATGAAGGATTTACATGCTGCAGTTTGAAAGAACTTCTTTCACAGGCATTTATGCACTTACAAGGCTCTCATCATACGGCTATTCACAACAGAGAAGGGGAGAGGAATTGAATTATCTATGAAGTTATTTAAATTTATACAAGTATTTACAACAGATAACAGTGTGGCCATACTTCCATTACTCCATGTTTTGCTAAGATCTCGTTCTTACAGCTTTGAGAATAAGTGTGACAGCAATTCTGCAAATTTTGATAACATAGGATCCCTAATTCAGGATTTTCCGCTAGTTTAGGGTGGTGTTTTTTTTTTTTTCATTTGGTTTAGTTTTTTGCTATTCAGATTATCTCCCACTTTGCATGATATCCAGAGGTTATGCTAGGTCCTGTTGATTTCTCCGGAAATGTTTTAATCAAAAAAAAGAGCCTAGGGTTTCCAAGGTTGAAGGGTTTCCAAGTTAGCCTTTCACATCTCTTCCCCTCTTCTGTTAGATGCACTTACTAGGTATGGTGCCTTGTGATCAGTCTCTGAAGAGGTTCTGATTTCCCCAGGTCCCAGCAACACCCCAAAAGCCCTCATGTGACAGCATGACTTTGCCAGTGCCCACAAAGCAGCAGGGTCCACACATGAAAAGATCTCAGAATGGCTCTACATTTATTAATGAAATTTGGGAGGTTAAGTCCCCTTCTCTAACCACGTGACTATTTGTTATGCATGTCTCCAGAAAGAAAAATTTTTAATATATTGAGGAGTCAAAGGAAGAGCAGTAGGAGTCTCACAGGGCAGCACAGGCTCCTGCATGGCTCAGAGCTTCACAGAAGTTGTAGAAATGCACATTCCAAGTTGGAAAAATAATTCTGTAACTTGGTTTGTAGCATTGCAAAGACAAACTTTTACTTTTTTTTTTTCTTTCTTTTTTTTTTTTTTGTTTCTCTCCAGGCAGAGGTTTCAGCTGAGATCAAAAAGATGCCGGATTGACACCAAGTTTCAGAGCTTTTTGAAAATTTATTGTCTAGATTTTCAACTTCCTACCCAAGTTTGCCACACATTGGAGTTTGCAGGTGCTTATCCAGCTCTATAGCATCCATCAGCTTATATAGTTGTTGTGAATGTTTTGGACGCCTTAAAAGTATCAGACCAATCTTTTGCATAACCATATCTTGCAGAAAATTAATTATATTATTTGGTTTGTGGCAATTTTTTAATTGCAAATTAATTAGCTCCATCTGGTCTGTAATTTTCCACTTAGCAGGTAATAACTTTTGAAGCATCTGTTGCTTCTGAGACAGATAAGACAGTGTTGAGGATAGTAATTCTTATCCCTCGAAGTTATCTGGTTACACAGTAGGGATTTTTTGAGACTTAGTGATTTTTTTTTTAAAAAATGAGATCTTCACTGTACTGAACTCTAAATGTCTTCATTTGCCATAAGTGCTTCTGGCTCATTACTTGCTGCTGATTAATGCAAGAAAATTTTAAAGCTGGAGACGTTTGGTTGTTATATTTTTAATTTAAAATTGACTGACTGGTAAACCTGTTTTATATTCAATTTTCCTATTGATGAAGAATATTTGCCACTGTACCTTGTGTTGAGGTACAGCTGAGAGGGAAACAGACCTGTATTTCCTAAATATAACTATCCTCATCCACAAAAAGTGAAGTTAAATTTTACAGCGATGTCTCATGAAGGACTCGGTAAAGCTCCTGAAGAAAAGGCAAACTTTTCTGTAAAGAAAATAGGTTTCTCCTTTGGCTTTAGTAATGTACATGTTCTCAAATCTCTGAAACAAATTCAGACCTTCAGTGATCAAGTCTGTTAAGTTCTTTCCAAAAATCACATCTTGGATTTCCTGTATTTACAGATGTGTCTTACTTTTACACCTCTTCTGTAACTGGCTTTGAGAGAGAACCATGCTCTAGTGAAATGGTTGCTGTTAGGGTGTATGTGACAATGCAGCCTTTTGACTGGAAATTTCATAACATGTTATGACTCTGTATTTGTGGTAGGCAAATCTGGCCACTGATGTTGATTAATTTTATAGGTTTAGATGCAGATTTTTGCACAGATGTTTGGGACTTCTCTCCAAAGCACACTGAAACTTCAATATATGGAGGTGTATTTTCTACAAGTCTAACAAATATCCCTACTTTACGCTGGTGAATCTATTTCTTAACCCTTGTTTGATCATATTTTTAAACATACCACAAATTAGTTCACCTAACAACTGTTCCTGTTCACAAAGCTGGCTTTTGGGTTTTTGAGGTCTGTGACACAAGAGTCTATTGGTTCATTTGATGGCTTCTGTCTTGTAAAGAAAATAACTTTCCCAAAATACCATTCTTGCCAAGATGAAAGTGTTCTTTCTATGTTTTGAATGTCAGTGCTTGGCATTATCCTGGCCCTAATGAAATGTATCATAAAACTGCAGTGCCTCTCCAGTGCCTTTGACATACAACAACAGAGGGATTAATTTATGTTTCTGTTCACTGTATGGTGTTAAGAACCTTGGGAAACTGGACTGACAATTTAGCTGTCAAATAACCAAGTTTCCTATTCACATATGTACAAGACTTAGATACAGATGTTCACTGCAATAAAAGGTGCCAACAGGAAAATTCAGACTTTCTATTTCTCTGCAGAATTCCTTTACAGGTGGCTTGATTTTCTCCTTTACCATGGAGTTGTCTTCTGACACCTTATCAGAAGTTGAATCAGAAGAAAAACTGTTTTTAACCTGACATATTTGAACTGGATCCATGATACGGATTGTATTTTTGTCACAAGAGAGTGCTTAGTAGTCACTAACACTAGTGATTGCTCTTACCTGTTCCATTTTACTCCATCTCATAAACCCAGGCAAAAGTGTGTTGGATCCAAATACCCGCACCAGGAACACACTTCTCTCAACTGGCATTACTCGGTTCCTCTAATGACATTCACCAGTATGATTTAGGATTAATAATCCATTAAATTCTTTTCACATCTCGGGAAGCAGTTTCTAGCTCCGCGAGGCAAGGCATTTTCGAGAAGTTCATGCTTTAGTTTCTCACGCTGTTTGCTTTGACCTTATTAATACTCTTGAAGTAGTTATAGTTCAGCACAGCCAACTGTCGCCCATGTCAGATCGTCAGTTTAGTAGCATTTTAAAGCAAGCCTGGACATTTTTCTCTAATATGCACCACTGCTCTTTCCATCAAAAGCACTGAGCTTCAGTAAGATTGCTGACCTAGAGCTTGCAGGGAGCTGGACGGTGTCTGTATCCAATATTGCCACCTTCAGCATGAAAATAGCTCTGCTTAGGTATTTGTGATTTTTTCTTAGAGCAACCTGACTCTTGTGAAGATGATGTGAACTCTTAACCAGCACTGAGGGCTAATGAAAATCTCCTTTTTCCTATTTGGTGAAAACCCTGGAGCAAGAAAACCAACACTGTTTCCTGTCTCATATGTATTTAATCAACTGGTAGTTGAAATATGTCACTCTACTTGTGTGAAATCATGCTTTATGAAAAAAAACTACATAAATGTCACAGAAAAAATGATTTCCCTTAAGTAATACAATTTCTTTTGTCAACACTGTTCATGCTCAACTGAGCAAATGATTTTCAGCAGAAACACGTGAAATCAACAGAATCATGAACAAGAAAGTATGAAGCAATTTATGCAAAACTGTAAGAGCAGATTTTTTTCTGACCAAAAACTCCCCCAAAACAACCAACGAGAAAAAAACACACCTCACATCAGCCTGGCCAGGAAACATTAAATTAGTTAAATGGGGATTTGACTGCAAACATTTCAGCTAGGAACTTTCCCGTCCAGGCAGTTACTTTGAATGGATAGCATTCTTGGAGGTGAAAACTGGGACTAAACATCATGCCAAACAACTGTAGGTGTCCCTTAGTTTTACTGAAAGTGATATGTAGAGCAATACACAAGTAATTCTAAAATGTTCTCCAACCCACTGCAATTTCCCTGCTGCCCAGGCAGCTAAAAGTGGTTTCATTAAAGACCATTTCCTAATCATAGGAATTATCTACCTAAAGTATGGCAGATGTGACACAAGAAAAGCCCACAGAACATAAGGTGTTTGGACAAAGTATTACTAGACTTGCTAAAAGCTGAAAAAGAGCTTAAAATTGTTCAAAAAACACTTTTTCAATTCAACTACTTGTAACGAGAACAGGTCGAAAAACTAGTATTTGTGAATCATTTGCAAAGAACAATGTGAAATGGGAAAGAGCAGTATTTTTGCTGAGGCCAAAAAAATGTTTATTTCCCTTAGAAATAGTCATAAATCAGGTTTTGTAAGGGCAAAACCAATAATTTCTGTGGTAATATAAATGTGAGAAATACCTGAAATGAAAGGAAGTTTGAATTTTGTCTCTCAGGAGATAGCTGACTAATGTCTAAAAAAAAACCCACTCCTTTTTTTTCTGGGGTATACTGTTTATCAAGGCAATATGTCAGACATTCAGTTATTCTGATCTTTTTTTTTAATTTTTAAAGATGACTCTGTTTTGCACATGCCATCTTTGATAAATCACATTGTCTCATGCTTGTAAGCCTTGCTCTTCCTTCCCCAACTGGCTGCTTTATTGACTTCTTTTATTTTTGCTGCATGATGTGTGAAAACAGGCTACAGACTGTTCCTGGAAGCACAACGAGCTCCTTGGGATTCACTCAGATTTTATCACCTTTCAGAACAAAAACATCCTTCAGCTGCACTTGCAGACATGGGTTTTGGGTGCTGTTCTGTTGACTAAAGGTATATAATTTGCTCTAAAAATAGAGCATGTATGGAAGGGTGAATAAAAGCAGAGCTCCCTAAACAGGAATATTATTTTCTCTCTGTAGAAGCAAGAGGCCTGGAGTTTCACCAGAGTGAAACAGGACCATAGCAGTGCAGATCTTACTTTCCATTGATGAACTCAACTACCAGGGAAGTCACCAGTAAACTGGATTACTGGAGCTTCTTTTCGTTCGATTTAAACCCCCACTTCTATTCCCGGTTGATATTTTTGCTGCCTTTACCAATGTTCTTTTCCTTCACCTTTGGACCCTGCAAAGGCTCCAGTCTCCCTTTTGGAGAGTTTTCATTGTTAACAGAGAGATAACTTTAGACACTTGAGGATTATAGCTTCTTTTGAAGTTTGCTATCGTCAGCTCCCTTAATACCTCTGGCTGAACGACAGAGCGGTTTGTCTTGTCACGTCTCACTTAACGATGGTGCAAACTCTGAGCACACGGTAACACTCTACAGTGCTCTCAGGCAATTGCAGAGATACAACCAGCAGGCATGTCCTGCATTTCAGGTTGTGGTATTCAGTGGAGCTTAAGGCTTAAGGTACCCATAACTGATTTCTGTCTGGTGTATGTTGGGTGTCTGAAGTGTCCTAGAGTAATGCTGGGGGCTGCCAGGTCCCAATGTGAGTTAGCTGGGTGATGTTCAGCACGCACTCTCTGAGAAGAAAGCAAGTAACTCCAGTTATTACATGAAGGACGTGGTTGCCATTGGGAAGAAATATCAGTTCAAGCCCTACTTAATGGCTAGACACCCGAAACTTTGCAATTAGCCCACTATGTAAAATCAGGCCCTCGTTAAAGCACAAATGCACTTTAAATGGAACTGAGCACCTCGCCTGGTGGATTTTCTGCTACTAATCAGTCCTCAAAATGCTACAGACCCTAAGGTAGCTTGTAAGACTGTGCTCCATAAATACTGAAAAGGTTTATTGTGCATGTTTTGGAGCTCAATAAAGTAACTGTAGCTCTGCTTAAAGGCCAAATTCCTACAGAACCCGAGGACATCTCAGCAGAGGTACACTTTGCTAGGCAAATTTACTTAAAGCCCATGGCAAAATCCTGAATTCACCATCTGAGTTTATAAGAAAGTCATAAACTGTCTGCCTCAAAACAGTCCATCTCTTTGAACAAAAAGACACCTTGAAACAGCCTGAGACATGTATCCATCCGAAGAATTTCCCTGGGCACAGAAATGCTTGGCTTCTGGAAAACTGGCAGAGGTAACGAAGCTGCCTGTTATGCCAGTTGCCCCCTCAGATTAGATGAGATAGTCAGCAGAATGCTTCCGTACCTTGATTTTCTGCATGGAAAAGTCTTTTTTTTTTTTTGCTGGAATTTAGGCCCTCAGCAGAAGACAAACACTGGCTGCCTGGCCTTCAGGCTATTTGGGGCTCACAACAGTCACCATTTTGTCTCCTGTCCAGTTAAGGCAAAGGATCAAGGAGCTTTAGCTTCAGAAGTCGTTTCAAATGGAACAGGCTAAGGGCCATGAGGTGCAGGACTAAACAGCAGACCTAAGGACCAGGTTTTTGAACATCATGGACAGAGCAGCTGTGGTAGGCCAAAGAGACAGAGTGGATGAATAGGGAAAGATCTTGTGAGTGAAGGCAAAACAACAACGACTCATGATCAGAAAAAAAAAGAAAAAAAAGAGTTTGATATAAAGGAAAAGGATTTAAAGGGAAGAATATAAGCAGACTGGAAAAATTGATCTTAGAAAATGTGTATTGGAGAGGCTGATGTCACTGGTATTTGCATCAAGGAAACCAGCAGGTGAAGAGATGATAGCTGGGATAAAACATGAGACAATCTGGCAAGACAGTGGAACTTCTCCATTATCACAAAAATTTAATCTATACACATTCTTCTTTCTGAGGTCTTCCATATAAAAAGCATATTAAATTTGCTTCACTTCTGATGAAAATGCTCTTTGCTGTCAACAAAGACAGTTTTACGCTTCCCCTTTCCAAATGTGGAGAACATCTATTGTCTGTCCAAAACAGAACAGAACATTTCATTGAAAAGAAGCACCAATGTTTCCAAGATGAAAGGCTCTTCCCTTTAGTTATTAGTTTATTGGGGGATGGGGAGGGAGAGCATATTTCAAGAAATAAAGAAAACTGTGGGTTTCTTAGAAACCTGCTTTCATTCCTCCAATGACTGTGAGCAAGTAAGTCGCAAATAAAAAACTGCTCTGAAAATTCCCAGAACCCAAAGGTGACTTAAAGAAATCTACACTCAGCGAGGACAAAACAACCCAGTCATCCCCTTTGATCACTCCAGCCAGCTGCCCTAGGCGAGTCTGGAGCTGCCACCAAGCTGCCTGGAGACCTCAGCCGATAGCCAGATGTCACCCAGAGACAGAAGAGAGAAGACAGATTGGGGGGGGGGAGAAACTTTCAAGCTGAATTTTTGAGGCTGACATTCTACAGAGGAACATCGGAGGGTATAAAACTCATCATCTTTGCCTATAGGAACAGAAAGCGAAGGAAGGAGAAAGGGACAAAACATTCAGAGAGACAGCTGAGAGCCTCAAGAAAAGACGAGTTCTGTGAATAGCTCCTTAATGTTTGGCTTATGTCTAGGTCAGGAGAGCAACCATAAAATGTCACCTTGTCATCATCTGCAGTCATCACAGAAGTTGTGAGGCAGTATTTGGACCCACTCTCAGCAGCCCTGCTGCCTTCCTGTGCAAGATTTACTGAGGTTTTAACTCTTATTTTATTTTTTCTTTCCTGCACCCGTTTATTAGATTTCAGCGTCACTGCATTTATTCTCCACCTGCCACTTTCCACACTAACTAATTCTACATATCCCACTGCCTTGCAGCTACAGCCACAGTGTTTTCAGTTGTGAAACAAAACCAGACAATTATGGAAAAGATGACATTGCCTATGAAATGCAAAAGAAAAAATGCCTCTAATATGCATGCCTGGGAGACAGGTAAACTCAGAAGAACTGTCACTTTTCCACCCTTTTTCCGTAGCTCCTTCTTCAAAAAAGTTTTCATAGTATGTGTCATGATCCTAGAGCAAAAGGAAACTCAAATGTCATGGCTGAAAATAACGTTTCAAAGAACTAACACTTGCACCGGAACAATTTCTACCATCCCTAATCTGTTTGACTCAAAGTTTAGGATAATCTATATCTAGAAACTTATGTGAAAGATTGTTAGGTGCAATTACAGATGACAGCTGTATCCTGAACACTCTAATTTCTTACAGTTTGTGGCTGAAATAACGTGAAACGTGGTGTCTCGCTTTCCTACCAAGACCAACCAGAAGGTCCAGGAACTGCTTTTGTAGATGGGGTAGAAAGGGACTAAAAGGGGCAAGTTGGGAGAAAGACCCTTTGTAGTGAGAACAGCCTTCATGCAGGAAGTTCTGAAATTCAGCACTGCAAAAATCAGCCAATTCAGATGCTACCACAGCCGTCAAACCGGCCCTTGGCAGTCCTAGAACTGGAGGGAATCAAGACTATTCCTGTTTCTTTCCCTGGTCTCTACAGTAGAATATCCCCCTGATTTTCTCTGTATTCAATAGTTGAAACACGGCAATCCCGGACTCCTAAAAGCTATTTGGTAGTTTTCAAGAAACAAGAGTTGTGAAATACCTCTACTGCTGCCAAAATTCTTCTATCCAAATAAGGGAATAAGCAGGGTTCAGCTTCTGATAAATCTCACTTAGAAAAGTAGAAAAATATTAGAACTTTTCCAGTCCGAAATGGCATCTTTGCCATTCAATTATCAACAATTTCCACTGGCATGGATTGGCCAAGCCAAATTTTGTTTCCTAATTTTAGCATCTGACATTCTCAAATGATAAGATCTTGCACGGGAGAAGATGTATTTGTCTCTCTGGATAAAGCCTTTAGCAGTGAAGTTCCAGAAAACTTTGGTCAGAGGTATAAACTTGCATCCCACTTTACCGCTGTGCGTGTTGGATTGTTTTGCTCTTTCTCATCCTTGCATGTTATTTTAACAGGATAGCAGCAACAGCAGCAGCCACGGCAATGTCTCCTCCAGGAGCAGACTCTTGCTGGCACATTGTGTCATCTCAGTGAGTGGGCTATTAGGCTGGCTCCTTGTGAAGTGCTGGTGCCGCCGATGAGTACACGTTACTTGCTAATTTCCCCACTTGGGACTCCAACAACGAAGAAGAGCTCAGATTTCCCTCCCTGATCCTCAAAGGCACTGTGTGGATGATGCAAGCGTTTAAAAGGACCCTGATGGTGCTAATTGCTAATCCCCCTAGATTTTCTTATTGAACTTGCTACAAAGGATTTTATACTGATGCTTCGTAATTAAAGACAGGGCAGGAGAAATCATCTTTTGTTTCCAACTGCTGTCTGACTCTGTTCCATCCCCCGAACTGTCATTTTGGTTTAATGGCTTTAGATCTGTGTTTTCATGCTAGCATAAAACAGTGTGTTGCTTGGGCTACATTTTTAAAAAAAAGTGATGTGACCTATAAAACTGGTCCAATTTCTTTGTACAAAGGATTACTGCGATAGCCTGATGCGACCGGCGATTCACAGTGCTAGCCTTACTGCTAAACGGCCAGAGCAAAAGTGAGTCTGCTCCTGGAGTTCCTGTTCACTGGAATCTGCAAGAAGGGATTTACAGAGTGCAGATAAAAGAAGGAGGCCCAGCAAAGCAGAAAGAGGGAGTAAACTCACTTCTGCAACATTATGGGTTTTCTTAAACAAAGACTCAGTTTTAATTGTGCTGACCACCACCACACCTCCTCCCGTGACTCTACCCCTAAGTTCCCCCTACTGCTCTCCGCTTTTTGCTTTTCTATAGCTTTTCACTTAGTGGCGTTTCCTCAACCATCTGTAACTGCTGAATCTGAAATACATGCAAGCTTCGGCAGAAACTCAAATTTCTAACGTGGAAGCAGAAGTTACTGTGGGCAACCTGTGCCCGAACAGCCCACCTTCTTTGAGCACTGCTTTCTGGTCGAAGCCGTGGACTTTCAACAGGTCTGACTTAGACTGAAGGCTACATGGATTTGCCAAGTCATCAGCTCCTACCCACAGCAAAGGCACATAAATACTGCAAGTATTGATGACTAGGTGGAAACTGAGAGAAAGCTAGAAATGTAGTCATAACAGTTCTGTCCTGGAGTCATTGAATCTTGTTAAAATGGGCTTTGTGGGATTCACTGTGTCGATTTGAATTGAGAAGTGCCCTCTTTCTCTTCTTTATTGTGCTATCCATCCTACAGGCGCTGGTGTGTAGTCACATCTTGTAATAGATACTTCCAGCAAGATTTCCCTGTTGTGAACACGTCTCTGTTTTTTTCCCTGAAGACCATGGTAGCTGTGCCAGGCTGTGTCATTTGTAGCATAATTTACCACAATGATCCTCAAGGAGGAAAATTCATTTCCACATGGAGCAAAGTTGTCCCAGGCATGACCATAGAACAGGCAATGTGTTATTAACGATTGTGGTGAGGACACTGTGACTGGTCTCGTCCATCTATCTTGACATGAGCCACATCTGTGTTTGTTCTTTACTTTTAATTGCAGCCATACCAAGTGGGTGCATTCCAGTATAAGGAATTTGGCAATAGCTCCCTGTAAGGAAGTTTGTTGCAGTCCCCTGGCTTTAGAGGAATTGTGACAGAGTATACCTTGAGCTATAATCTTCATGAGAGACAGTGTAGAACAAATGTCTCTGTAGCTTTGGTGAAGCCCTTTTATGTGAAATGGATGGAATGACAATACAGATACCAGCTTTCAGATATTCCTTAATCCAAACTGTTCTTTACAGCCACTTCTCATATCTTAATTTTTTTATTCTGCTTAACTGCCTTCTACTGTCATTTCCTACCACTCTGTCAAAACCCAGGTGTTTGTAGCAGATTTAAGAGTGGCACAGCACTGCATCTTCTTTTCTCCCACTCTTTCTCCATAATCGCTCCCTGCGTGGTGATTTTCCAGTGCCATGTGGAAAATCAGCCAAGCATTTTGGAGGAGTGAGGTATGTGTGAGAGACTCTTCTAATGATACACTCCACCAAGCCAGCTCCATTCCATCACAGTTGATGTATGAGCTCATACGAGAAAACTAACAGTCAGTTTAAACTTTTTTCCTGAATCTGCAGTTTTCTTTCGAAAAAGTAATTTTAGACTAAGAGAGATGGAGAACTCCTCTTTATCTTACACTGCCTCCTCTCAGCTGCCAGGGCTATGTCCCAGGCCATCCAGTAATTATTTGTTTTCTTGCTGAAGGAAATGTGATAATAAATTAATCTTTCTCCTTTATACACAATCTTCCATCTTGAGAGGGAGCCAAAGTGCACTGAAGAAGGATACAGGGACTTCATTTTGGACTAGTGGGAGCACGGCACTTCAGAAAATTAAATATGCACCTCTCCCTCTTATTCTCAGAGAAAATGTCCCTGCAGCAAACAATGAAAAAGAGAACTGGAGAGAGTGAGTGGGTGAAACATCTGACTGCATCCACTAATGCAATGCAGCCGTTTAAAAACGCAGGCAGAGAACAGCAGCTGTTTAATTTCTTGCAGACACTCCGAACAACTGGTTAGGACAAAAGTGACCAAGACTAGCATATCTGGCCCAAATGCAAGAAGGTTTATGTAAAAATAGTATAATTACCCAACAGGTTGCCCAGATGAGGCTCTAACACTGCTACTTGTGTACAAAATCCCTTGTTGTCATTAAAGCTTTTGCAGGGCAAAATGTTGGTGTTGCTTTTCACTGACAATCACAGAATCCCAGAATGCTATGGGGTTGGAAGGGACCTCTGGAGATCATCCAGTCCAACCCCCTGCCAGAGCAGGTCCACCTGTGCAGGTTGAACAGGAACGTGTCCAGGTGGGGTTTGAATGTCTCCAGAGAAGGAGACTCCACCACCTCCCTGGGCAGCCTCTGCCAGGGCTCTGCCACCCTCACAGCAAAGAAGTTCCTCCTCATGTTTAGGTGGAACTTCCTGTGTTCAAGTTATGCTCATTCCCTCTTGTCCTGTCCCTGGGCACCACTGAAAAAAGACTGGCCCCATCCTCCTGACACCCACCCTTGAAGTATTTATAGGTGTTGATCAGATCCCCCCTCAGCCTTCTCTTCTCCAGACTAAACAGACCCAAGTCCCCTTTACAATCCTGTAAATGTAAGTGACAGCTTATATGCTGGTGCTTGAGCCTCTGCTTTCAGTGAAAAATTGATCATTGCTAAAAGTGGGAAAAAGCGGTGACTGAGACACTTGGAGGAATTAACTGAAAAGTTATCAGCATTGCCCAGATGTTACAACCTTGCGCGTTGATATTTCAGCCACGACATGCATGCAAAGATGACCAGGACACTGTTTGATTAACAAGTAAAGGAAAATATTTCAGAAGTCATATATGCCACAGGTAACTACTGGCATTTGTAACGGTTAGCTTAACATTAGATGGCACTTTATCTGGAACAGTTTTACTTCCCTGTAAAGGAAATGGCATGAGAAAAAGTTTGAGTCTTTACTTGGGGAATTTTGTACAACTGGGATTTTCTGTTTGAACATTCAGTGCCATTTTTGGTACAGAGCTGCCAGTACCAGTAACTAGACAAATTCGGGATTCCAAAGTCTGAATTGAAATGACAGCTGCAAAAACTAAACTGTCTACATCATTTGTATAATTTCCCACTTAGTTTCTTTTCTCCTGTCTTTGCTAATGGGTACTATTACCTGAAAAAAAAAAAAAAGAAAAAAAGAAAAAAAAATTAAAGTCTGACATATGAAAGAGTCTTAAGACTCTTTAAAGTTTTAAATTTACTAGACTTCCACATACTGTCTCTCTGCCTCTTTGCAGGGTCTGCTTTATTTATTGACCATGTATTCACACACCACCACCCCCCATATATATTTTTATATATAACGCCTTCTTTTGAAAGATATTGCTGACACTAAGAAACAAATAAATGCAAGATGGTTTTGTGTGCTATGGTTGATAATTAAGACTCGGCACTAAGAATAGGAAGAATACACAAAATTAGAGTTAAATTACCTTAAAGTTTTGAACAAGGATTATTCCTTTTTAATATAAATAGGACTCCTATTTGCAGCTAGAATTAAGAGAATGAAAATTTTCATACTTATCAACTATGAGACGATGTAAGATAAGAGACATGACAAGATTAGTTTCACCTGCTCCTTCTGCTCTAGAGGCAGCTCCCAGCTCAGGAAATGGCCTGGAGCCACCTCTCGAGAGACTGCTCGTATTGTTGTGCTCTGTGTTGTTTCCTAAATATTCTGGGATGAACCTCTGCTGGAAATTCTCTGAGATAGGATCCTGGTTTAGCCCAGTGTGACAGTCTATGGTCTTCTGAAGGGTTTGACATCAGTTAGTGCAGAGATTGAAACTGCAGGGACCATTAGTTTGTTTGGCAATACCTACATCATTACCATGGAGGGTGTGAGAGCAAAACAAAAGAAATTGCTTTTGTACAAAGGACGTTATAACACTCAGTTTACAGCACTATCTGTTAGTAAAAGACAGCCTGGAATTACATGTGGAAATCACTACTAAAATAAACCTATTTGTTATTCTACTAACACAGTGTTTTTCTGCAAAGTGTTTCCTCATTGAAATAACCTTATGAGATACATCTGCCCTTCAGAAAAATGTATTTCCGAACGTTTTTTTCTGCTTTGGTTTGCTTTTAAAGCCCCAAGGGATGAGGCTTCTGCTTTTTCCCTTCACAGTCTAGAATGCTTCCCTTAAAAGGGGGAAAATTCTGCAATTATTCAGCTTAGATATTTCTTTACTCAATCCATTATCTGCACTTAGACACCCAGACATTTATAACTAATTTTCTTTGTTGTTTTTTTATACTCTTGAAGTGCTTGCAGACTGCTCTCTCACAACATAACACAATTTCATTGGGAGTTTATATATACTGAGCAGCCATCTCCTTTCCTATCTCATATTGGGACTGAGACTTCAACAAATTATAAAAACTTCTGTCTCCAGGGGAGAATGACTAAGTTCAAAGATTCATTTAAAAAGAAAAAAAAATAATTTCTCTATCAATTTTGAAGGTCTTGGAATCATAATTAGCTAAGAGTTAAGGTGTTTAAACAGGCGTACATGACAGAAGAAGACTTCACCACCAAGAAAGGAACATCTGAAGCAAAAGAGGAAAAACATCTGGGAGCTTTTTCACAGGCAAGAGAATTTCACCACCAACATAAGAAGTTTAGCTTGGTATTCATGTATAATCCTAGGTCTATATAGAATATTTATCATGCACAGCATATCAGCTAATTCCCATCAATAAAACATAAGCATCTTTTTTTGTATCTTTTCTTCTGCAGTCTGTATCTCCCAAATATTTACACAGTTAAAAGAAACGACGAGGGACTTAAATAATGGCAGAGGAACTGTGACCTTAAAGGCAAGCCATGGAGGAAAAAACAGCCATACCCTCAGCTGTCATCAGCTCACAGACTTCAACTGAAGTCATGAGAACTCATCCTTGTTTCTTTTTAGCTGTGATTAGAAAAAATGAAAGTTGCTGGAAAATTGTTGAAAAACAAGAATAAAAAGTGAGCAAGCACCTTAGTAATGAGCAAGGCAGAACAGGCAGAACTGAAAAGATTCTTGTATGATGGACAAAAAACATATGGAAGATCCCAGATGAAATCAAATACAGCTGAGAAGAGGAATGGACAGAAATACCATATTAATATTTTCTTTTTCTTTTTAGAAGCTCCTTCTGAATGAAGGTATTATTAGATGAGCCAGTTCAGCAAGAAATAAAATTGTAATGTCAAATTATCGTCAGTTTGTCCACAGCTGCTGAGCACAGATCTCCTTTGTAACTCTGTATGTACCCATCACATGCAAACATGCTCCCACTTGGTGGCTTAGCCAGTGTAGGAGACATGAGAAGCCAGGAGTGGTTTATACTACGTTAAAACTGCCTTCAGTGACCTCGCCAGAAGGTGAGCTCTTGTGCTGAGGCTGGTTGGAACCACTTGGCTTGTTCTCCCAGATTGTCCATGTTCACACAGTGTACTCTGCCCTGGAGAATCCGGGCCCTACAAGGCATCCTGGTGGCCCTCAGGCAGAATGATTACCATCTGCGCGTTTGTGTGTGTTTCCAATGCCAAGTGCCAGAAATAAAGAGAAGGTTTAGTTGCAGCCATCAGAGTGGTATTTTTAAAACATGCTGAGACTGTGTGTTCTGTGCAAGTGTTCTGGGATGACACTGGAAGGCTGTCCTACATAGAGGTAGGTAAAGTCAATATAGTCCATCTTGGCACAACCTATCTGGACTCAACACTGGAGAAATCAGTCCTGTGAGTTGTTGCACACTCTTCTCAAGCAGAAGCCAAGTTGGTTCCCTCCAGAAGGACCCTGGGAACAGTCTGGTAGATGTGCAGAAGAGACAAAATGGGGACTAAGGCTCTGGACTGAGAAGGAAGGAGAAATACATTGAGACCTCAAACATACTCTTTCGACTTTACATTGTGCTCGTCACTGTACCATCTGAGTTAAATTCTAAAGCAAGCTAAAGACCAACAACCCATGGCCTATAACCAGCTGCAACCTCATTCACTGGGTTTATACACTGTAGCCTCATGGTTCACAGGCGGACACACCATTGCACACATCTACTAAAATCTGTCTGATCTGTTTTCCATTTCTCTACTACTCAGGAAATGGTGTGTTTTGTTTTATTTTTTTACAAAAAAAACAACCCACCAATAAACGAACAACCAAACAAACAGAAACCCTCACTTCATTTTGGGTGATATTTTCAAATAAATGCAGTAGTCATGCCGTAGTATCCTTAAAAGCACTGCCTTAGCATCACTGTGGCCAGCTTGTGAGTCACCAGTGATACGTTCGTGTTTCTCAGGATACAGAACTTTCCGACCAACCTGGTGTCTGAATGAATTTGCCACGAGACGCGGAAGAAAAATCATTAATGTTCAGTAGAGCAAAAAGACAACAGTTTGTGGTTATAAAGCAAAAGCCATCCACTAATGAACCAGAATGCTGAATACCTCCAGAGTACCCAGAACAAACAGTTCCTGGGAGAAATAAGTATCAGCTGAAAAGGCAGGATATATGGCCACTTAGCTAGGCTGAAGTCTGAGACACTTCAGCTGAGCAGCCTGAGGACACTTTGCAATTTTTTCCCGCTGTCTTAACGCTTTTTTCAATAAGCAATTGATTTGAGTTTTTCAGAATGTCAGCACATAGTTCCTTTCACTAGCAATGAAATGCACGTAGTGATTTTTAAACCATTCTCGCAAAGAGTTTGGGAGCTCAGCAGCTTAACTGTCTCTCTATCAAATGGAAACAGAATCCTGAAGCTGTAAGTTATATTTTTACAGTGACAGGTGGGGTCTTTATTAGTACTAGGAAAAGTCATTTTTACAAACAGGTTTGAAAGTACTTATCTCTGTAGTTTACTGCTGGTAAAACAGCAAACAAGCTGTTAATTTACATGCCTTGTAACTGTACAACATAAATACAGGATATATTTATGTATTACATAAGTTTTTTTCTTTTTTCCCTTAAAGTGAGTAGCCTTTTTCTTTCTTTAATCTGTTATCCTCATTATGCAAAATAATTCATTAGAAGGAGGGTTCCAAACTTTATCTGCAGTTGGAGAGACGATGATTACAGTTACATAAGGTTGATAGCAATGGCATCAGGTAATATTTCTGAGGTGAGAAATGTCACAGAGGGCAATCCTGGAGCCAAGTATGGCTCTGCAGAAACCCTTTATGCTAAACTAGGCCATAGAGTGTCCCACTTTATATTTCAACTACGATTAAACCTTGTGCATTTCTGTAAAGAATCCTCTGACTAAAATAACCCAACCAGGTATTAGGAGAGTTTGATTTTCTTTCTTTTACTAATGCTCCATTAACCTCCAACATCTGTTCTCTCCGTGCACAGTCAGCAGCTCCACTAATCTCTGCCTTCTCTTCTCTTCTGGCAAGAGCAGTCATCTTTAATAAAGTTGTTCTCCTCTCTCCAACGTGCTCTCTCTCTACTCTACAGCACCATTCTGGTCTATTAGCGCATGCCATGCCACCGGGAATCAGCAGTGCTGCCGAGGCATTGATTTTGCTTTGTTTCAGCACTTCTCGACCCTCGAGCAGTGCACTTACAGGTCCATTAGAAACTTTTTATCTGAACGGATGCCTCCAGTACTGCGTGTGAAAAGCGTTAGCAATCTTTCTTGAGGTGCAGCCTAAGGCCATGGTCATGAATATTAGCCTGAATTTCTGACTAAGTGATAGTAGAAGCCAGAGACTTAGAAGCTCTTAAGGTACTTTGTCTCCTAAATCACATAGTTGTTTTTTTTCTTTCCTGATGGTTCCTAGACTGCTGACAAAGCCCTGTAAAATTATTACTTCATCTGCTACCTAACTGATTTTTCTTTGACACTGAAGGAAGCATTTAGCAGTTCACAGCACCACAGCGCACTGTAAGAGGAATTGAAGGACATAATGCAGTAGGTTCATTGGCAAATCACACGGACATAGCATTCTGTGCGAGAGAAAAAGAAGCCCGACTGGGCTGTTTTGCATGCTATAGTGTGGCTGTCTCTACATCTGTATTCTGTGTTGGTGGTATTAATTGCCTGTATTGATGACTGTACGACTAGCACTATATTTCCTGTTTTTCTCCTCAGGACACCATCCATGGAAGACACACTCCTGAATCTGGCGTCTTCCTCAATTCAGAGGTAGTACATTCCTCAGGGACAGAAATGTGAACCACTCTGAAGAAGAAATTCCTACTTTCTGGTAAAATTTAATATCATGTGCTTGCTGTCCTGCCCTCATGAACTTCCATAAACAACATTAATATCACCTAATGTCTATGAGAAGTTAGGATTGTCATTTAACATCTCATCTATCACTATCACTGTCTATCACTGAGGGGAACACAGACCTGAAAAGACTCTATTCATTCCAGTGCCTTCTTTTCCTCAAAGTCTTATACAAATATCTTCAGTTACTTTTTTTGAGTGGTTGCCTATTTGCTATAAACTAGATTTCATCAACTGTTGGCCATAGATATATCCAACTCCCTGTACTCTCTGAACGACTCAGAGAGAAGATGAGATACCAGTGTGGGATTTTCCAAAGAGGTAATAAAAGAGTAATTAATCTACCAGATGAAAATAACTCTTTGTTGACAGCATGTCTCTGAACTGATAGATTAAATGTATGCTGAATTCGGAATGGAAAACATGTTTACACAGTGCTGTGATTAATGGCCACAGCAGTAGTCCAGTACCCCTAATATTTCTAAAGGACTTTAACAACAACCCTCGGGAGCCCTGAGTTCAAATCTGAGACCCAAGCTTCGCTGTCCTTGGAGATCCAGATGCAAACCAGATCTATACTCTTATAAAAAGTCTGCTCTTTTTGTAAGAGGTTGAAAAAAAGTATGTGTGATCTCATAGGTAAAGCACAGTACTCTGACTCTGGACACTGGATTTTATTTCTGTTTCCACTACAAAATTCCTGGATTACCCAGGGCAAATAATTTCTATGTTTCAGTTTCCTTCCAGTTAAAATCAGAAGATGACAGCTCTATTTAATAGATATCTTGTGAGAAAGGGTATTAATGCACATGCTGTGTGCACTTGTTATATGGGGCAGTAATGACTGTCACTGGATTCACTCCAGATGCATGCTGAGGACAAGGCTTTGGCCAGTTGTTGGGCAAGGAAGGTCAGAGCAGCTCACTGTGATGCTGGAGACGTCACTCCAGGGAGGGCTGTTGCCTAGAAACATTCATATGCCTTAACTACTGTGTGAAAACAACCCACCCACCCTGCTTAGGGCAGATCTTAGAACAGCATTAATTTGCTACACATAATACCTAAAGCTCACTGCTTGGCACTAAAACAAGGACCAGTTCAAAACACATCTTGTAGTTTTAATATAACCGTAGCATGAAGTCAACATATTTACAAAGTGAAGATGCATTGACTGGGAGCCTTTTTGAAGCCAAAGATGGGAAGGTGAGCAGCAGCAGTATATGTGAGGACAGGGAATGAGCCAGGATGTGTTTAGCAACTGATGAACCAGTCCAAGCATAGCCACCGGTGTGGGCGGAGGATAAGTAAGGTTTTTGATGTGTCTTCAGTACCTGATACAGCACTCCCATTTTTTAATTCAGCTGTCTCTGAACTCCTTCCTTTTAAAGCTGTGAAAATATTTGTCCGGGAATGAGTTGATGTTACTCAAAGCAGACTTAATGAGGGGGATGCTCTTTTGCCGGATGGGGGGGAAGGGGGGGTCGGTGCCGCTCAGACTTGCTGAGATCCTTGCCAGGTCTGCACTGCACAGAGCCAGTGGGCAGCACCCGTGTAAATCAGGACCACGCTTTCCACACTAAGTGCTGTAGTGGTTGTGTTGATTTTTACGGTTACTCTTCATGCCTCTTTGCACTGAAGGAGACAGGAATAAAAAGATCCCAGCCATGCACTGCACACTGGAAACCAGTAAGAGTAAGAGCAGTTTCTAAATTAATTTTGCAACAGTTTCCAAGTTAATTAAGAAGGATTCTAAATTCTGTTATACACAATCAGGATACTCTGAAAAATTGATATTCTTCATAGTTGTTCACTATTTACTTAACATTCAATCACTATCTTTTTAGGTCTAAATGAATTGCATAATGAAGCACACTTGATACAAAGAGATGATTATTGACAACTGCTGGTTATTGAAAACAAATAAAGCTCACTCTGCACAAATTGAATTACTTCTCTTTTTTTTTCCTCTCCTCACTAGTCTCTCCACAATTACAACTAGCTCTGCTGTGACCGGGTGCCCATGTCTTTTCACATCAGTGCCTGAAATGTAGATCTATACAGTAGAGTCTAGTATAGTTTGGGGCTGACCTGCTGCAGAGCAGCTCTGTGGAAAAAGACCTGGGAGTCCTCGTGGACAACAGGATGACCATGATCCAGAAATGTGCCCTGGTGGCCAAGAAGGCCAATGGCATCCTGGGGGGCATCAAGAAGAGCACGGCCAGCAGGTGAAGGGAGGTCATCCTCCCCCTCTGCTCTTCCCTGGTGAGGCCCCATCTGGAGCACTGGGTCCAGTTCTGGGATCCCCAGTTCAAGGAGGACAGGGAACTTCTGGAGTGGGTACAGCAGAGGCCTGCAAAGATGATGAGGGGCCTGGAGCATCTCTCTGATGAGAAAAGGCTGAGGGACTTGAGCCTTTTTAGTCTGGAGAAGAGAAGGCTGAAGGGGGATCTGATCAACGCTTATAAATATTTAAAGGGTGGGTGTCAGGAAGATGGGGCCAATCTTTTTTTCAGTGGTGCCCAGTGACAGGACAAGAGGAAATGGACACAACTTGAACACAGGGAGTTCCATCTAAACATGAGGAGGAACTTCTTTCCTGTGAGGGTGGCAGAGCCCTGGCAGAGGCTGCCCAGGGAGGTGGTGGAGTCTCCTTCTCTGGAGACATTCAAACCCCCCTGGAGACGTTCCTGTGCAACCTGCTCTGGGTGGACCCTGGTTTGTCAGGGGGTTGGACTGGATGACCTCCAGAGGTCCCTTCCAACCCCTTCCATTCTGTGATTCTATGACAAGCAGTATGAGCTACACATGGCTTGTAGCTCAGCATGTATAAAAAGAAAACAGCCACAGCCACAGCCAAAGCACAGGTTGGAAAAGACAGTTTGTTCCTTAGTTCTAAGCTGTGATTTAGATGATAGGAGTCCAAAAGACAGCAATCAGCTCCCTTGTGCACACAACCAAGGGCTGTCTGCACATCATAAGTACAGCGCTGCTCTCACCATTCATCCCCACACTTGACGTGGCCACCACCATGGGTCCCCTCCTGGCTATGTGGCCGTCTCACCTGAGCTGTGCCAAGAATTGCTTTCAATTGCAGCTGAAAAAAGGTAACATCCACAATCCATCCTTGGGCACTCAGAGAGAGCAGACAAGGGGTTGAGGGTCACAGCTTTGTCAAGAAAACCTCAAGGGATGGTCTTGGTCTCATACTGAACCACCACTTTTTTTTAGGATTTATTAAGCTTTTTCCATGGTGGGAAAAGTTCAGTCAGAAAATTTCAGTCAGAAAAGTACCGTTTGGTACTGCTTTTCAGGAAGAGCTGTGAAAATTGATTTTTTAGTTCAGCCGCCAAACTTAAAAAAAAAAAAGCCCACAACTTTTGATCTGAATCAAATGTAGCATGTTTTCTTTTCTTATTTTCACTTAGACAGCTTCTGCCCCCCCTGCTGTTAGGAATTCCAGCCAATTAAAAATAAAAATGTTTTATCTTTAGTGTTGGCAAAACAACCAAAAATCCAAACACTTCCTATTTTGTGACTTTATCCTCCATTAGCATTATTTGATAACCAGATCAAATGACACGGGGAACTTATTTTGACATTGTAAATAGTCTGGGGATGCTGATTCCAGCAAGTTCACTTAAAAAAAAAAGAAAAAAAAGAAGATAAAACAACCCCCAAAATCACTTAGCTCTTTTTAGAGTAGAATCTGTGAAATGCCTCTGCTGTGCAGTGTAGAAAAGAAAACTGCAAAGAAGTATCAGGGATGAGCCTATGTGTCTATCCTGTGTGCCCTTATCAAAATGCTGATTGTATGCACCAGATATGCGTCCTTTTCCTTGACAAGAAAGCAAGTTTTGAAGACACAGAACAGATCTGAATCATCAGGGGAAAATATATGTGTGATGGGAAGGGGTGAATAAATCAGCTTTATAAAATTTTTCTCTGTCTCATCTCAGTAGCATTTTTAGGTCAGAATAAAAGTCAGAAGAAAAATCTCACAGTGCTTTTAATAAAGTTTCCCCCAGCAACCAGCTTGTTTTTCAAGGAACTTGGCAAAGCAAAAACCAGTGATGGAAATTGGCTCCAGCAGCCTGACATATCATGGTTCTTTTAGCTTGTTCAGAACGAAGGAATGAAAAAGGCACCAAGAGAAAAGTCCTGCTTTCTCTCCCCAATTCTTGGAAGTGGCTCCGCTCTTCCAGCTGTAACAGCCAGTGTTTTATGCCTTTCACTTCCAGAGAATGCTCTGACACATGAGGCTTTTGTCAGTGATGTTGGAGGGACAGTTGACCAAGTGTCATTGAATCGCCATGGGGCTGGACTGTGCAATGCAGATCAGAAGCAATGATGAGCTCCAGTGTAGCACTGCGACAGAATTGCCAAGGGTCTTATTCTGCTTTTGCCTTAAATTACACTATTAAAATAACTTGAACTGATGAGTGTGTAATACCACCAACATTTTCATAAGCACTACAGACTTTCTCAGTTATAAGATATTGATAGTCCTATGCAGATTTCTTATAAAGAAAAATCACCTGGCCCTTTCTTTACGTAAAATAAAAACCAAGTCTTCTCAATTGATTCTTTTCCTTTAAAAAAAAAGAGCATTTCCATTATATGACAAATTTTTAGATGCTCTTCGAGAAAAATACACATCTTTTTATCCTTTTCCTCAATATTGCCTGTGATGAAAATTTTTATTTCAAAAAGCTCGAACAGTAAACCTGGAAAATCCTTGCACTTGATTCTTCAGAATCCTTGAGAAAGAGCAGCTTTCCAGAATATGGAAATTACTCTGTTGATTAACATCCTTTATTTCAAAATATCTTATTATTGCTAAGTCACCACATAACTCATTAATTACCCTGTTATCATGAAAAATAAAGGAAATTATTTCTGCTAATCAAGCTCTTTCCTCATGCCCTGAAAACAGCTGTCATAACCAAGTAACACAAAAATGACAGGTGAACAAGCAGAATTGAAGAATAAAGGCTTATTCATCTTTTCCATGAGAAGTTTCTGTTATTTTTTAAAGTTCCTTAGAAATGAAGTCAGCAGCTGGACTGTGGAAAATTATAAATACCTTCTAGGAAGAACTGGTTATTCAAACAAATAGCTAATATTCTTCAGAATAAACAGTTGAATTGTTTTATTGATTGTGCATTTATTAGGAGAACGACATGGGAAACATTCATTGCCAAACCCAGAAACCTCCTGTAGTGTACAGAACGGAAAAACCACTGTCCTGCAAACGTGGTGATTCAACATAGTGTAACACAGAAACAAGAGAATTACAGAGAACAAGTTTGTAATTCAGCTATACACAGATCCAAAGGCAAACCACTTAAATCACTTTACTGCTCCTTCGTTTCCCTATGTATGACCGAGAATAATTGCTTTTCCTTTTAAGAGGCTTACCATCTTTAGGCATTACTACTAGTAATCATTAAAAAAAGACACAAATGGTTTCCAACAACATTGCCACTCTCATTCTTCAAGTCAAGGAACACAGGGAAACCACTTTTACAAGAGGTTTTTAAAGAAGCTTCAAAAATTGAGGGAGTGAGAACAGATGTGTAAATGAAAACACACAACAGAAGGGAGAGATCTGATGCCATTTTTTGTGTGCACCTGATTCCCGGGCTTTGCTGCATTCCCAGGGGTCTGAACTTTGACACGTAACTTTCTAGGAACACTCTAAGACGTCTTTTTATTATGGCCCCTCTGCCTGTTTGCGAAATATGGGTATTTTGATTTTTCAGCTCTATATCCAAATAAAAATTACTAAAAGAAATTCCTCCTTGAGAGGTCAAAAATAAATTTTGTTTCGGTATAATTGATATAATGCTTCACTCTCATTCTGTTTTAAAACTGCTGAAATGCATGTTTTAAAAAGTTGTTTTTGAATACTTTTGAAAGACATTTGTAGAAATCATATAGATTTTTCCTAACATTTTTCCATTTGAAAGGGCTTCTTTGATGAATTAGTATTTGGATAAATAAATGATTCTTCTTCCTTCCCCTGATCTTCACCTGGTAATAAATTATCTAATTGGAGTAAGGTCAGGTTATACTTGCAGATGTTGCAGTTCTGCTCTCTGCACATTTAGACCATGGATCTTCCCACAGTCCTTAATGCAGTTAAATGTAGCTGCAGGCATGGCTTTCATGCACCCATCAGGAGGCAAATACAGGCCCTTTGGCTCCTCAAAGCATGAGAAGAACAGTTTCCTCTCAAAGTGTCCTCCTGGACAACTTCTTCTAGAAAGAGCAGGGAAGCGGGGAACAGAAAAATTTGTTTAACTATTTCACATTTAATGAAAAACAATGTGATCTGACTTTTGATTGACTGTTCAGACAAGTTCCTGTTTCCCAAACCCATTCACAGCAGACTAACCACTGGCCTTGGTCCACGTGGAGCCCTCTAAAGGCAGTGTCAGGCTCCCTGTTGACTGCAGTGGGTTTTCTTATATATCCCTGTAAGAAGCTGATTTGTTAGAGTCTTCGAAGGCTGCTATTCTTGGCATGGCAAAATATGAATGTCACCACAAGAACAACCTCCCTCATTTCTAAAACAAGAGACTGATAATATATGCTTCAAAAGATGACTGCTGGTAAGACATCTTAGAACCGGCATGAAGCCAGGGAAGATTTTGTTTTCATTCCTTTTATTTATTCTTGAGGGGACAGAAAGAAACCCTCCAGCCTTTGAAAAGATCAGGGGAGGGTGTTGGATCAAGATTGAGGTAATACTTCCTGCGTCTGAAAAACAATATCTGAACAGTTCTTTGGAGGCTGCACTGCAAATTCTCAAAATTAAGCACTTTTTAAAAGAATGGTCCTGAAAGTTTATCTTCGTCTTTCTTTCTTCTCCTAATCTACTGTCTACTTTTCACACTTCTACTGAATCCTGGGGGCTTACCATACATATTCAGCCCACAGGAAATCTCATTATCTTTCACTGCTAGGCATCCCATCCCATTCCTCTGCCAGCAACACAAGTTACTTCTGTAAGGTTCTGTAGAGTGTGTCATTTCCTACTGCTGGATGTACATGAATCATTCAAAGAGGAGAATGGAGCAGTTCCTCTCACGGCCCATTTATTTACAGAAGTCAAAGTTCCGTATACCAGCAACACAGCATATTATCTGCATGGGAAAAGTCTTGGCAGAAGCGAAGAATTACAAAAAGCATCCGAACCAGGGAAGTTTCTGTTCAGCACTTTGAAATGTGAACTCTCTGTGATCTATTCAATTTGTTCCAAGACTGAAACGCTTTCAAATGAAAAAAAAACCTGTAAATGGAGCTCCAATCACCATAAGTGGCAGCAGAGAATCGTTAGGAATGACAAGTGGAGTATTTTTATAGTATATTTAGAGAATTCTTGAACATGCACAATACTTTTCAGCCTTCTTCATCCCCCATGCAACTGCCAAGCCTTGCTGATGAGATGGCACGCTTTGCTATTCCTTTCCTAGGGCAGTTCTTTGAATGAAAAAGGAAACAGCTTGAAGCTTCTTCTACTCTAAATGTTGCCTGGTTCTTGAATGGAGCAGCAGCAGAGCTGTGTCTACCGGCCAGTGACCAAACACTAAAAAGCCACTTAGCTGGATACTGGAGTTGCCTGCTCAGTAAATGGGGCACGTGTGTCAGTACTACATTACCACAATTAGATTATCGGGGGGGTTCCTTGGGATTTTCAGGGAGTATCTAACCAGAGCTCCGGTGAGCCCTGGAGCTGTGTGTTGAACGGCAGCACTGTGCAAAAGGCCCAGCAACCTGCATGTTAAGGTAACACGCTATGACCTGATGTAACACAAGGAAACTGGGAAAGTTGCAGTAAAATGCACACCAGCCCCAACAGTAGCACTCGGAAAGGCATTCACAGTATAGCATTGTAGTTTGCCATCGTAAATCCATGTAAAATGCAAGTAGTTATGTGAGTGAGCTAAATTGATTATTAAAAAAAAAAAAAGAAAGAAAAAAGAAAAAGGGAGCGTCTTTTAGCATAACATCTCTCATAATTTGTTGATCTGTGTAACATTCTGTAGATGGCAGTGTGGGTAAACCGTCTCTGAATTCATTGTGCCTGGCTTCTTTGCATACATAAGTCAGCAATAGCTAAGCTGGCAGAGGCAGATGACATCAGGACGAAAACACAGGGCATTTTTGGAAACAGGAATCAACTGAACGTTGATACGATGAAGAGCTCCTGGGACGTATCTGCTTTCTCAACTGCAGCTAGGTTAGATCCCAGTTCTCACTTCTCCTTTCATGTATTATGACAAATCTCATTTTAAGTCACCTGGGACACACCTAGTATTAATACTTTTACTTACATAGTGGCACTGCAAAATGCGTGTGAGGAACAACTGCCGAACGCCTTCGGATACCTGCTGCTCCCTTCCCACTGCTTGCCATCAAATCCAAGGCACAGTGCTGGAGCTAGAAGTCTCTTTACGTTTCCTATCTTTGGAATTTTTGGCCCCAATTTGTGCCTGGAGATGAGGTCCCCTCTTAGTGGCTCATCTGGGATTTCCAGACATATACGTGGGATTCAATGGCTATACAGCTGGCATGTCAGCCTAGCCCTGGCCAGTCGCAGGAGGAAAAAAACTCACTAGTTTTTTGGCAGGATTCTTTTCAGAGCTTTTTCCAGATCCTGAAGTGATGCCCCACACCACTTTCACTGCTGTACTGGGATTAAAAGTACCTACATGTCTTAGGGCTAGAAAGATGATGAGGGGCCTGGAGCATCTCCCTTACAAGGAGAAGCTGAAGGACGTGGGTCTGTTTAGTCTGGAGAAGAGAAGGCTGAGGGGGGATCTGATCAACACCTATAAATACTTAAAGCATGGGTGTCAGGAGGATGGGGCCAGTCTTTTTTCCGTGGTGCCCAGGGACAGGACAAGAGGGAACAGGCACAAACTTGAACACAGGAAGTTCCACCTAAACATGAGGAGGAACTTCTTTCCTGTGAGGGTGGCAGAGCCCTGGAAGAGGCTGCCCAGGGAGGTGGTGGAGTCTCCTTCTCTGGAGACATTCAAACCCCACCTGGACACGTTCCTGTGGGACCTGCTGTGGGTGGCCCTGCTCTGACAGGGGGTTAGACTAGATGATCTCCAGAGGTCCCTTCCAACCCCATGTGGTTCTGTGATTTTGTGATTCTGTCTTAGTAAACCTATGAGTTTTGAAATGTTTAGAGCCAAAATACGTATTTGAGAGGGAGAACGAAGGCTCTTTCTTAATTTTTTTCCTATGCTGATTTATCAATGAGAACAGTGGTTCTGCTCCACCAAGCCAGCTTTGATGGAACTTAAGCAAAACATCCACTTTGGTCCTATAAACACAGGCAATCAAATCCTTTTAACGGGGAACCCACTCATAAGATGGGGAATGTGTGCCTGAAATGAATTGAACTATAATATTTAGTGATGAAGATTGATTTCTACCCCGGGGCGGGAGACAATTCACCAGTCTTTGTATTACCTTATGTAGCATCTCCATCTTATTCATGTCAAATCGTCAGGCAGAATAAAAATGAGAACTTCTTGTGCTTGAAAGATAGAAATACTTTTCATTGCCAGCATGGCATTTTCTTTTCTTTACAAATTCAAAATATTAAAATGGGCAAGTTCATGTATTTAAAATAAAGAGGTGAGCTGAGGATTTTGACCTTTAGCAAGTGGAATAGCTACTAGCATTGGCATATCCTACCTATGAAAGTAGGGTGCAAAGTAGTTTTGCTCTTCAGCACCCAGCTGTTCGGAGGTACGCCGTGTGATGGTGGGAATCCGTAACGCTGGGAGAAGGTTCGGGTAAAACGTTATGTTTGGGAAGCCTCTGTTGGCTTAAAAACTAACCATAAAATAGAAATACAATCAGTTCTGCTGGATTGTGCTCAGGACTTAACTCAGAAGGAAAACATTGCAGACATTTTAGTAAACTATTTTTGTCGTTCCTTCTGACAGCCGAGATCTGTATCTCCATGGTTAGCGGAGCATTTGTGTTTGCTCAGCTTTAACTGACACCCTGCTCATCGCCCCCATAGCTGGGTCCTGGAAATCAGTGTTGGTTTTTGTTTTTTTTTTAAAAAAAAATTAGACCAGTTTTTTCTTCTATGTTCAGATAAGTTTTTTAATCCTGGTGTCCTTCATTTTCTAACAGCCATCTCCTCACATTACTTCTTGATGAAGTCGCTCATTCAATCATAAATATGACCATTTTTTTTTTAAAAAAAAACCCCAAAGTATATAATATATCTGTGTATTGCCAGTGGAATAAGATTTGCACAGACCTCCTCTTAATTTCCTCTGCAGAAAGGAATTGAAGGGACACCTGCTACGGCTCTCTGCCAGAGCTAATCAATACTGAATATACAAATTTAAAATAGAAGCAGGCCCTAAAATTTTCAGTTAACCTGTGACTGTGCAAGGCGAACAGAAGAATTAACTCCCTATTTTAAAGCTGAAAGTTAATGTCTGACTGTTCTGATTTCTAAGGACTTATGTCCCATGAGTTCTCCAGATTCCCACTTCTGTGTTTTCACAGAAAATTAATGTTATTTTTCAGTGAGATAAATAGTAATTTTGGAAAGTAATATTATGAGTTTTTTGCCAAGATAAGCAAAAGAATCTATCTGAGTAAAACTTACTACCTTCCAGTGGCATTCCTTTTATCTTCAAACTTTTGTGCCAACTGCCTTGAAGTTTTTATTGACTTTGAGAAGGACAGGAGTGGGGATATAGTCTTTTATTAGGTCTACCTGTATTTCATGTTGGTTTTTTAGTGGTTACTGAAAGATCAGTTGTAATTAAAATAATTATGCACACACGGAGTGCACACATTTTGAAAACAGGCCTTTTTTTCTTCACAGTGAAGATTTTATTGCCTTTTGAAACACGGCAATGATAGGATACATAAAACTAACCATGCAGTTGCAAATATATCTGACTGAAGTTTATTTACAGTAACAGTTTTGCATTAGCTTTGGTGCCTTTTCTTATTTAGGTTTGAAGAGAGCAGGGTTTTTTTGTTTAGTTGTGGGGTTTTTTCTAATATGATTGAAAGTGTCTGGTAAATTACATATTAAATTTTTATGACCGCAGTAAAAGATTTGAGTCCTACTTATATTTCTCCTGATTGACTTAGAGCAATAATATAGCAGAGATGCATCTTTATATCAGTTAGTCATCTGCATGCTCTGTCATTGTAAATTTTTCATTAATACATGAATACTGTCTCCAGATAAGTTGAAATCCGTTCTGAACTGACTTCCGTTAACAAATAGTTCCCCTGCTTTCTTTTATACTCTGTACTTAGTCTTTTCATATTGACAAAGACTTTTTGATTGATTTTGATAAACCATTAAATCAAGAACTTTCACGGAGGGTAGCCTTGTGATAAAATCAATAGATTTACTCATCAGGACTTCCAGATTTTTGACCAGGAAGCAGGTTCTGTATAAACTTGTAAATAAGTGAAAAATCAGTCCATCAGTCTTGCATACAAACTGGGAATTCATTCTAAAATATAATCACTTGTCTTGTAGAGTCTTGTATTGTTTTGGAAGAAGTAAGTCTGGGAACCCACCTAAGTACTACTAATGACCAGAAAAGTCAAGGCTCAGGACCAGCCTGACCTTACTTTCACACTCAAAGAGGCAAGGGATGACTAATGTTTAAACACTCCAGCCAATGTCTGAACGAGTTGTTCTGCTGCAGTAAAGCTAGGATAAACTCCACAACACATTTCACATAGGAAAAAAATCATTCTTTTCCAAGATTATGTCAGCTAAGCTGCACGGAACAATTTAATTTCTCACCCACAGCAAGCTGTATTTGGTAAGCATTATAAAAGACATATGTTCCACGCAGGCATTTCTTCTGGTTCAATCTTCTGTTACCTTTTAGTCCAGAATGCTAACAAGCTATTCACATCAACTAGGAGAAATATACTTACTATCCATATACAGTATACCTATTACCTATGCAGGGCTGGCCTTTCCTGAGTTTATACTTGCCGTTTATATCATGTTCTGGTTTTGTTTCACAAATAACATCTTCCATCAAACTGACAAGTCCTTTTCTTTAACTTGCTTCCATAACAAATACCCCCCCCTCTGAAATCTGTTTTCATCAGCAAAGACATGGGTGAGGCAGAAAGGGTTTCCATGTGGGCAGAAGACACTTTCATTTTCTGTAGCTATTGTTGAATGCTTTTATTTGTGTTTTTACACCACTTCAGCATAATGCATCTTATTATGACTGACAGGTCTGTAATAGGATTTTTTGCTATTGTCATCAGGTTTCAGAAAAAGGGAGACAAGTTTTGCCAGTTTTGACCTGTAAGCATTTGTCAACATTGGGCTTATAAATTATTCTGTATCTTTCAGCTACCAGTTTGATGCCATACATAAGCAACAACCCTGCAACTGATCCATGCTGGATTGTTCATTTTTCTGAAATAATTTTTTCTGTTTAGATTTTTAGTAAAATTTCTGTTCATCTGGCTTGAGACCAGAGACACAATTTCCACTTACACAAGCCTACAGTGTAAGGCTTCCTCCAGGCTTTGTTTACTTTTTGATTCCATGGAGGTGATCTATCTTCAAACAGAAAATAATATATCAAGTGTTACATGAAGGCGTTTTTAATTTTTGCGGCACATTAAAAGAGCTGACAACACAATGTAAAAACAACAACAAAACCAGTTTTTGTTGGACCAAAATAATTAATAATCTTGGGTTTTGAAGAAGAAAAGGATTCAGATGTTTGTCTAAGCTTTTTTCATTCGAGTTTTCTATCAAAAGCTCCCAGAAAAATATACTCTTTGCTAGTATGTTCTGCAAACCAGAAGGTTTTGGGTTTGATTATAAAAAGTGCTTTGGAAACTTGGGTTGGTATGGAATATAATTAATCTGAATATTACAATAATATTATTGTTGTTCACTGTGTTGAAAAAAGTTGATGGATTTTGACCAGTTTCCAAGGAAAAAGCATTTGTATCAGCAGAAAATTCTGAATAACATATGGTTTATGTACCTTAGTGATTTCAGCGGATCATCTAGGGACTGAAAGACCAAATCAGAGAATAAATTACTTTCACCAATGGAGGCATTCTCTCCCAAGCAGGTTGAAGCTACAATGGGAGAGAAGGGGAAATTCATAGAGCCACCATTTATGATTAAACAGTTGTGTTGTGAAACAGACTACTTTGATTGCAGATCTATCATTTTTGTAATGTTCCTTGAAGGTAAATGGATTTTTAAAATCCAGTTTAAAATCTCAAGAGTTATGACTAGAGTATCTGGGTGCTTGATAATTGCCCCCCATGGCTGCAAAACCAAACTCAGACGAGAAAAGCCCAGTTCCTTATCCCCATTGTGTGCTCTGTCTGCCAGGTTGTATCTCAATCAACGTTGCCCTTTGCTTTAAACAGTGTAATTAGAAGCCAATTACCTGACAAACAGTGAGTGATATAGAATAGTAATACATCAAATGGGAAAGAAAAATATTCAATTATTAAGAAGCTGTTAACCCCATTAGATAACCATCATTAGCAAATAAGCCAACAAGTGATCAATCAAGTGCATCATCTATAAATGCAAAAGGACAGGAATGAATGGAAGAGCTAGTGCTTTATGCTGTTCCACTTCCAGAGGTAAAAAAAAACCCACAACTAAATACCCAAACCAGAAAAACAACCAAAAAACCACACACAGAAGTTAATTTCAGACACAATCAAAATACTACTTTTGCAGACTGGAGAGAAAAAACCTAGTTGACCTACACTGAAGGATGCCATGGTAAATGCACAACCAGCAGTCTGTATTACCATACAGAACATTTCAGGAGAGTAGAGGTGAAATCAGCTGGGGAAGAGCTGAGTACATAATGTTATTTCCAAAAATATGAAACTATCAGAATTCTTGCATTTTTTGTCAAAAGTGACAGGGCGAGGCGGGGAGGGAAGAACAATTTGTTTTCTTTCAAACAACTACTAGAGAAACACAAAGCAGAGAGCAGGCATGCTTCATGTTACCTTATTTAGTTTCTTCCCCCAGGAGATGGACAGAAAACACTAGCTGGTTAGCAGTTGCACTAATGAAGTGGTTAGTTGTTCATCAGTACTTCAAAATACTTGCCTGAGCTGTGTGGTACCACTCACAAATTTGTGCAATGCTTAACTAAAGCAACGTCCATAACGTGAGTTGTAAATATATATGAGCATGATATTATTGTAGATACTTTATAGGGGTATAACCTTCTGGCTCCAAGAAAGTGATTTCTTCTGCAGACAGAGCTGTTGGAATTGTTGCTGGTGGAGGTCGTATTGACAAGCCCATCCTGAAAGCTGGCCCTGCCTATCACAAATACAAAGCAAAGAGAAACTGCTGGCCGTGTGTTCATATTCAATGATCCCATATGGAAGGAAAAAAACAAAAAACTAGGAGAAATCTGCCCTTGATATGCGATTTACATGAACAAAAAAGAGAAAGCCTCGATTCTGAGCACAGTCAGAGCTTTAAGAACAGTTTTTATAATTTGATTCTTCCTCTCCTTACACTCAAACAATGTCGATCCCACAGTCTTTGCAAAAAGGTTCACCTAATAGGAAAATGCTGAAATATCTCTGTTGCCTATCCTTTATAGTTTCTTCCTTTCTTGACAATTCTATGGTGCCTGTCGCTGCATTGGAGTTTCTATAGTGTTTGGTAGAGCTGAGTCTTCACACTTTGAGGAAACCACATGGCATTAGAATGTATATTTCTACTCAAAGCAATTGCATATTCTGCAAAACAGAATGAATGATGTAAACTTTTTGCTCCAGAGTAAAGCCATTATGACACGTCATGTTGTACTTTGAAATTACTTCTTTCAAATATTCTGATATTGTGTTATGTCATATGATGGTGCAAAGGGCCTAAAATAATTTGGCCAGGAGGAATGGATTCTATTTTTTTTTTAACAGAAAAATTTGAAATGTACAGATTTACCTTTCACACGTGATGAAGTATGACTCTGAAAGGCACATGTCTGCTGGACACGTGGAATGGAACTTCATCCCCTCACAATTTTTATCCCATGACTGTATCCAAGGTGTGTTGTCTTAGCACGTGTTGTTCCTTCTGACTGGTTAACTTTTAAAAGCTCAGAACTATAATTTCTTTTTTTTTTTGCAGGTATACATTTTTCTTTTGCTGATATACAAAACTTAATTCCCTGAAAGAAATCATTGTTCACTGTCCTGGCTTGGGGTGGAGAGAAGCCAGCTCTGCTCAGTGAGAGAGGCCGATGCTTACACTCGTTGCCATGGCAACCAGGGGCGGCTGACTCAGTTGTTTACCCCATTGAGGGGTCACACCATTGTGGGGAGGAGAGGACAAGTCAGGTGACCCAAACCAACCAATCAGAGTTCCCTCCCATCTGCCCTGCTCAGTATAAAAGCTGAGGGACCAAAGGGGTCATGTTGGCTCTTCTTTGATGGTGGNCTTGGGGTGGAGAGAAGCCAGCTCTGCTCAGTGAGAGAGGCCGATGCTTACACTCGTTGCCATGGCAACCAGGGGCGGCTGACTCAGTTGTTTACCCCATTGAGGGGTCACCCATTGTGGGATCAGTTGTTTACCCCATTGAGGGGTCACACCATTGTGGGGAGGAGAGGACAAGTCAGGTGACCCAAACCAACCAATCAGAGTTCCCTACCATCTGCCCTGCTCAGTATAAAAGCTGAGGGACCAAAGGGGTCATGTTGGCTCTTCTTTGATGGTGGCTTCTTCAATGACTCTCTTTCTTTGATGCCTGATGCCCAAGGAAGACCCTGTCAGTTTGTCAGCTTTCAGTCTTGGTAAGTGAGTTCTGGAATCCGGTTCCCATTCTGACTGAGTCCTGTCTGGAGCCTTCCTGTGCCCACCAGTGACATATTTCTGGGAATTTGGTATGGTTTTGTATGTACTGTATCTATTTCATTATTTTTTATTTTATTATTAATATTTAACTAGTTTAGTTTTTCCTAAACTCATAGATCTTTTTTCTTCGTCTTCTTGGAGTGACAGGTGAGGGAGAGCATCTTTTGTCTTGTCATTTGCCAACGTGGCCTAAACCATGACATTCACTTAGTTGCCTTGCATACATACACATATATAAGTTTTTGCTTTGTTGCCTTATAGAGACAAACAAAGTATGTTAGAGAAGACTGAATTCATCTTATAGGTGATAACTATTTGGCTTTGGTATTAATTCTGATTAGTAACACATGGAGCAAGTTTGTATCAGATAGCAATTTGCTAACTACTCTGACAAAAAAGAAGAAATTGAGTGAACCAACTATTTCACTGCTTTCCCCGTGGTTTGCAACATTTGGTTCCCACTTACTAGGCCATCAAGCTCAATTAGGATCCTTCATAACAACCTGTCGTTCAATCTCTTGAAACCCCCATATTTGTCAAAGCAGCCTCCTTGGTGTCTTTTCAGTCTCTTCCCTAAGATATGTGAGTGGGTTTCACAGCATTAGCGCTGATATTTACTGATGTTGATGTTTTCTTGTTCTTCATTACCCACAATAATACTAGTTGGCTTCTTTCTCCTGAAGTCCAGGTATGTTCTCTCTGGTATTTAGTGCACATTGCCTCAGTTATCAGATTCAGCAGGAAAGGTGTGAGTAGAAACATTGCTGGAAAAAAAATCAGTCTTCTTTGTCTAGTATGTAAGTAACAAAGCCTAAGCCTGCTATTCTGGCAGGAACCAACCTAACTGCAGTAGATTCACAAATAAATAAAATCCTGAAATTAACAGCAGTGTTGCACTTAAATTTCGAAGTGTATCTCTACAGCTAGACTCCGTACTAGACTACATGTCTAGTACATGTACACACAGGTGGCAATGACATGTGGAAAAAGACAAATCCCAAAAATAGAAGGTAGTTTGAGTAAGAGATTGCCTGAGGAAACAGGATACTTTTTTAAAGTACAGTTAATTGATCCAATTTTTAACGGATTCAAAAGATAAAAGTGGTAAGTGAAGAGTAATTGTGCAAGTAAAGTATCAGCAATGCCAAAACAGGAATTTTACTTTAAAATACATTAATTTATGTAAAATACATTAGTTGATTAAAATACATTATTAATGTAAATCAACTGGAAAATACCGACCTACATGAAGTGAATGGAAGCATAAAGGCAGTGTAAGATATATAAGATACTGATTAAATTGGTAAGATTACCTGGGGTTGTGTGAATAAAAAGAATATTAAGTCACAGAAATATTACTGAATATTTGTGGGATAATTAAGTACTTCACAAATGTGTGAAACCTGTACTGTTGGACAAACTTGATGATGACAAACTTTGGAAAATATGGAAAAAGGAATGAAACCACTGCAACATAAGAAGGCATCAGTGGGAAACCCTATAGGCAAACCATAAAGAAGCTTAATTGTTGGAGAAGAATGAGAAACTATGAAGCAGACAAGTAATAAGAGTTGCAGGAAGTAAAAAAATAAATAATCTCGGTTTAAGATTTTATTGCAGCACTTTAAAAGAGAATTAAGCAGAAACTTTTAGCTCAGCCAGAAAAACTGAAGACATATATGGAGATGCAACAATACTACAAGCAAATAAGTAGTTGGAAAACGTGGAGGTATTTTTCCAGAAAGATGGAGCATAAGGATGAGAAAAGTATAGTGACAAGTGAATGAAGTTTGATTGATTTTTTGGAAAGAACTGTGATAAAAGGGCACCATGTAGTCCTTTAGCAACATGGATTGACAAAAACAAAGTCTGAGTCTAGCATGAAGATTAGAGTGAAGCAATTGGAAATGTACAGGGAGATATATGAGCAAGACTGAGAAAAATACCTATTTAGAAAGCATGAGAAAAGAACAATTCAGAATTAATAATTAAAGCATTTAGGAAGCCTTCATGCTCATCTTAGGATAAATTGACAGAAATGGTGGAATACTGTGGTGGTTTGACCCTGGCTGGATGCCCGGTGCCCACCAAAGATGCTCTATCATCCCCCTCTTCAGCTGGACAGGGGAGAGAAAATATAACAAAAAGCTCAGGGTTTGAGATAAGGGCAGAGACCGATCACTTACCAATTACCATCAAACAGACTCGACATGGGGAAATTAGTTTAATTTATTACCAATCCAATCAGAGTAGGATAATGAGAAATAAAAACTAAATCTAAGACACCTTCCCTCCACCCCTGCCTTCTTGCCAGGCTCAATTTCACTCCTGATTTTTCTCTGCCTCCTCCCCACCAGCAGTGTGGGGGGTATGGGGAACGGGGCTGTGGTCCGTTCATCACACGTTCTCTCTGCCAAAGCTTTCTCCTCGGGGGCGGGGCAGGACCGGGGGGGACTCCTCATGCCCTTTCCCTTCTCCAGTGTGGAGCCTCTCCCACAGAATTCAGTTCATCATGAAATTCTCCAGTGTGAATCCTTCCATGGGGTGCAGTCTTTCAGGAACAGACTGCTCCAGCGTAGGTCCTCCACGGGGTCACAAAGAGCCTACCAGGAGCTTGCTTGAGCATGGGCTTCCCGCAGGGTCACAGCCTCTTTTGGGCATCCATCTGCTCAAATGTGGTGTCCTTCATGGGCTGCAAAGGGACATCTGCTCCACCTTTAACCTCCACTGGTCTCAAATTATTTGGAGAAAGAAGGTGGAACGAAGAGTTACAGTCACAGTCCTTGGTCCGGATTGGAAGGAAGCAGGGATACACAGTTCTGAGAGGCACTGATATTAGAAGTCAGACTACAGCCCTGCAAGCCAAGGAATCAATGTATATCAAGACCAAGGAGCAAAGCAAGAACCAAATGGAAAGCCAATGGGTCAGAATGCTGAAAAACCCAAACAGAAGGATCCGAGAATGGAAGAAATTGCACAATACTAATTATTTGTGTTATGCGAGGATGTTCCAATGGGAATACTGCACTGGCACTGCATAAATCAAAAATTAATTCTGTTTTAAGATAATTGCTCTTTCACTAAAGAACCTTTAAAGGACTGGGGAAGATAAGAACTTTGCAAGATCACTCTTAGGTGAAGATGTGTTAGAGGTTATACCACTGATTTCTTCTTCCTCCTCCTTCAGATCCTGGTTGAAGAGAAACAGTAAGAACATGACTTTAGATAACAGTAATAGAAATGGTAACCTTTCTGGCACCATAAAAGAACTCTCAGGAAAAAGAACTTCACCACAGGCATCAGAACTGCAGTTGTAGACACGCTCCATTCAGACTGCCCAAGAGTTCACCAGTATAACCAGCCACACTAACTACCTTCAGTGGAGAACCTACTCTGCTCTAAGGAGGGCTCCCAGCTTATGTTTTCTCCCTGGCATCATCCTGAGACAGTGGAGGCTGTACAGCATGCAGCTGGATTTTTCCTTCAGGTAATTTGAAATCAGATGGCCCGGGACCAGCCAGAGGACACTTTTGTAAATGTGTCGGTTGGCTGATAATGTGACTTTGAGCATGTTTTGGGACAGCAATAATCAAGACTTAGCACCCAGTCTCCTCCGTTTCTGATCAGCTCAGGCCCTCCCTACTGGAAGATCCAGTCCTTTCTGTGTTAGCTCATAGCTGCTCCACAGTGAACTGAGTTACTTTTATTTTAACTCACTTCCTCAGATACCTCTAGCTTTCAGAAGAGGTGGTTTTATCTTCCTGCAGGGAGTTCCACTACCTTCCACTACCTTCCAGTCTTGCATAATTTTAAATGAGAGGAAAGAAGAGAGGCAAGCTGGCCAGGACATCCTTGGGCAAGACTGATGGCTCTGCACTTTTTTCGCTCATACCAGCTGCCTACCTATCGTTGCCAAATAAATAAACACTGGAGAGACATATATAATCAAAAGGTGGCTGATTATCACTTTGAGTTTAAGCTCCTTCTTTAGAAAGACAAATCCAATTCCACCTGGATGTGTTGACTGACATTAAGCTGCATCATTTAGAAACTTAATTATCTAGCCTTGGAAGTTCTGCCTTAAGGAAATGCAGAAAATCAAAGCAGTTACACTGGAACCATCCAAGGCATCGTCTGATGACTGAAAGGCTTTGAATTACTTTCTCTTGCACAGTTTGAAGTTGTCTTCTTTTCTTTCTGTTCAGTGTTGCAGTTGTGACCAAATCTTACAAGTATCTTGTGACAAAGCTGCATGTATTACGTCTTAGACTTCATCAAGAACTACACAACTACATTTTTCTAATCTTCTGTCAATTCTGATTATTTTTCTTCATATGGCATAAAATCTATCTTTCCTGGGGAATTCTGCCAAATCAGGAAAGTGAAAAACTATTTCGGATCATTTAATTACAGGTTTGATCCTTCAGTAGATTATTTCCTGTTATTCCTTAAGTAAAATGGATAAAACGTGTTTATTTAGGCTTCTGTAAAAGTGACGTGAAGAGCTTGGCAAAAATCAAGATGAACTTGCAAGCTATTTCAATGTTCTTAAAACTCCCCAAAACATCTGCTTAACTTTATTTTTAGGGTGATTCTCATCACATGCCCAAGGTAAGTGTTCATAGTTTATTCTCAGTTTAAATTGTCTTGTATATTTTCAGACAAGTTTCTAGTAAATGGAAGCCTCTACTTTTTTATATTTAACCTGAGCCATCTTGAAGTTAATTTTTTGGAACTTGCCTTAATTCTCTTACAGTTGTCAATATTTTACATTTCTGACAATCCCGAAGGGCTGCAGAATCCAAAAGAGTTCCCATCCACAAATGAACAGTCACATCTGAATAGGTTTCTTTTTAACAGTTTTGTTCTGGATTTGCACAGTTGTAAGAGTTATGAATAAATGAAGAAACTTCCACAAAACCTCTATGTGGGAGGTGTTCTATAAAAATGTAGGATCGTACAAATGCATATCTCTTTTCTTCAGTGGCTGGTGAAAAGCATGATCATAAACCATTAACATTCATCTAAGCCGCAGATAAACAATAAAGCATCCTAATTCCACACACAAATATGTTAAGGCGGTACTCCATGGAAGAGATCTGAGAAATTTTCTTAGCATTGAGCTATTTATATAGAAATTATTCACAATTTAATAAGATGGTAATTATTTTCATGCAGTAGCTAGGTTGCTGCATAACAATTACTTCATACAAGCAATCTTACTTGCAAAAGGATACATCATTATTTCTGCCAGCTCCTCTGTAGACCAAGATTACTAATTGTTTTTTATCTGTACACAGAAACACGAAAAATAATGATTTTATGTTTTGATATTTACTTTGAAAACCTCTGTGAAATCGCTATGTCATTGCAAAGATTACAGGATATTTTTGCTCTGCAACGGGAATCTGAAATCTGCTTTACCCAAGGACCACTCGCTGTTTCTGTTTAATCCAGCATGGGAAGAATCAAAGCATCGCAAAGAATTTTTTGTTCCTTTTTCTTTTTTTTTTTTTTTTTTAGAAAAGCACTTGACTCACATTCTTGATGCAATGTGACACTTTTAACTTGCTTTATGCTGCAATTAATTATGTCAGGACTTTTATCATAACAAATGCTTACCAGTATATTGGAGACAGCTCTCCAAGTTTTAGGAAGCCAGCTGCGGTGCGTGTGATTCCAATGGGGAACTGGGTCCCTACATTTCCCTGAGCCAGGTGCAGGCAACAATAAACCGGTGGAGCAGGTGACCACCAGAGAGAGGAAAATCAGGGGCTTGTTTCGGTGTCTGTGCTGGAACTCTGCTGTGAAATTCTTCTGGAACACCTAACAGAAAGGGTCTGTTTTGTCAGTTCCCAGGAGCCGTGCATGCACAGACCTGGGATGGAACGGTAAGCTGTGAGAAGGGAACTTGACTGACATCTCACTTGGGAGAGCTAACATGTGGTGCTTGTGCCAAGATAGCTGCTGGCTACGATAGCAAGCTCTGAGAACTCCGGGATGTCACTTACAGGGCTGTCATTACTAGAATAATTGTAATTACTGGCACAAACACAACAAAGAAAAGAAGCAGAAAAATCTAAGTGCTTTGCTGAAGGCCAATCTACTGAAAAATGATGACAGGTCTTGGGCAGCTGTGGAGAAACTTGCTCCAGATGAATACGGTTGCAATGCCTTTATCTGGTCGGGGAGGGGTTAGTTGTGTTGTTTTGTTGTTTTTTTAAAAAAAAAACCAATGCTTTATATTTGAATACATTCTGCATTACCAGATGAAAGAGCAGTTAACAAAAGGGTAAGATGTTCAAGGCCAGGCTGGATGGGGCTTTGAGCAACCTGCTCTAGCGGGAGGTGTCCCTGCCCAGGGCAGGGGATTGGAACAAGATAATCTTTAAGGTCGTTTCCAAATCTAACGTTTCTATGATTTTATGTACTGCTGCATTTTTACCTTCTCTGTTTTACAGCCAGGGACCCTGCAGCACAAGGGATTAAAAGTAAAATTCTCAAAGATGCGTGACAGGAATATCTACAGCATGAGCTGTGTCAACCAGAGGCTCTACGCGGGTACTAAATGAGCTGGCTTGGGAACTCTTAACTAGTATCATAGGGCTCAAAACCACTTTGCTCGGAGTCCAAGCTAATTAACTAGGAGCCATACTGCTTCAAGGACGCAGGGCAGTTTCTGTGTATGATCCCCTGTTGTGGCTTGTTTTGTGTTGCCTGTCCCACAGATGGTTCAGGTGACCCCAGTACTGCATTGTGGCATGTGGATATATTTTCAAATACATCTTTTGAGGCTAAAATTTTCAACAACAGAAGAAAATAAGTCAGGGGCCTCTGTGCAAGAGGAAGCGAGGCTTTCAGTTCTCTAGGAAAATTTGTGACTGCTGCTTTTTGCAGCATCCCTTTAAAAGTCATTTGAAATGCACTGAATCTTAAGCATAATTCCTTATGGAACTTCAGATTACTTAACACTTTTCAAACACTGTTACCCAGATGAGAAAAGAAACCACATAATACTATTCCCTCACAAATTGGAATGGAAAATGGAAAATCCTCTTTAATATTCAGACATAATGATAGATAGCTGTTCTCTGATCAAACCCTTACCTGCAAGCCTTTATACTTATGTACAGCTCCCTCAGTATACACTCACAGAATCAGACACACGATTAAGTAGCATTAGAAAAACATCAATCCTAAGTGTGTAATTACAACGTGCACATTCTCTCTGTGATGCGTCTTACCGGCGGTTTTACTGTATTGCACCTGGCTCTGCCTACATACATCTAGATGTACATACATTTGCAGCAATATTATTTTCCTTAGGGCTTCCAAATGCCTAAAAAAAAGATGTTTGACAAGTCATGTGTGCAAAAAAGAAAAAGAGGGAGCATATGTTCTCTTGTAAATAATTAACAGATTTTTTTTCCTTCTCTTCTTCAGCTAGTTTGGAGTTGCTTGGAGAATTTCCCTCCCACCCCCCATGTAAAATATACAAACGCCTCAAAAATAGTCTCAGATGTTACAGTATCTGGAATCATGTCAAAGGATCACAAACTAAAGTTCATCTGGTTGCTGATTCAATAATCTTGGGTTATGGCTGATAGGAAATAAAGGATTACACACAATAGTCTTTTGGCATCTTGACTTGCTCAGGGATAGCAGCTAATGGGCTGAGATGTTAAATTCCACAGTGCACTGAGTCTGTGATGTGCTGGGTAAAGCTGGAAACAGCTGATTACTGCAGGAGATCGTATTGAGAGCTCACAGTCACCAATTTTTCATGGCAAGAGCTCAAGGGATCCTCCACGTTGCTTCTTGCACTTGCTGCTCAGCACAGAAATCTATCAGTCCCCACCAAGTACTAAAAGCAAAAAAGGTGCTAAGCCACTATCTGGATTTTGTTTTGAACACCGCACACTTGATGACTTTGACTACTGAAATGGTGTCGCTTCCTAAAGTCTCAATTTTGCCTAGAAATCTATATTAACCTGTGCATGTTGTCGATCTGCATACAAAACATGGAATAGTAGATCTACAGGGGAAAAAAGCCGACTTGAATTCTTTTTGAAAGTTTGGAACGTCATTTCCTGCACTGGGCTTTTAACACCTTAGAGGCACAACTCAAAGGTTTTAAACATATCCAAAAACTTTTTTGGGTTTAGGACTGCTAATGTGGAACAAGCTTATCATCTTAAATATTCCCCCAACAAATAAGTTAATGCAGGATTATAAAAGTTGTAGTAGCACAAAAGCATTATTACCCAGTAGCAGTTTAGCTTGTCTTGTAGTTACTAACTACTTAATTTTTGGCCAGTAATACAGAAACTTTCTGTCCAGTGTAGAAAACTGCAGGTACCTTATAATATGGCACTCCCAAGGCGTTTAACAGCTTATTTAAGTGTACATATCATTTAGGAGTTTAGAAGGAGCAAGTGATAAATATTCTCATTTTATCTCCTGCATCAAATTGCATCAGGGGAGGTTTAGGATGGATGGAAAAAAGTCTTCTCTGAAAGGGTTATCAAGCATTGGAACAGGCTGCCCAGGGAAGTGGTGGAGACACCATCCCTGGACGTATTTAAAAGACCTGTAGATGTGGTACTTAGGGATATAGTTCAGTGGTGACTTGGCAGTGCTGTGTTTATCGTGGGACTCGATGATCTTAAAGGTCTTTTCCAACCTAAATGTTTCTATGATTCTGTGATTTTCTGGATAATAATTTATATTTTTTTTTTAATGAAAAACATAAGAGCAATGCAAATTTAAGAATAAAAAAGTGCAGCACTGGAATCAGAAGAGAAATCCATTGTACAGAGCAGTGAAAGAAATAAAAGAGCATTGTGTAGTTTAATTGGGAAAGACAGGAGCAAAGCTGGCTGCTGCTGCCAATAGTAAACAAACTCGTAGAGTACCCAAAGCTTGAAGGGGCATGTAAGGAAAAGCCTTCTCACCCCAGAAAAGAAAATTTCAGGCTATACAATTGAATTCAGAAATTAATGAGAAAGCAAATAAGTTTTCGGGAGTTCAGCAGAGCTCCAATAGGAGGAAATGCTTAATTGAACAAAGGTTGCCTCTGCATCTTCAGCTCCTAAATGGCTGCTGTGTTCATCTTCCTGGGAGTTCACTGTGTGTTTGCCAGCCCCAGGGTCCATCAAGGCACTGCAAAGTGAGAAGCAGAGCTGCACTTGGCATCATGAAAAGTCAGGTCTTCAACAGAGGGGGGAAAAACAGTAAGAGATGTAAACCCCAAAGTATAAATATTAATAGCGCAGCAGCGGCTCTGAGTTTTTCTGCACACCCTGCAAGAATTTCACTACCAAGCTTGGGTCTGAAGTGTAGCTGCTGAACAAGTCTTCGTGAGGCAGGAGCTGGAAAAATTTTGCATCCACTGGGAAAATAAGCAAGAACCTTCCTGCTTGAATAGCACGGTCAGCATGGCATGAGTGCCACCGTGGTGCTGTCATTTTACTACAGCAGAAACAACACAAGAAATATGGGTCATTATGAGTCACTGTGGTAATTGTCACGCATAATCTAACCCTGCATAATCTGTATGCTTTGCTTTCACCTATTTGATTAAGGAGGAAAATAACATTTATTTGCATGATACATAGGGCCCCCGAAACTAAAGGTTAAAGTTGAAGTACTTTATTTCAACATTTTTTGCCTTTTGAAGTAGTGTCCACGGGGAGAGTATTCCAACTAATTAATCTTCTACTTCCTGAACTCTGGGGAAAATGTGCCTGCCTTGTCCCAATTAACTCTGCTTCAGCCCTCAAAGCCAGCTCATGGTTGTTATGACTGCTCCTCAATACCTCACTAAAAATGGTTCCATGTCCCCACAGGGCTCTGGGTGATGGTCATAAAAGTCACGTTAGAACTGGCAGCCATACATGGAAATGCCTAAGGTAGCTGTCCCTGCTCCAACAACAGGGACAGTGAAAAGGCAATAAACTAGCAAGTACAAAAGAGTTTTCTCTCTCTGATGTTCAGCAGCTTTAGGGCGCATTAATTGTTTTATTTAGATTTCCCCAGATGCTGGCTTACCATTCCAATTAACCTGCCTCGACTTTTAATGATAGTGTCATATGACAGAATGTAAAACCTAGTTATGCAGTTTTAAGATTGCTCAAAACCTTGGGGGTGAGCATAAAAAGAAAAGCTTTTCCATCTCTGGATGCCTCCATTTCTCTCCCTAGCAAGATGATTTAAATTACAGTCCATTATACTCCAGTTCCTGGAATACCAATGAGAAAGCCTTACTGAACCCATCCACCAGCTGGTGGCACTCGCTGTCATTCCTCTCTCAAGCGTTAGAATCTGCACTGTTCTTCTCTGGCTCCTCTTGGACTGAATTTCTTTGGTTTTGTTCAGTTCCTGGCTCTAATCTTTGCATTTTAATTATATGCCAAAAATTTCCCAGCAGGGTATGGAACTGTGCCTCCTTACGGAGCTTTCAATAAACTTTAGATCTGTAAAGACACTCCAAGATAAGTGTAGAAAAACTAGACAGTAAGGGTAAGATTTAGGCTCTCTACAAGATAAATACACAATAAAGCTGTTTATGTCTGATATCCACTAAGCATCTTATCAACTCGATTAGTAGATGGCTTATATCCTTGCTAATCTTTTACTTTGAAATGACAGGATTTATCAAAGCTAAATATTTTAAAAAAGAAATAATCTGTCTTTTTCTGTCCTTGGCATTTCTGGTCAAGGACTTCTCTTATAGATAGATGCTCCAGCACTCCAGACCTGTTCACTTATGCTCTGTGGAAGGAGAAGAACAAATAAGGCAGTTGCTTGTACTCATGGTTGTAACATTAAATTTTACTGTGCTTATTAGGATTATTTCAAGATGGCAATATCCTGGATCAGGGTCTGTGCAACAGGGAGGTCACAATCTGTTATATTGGCAGCTGTGCTCAGATCCTCTTTAGTGAGAACATGGAAAAGAACACAGTTTCTTCAAGGTATGTCTAAATCCTATTAGTGTGGTCAGTTGGCCACACTGATGTTAAATCAGTGATTAAGTCCGACAAAACTGTGGCGGTAACTGTTTCATCAAGGCAGTCCTTTTAATGGACGCAAGATACTCTATGCACGGCTTGAATTCTTTCAAAGTGGAGTGGCATCTCTTAAGAAAAACCTGACATAAGACCAGAAAATCCAAAAAGACTCTGCTACACTTTTGGTTGGCCTCTTGTAAAGCTAGTAGAAGTGGTTGCTTGCCCACCTAAGTCTCTCACTGATGAAAACAAAATATAGGTTACAGTGGAAAGAAATGTTTAAGTGCCTAGAATAGCTGCCCATGTTGTCACCTTAACCCGTTCAGAGGAGCTAACTTTGCATATAGGGAGCTCAGAGAAGATCTTGCCAGCTATTTCACGCCCAGCTGCTGCCTACTCATTCCCGTGACCATGGCAGCCCTCGGACTTCTCTAACAGTTACACTCTCTGGCTTAGAGCCGGGCTGGAATCAGAGCTGTGAAATGGCGCTAAAAGCACCTATTTGCACATGTCTTGACTTACCATACTCCCAAGTTCCGGCCAATTCCACGGTGAAATGGCGCTGACTTCCAGTGTAAGAAAAGTTCCCCTGTGTTTTAAGTTGACTGAAGATGGCTGCAACTGAGAGGCGTTTACAAAGCCGATCTTCTATCAGTTTGTGAACCTTGCTGTCTTTAAACCATCCGCACTTGCAACCATTTTTCTTGTCATGTTTGCATAGATATGACAGAATTTTCAAAATCCGTTTATAGACCATTTGTCCTGCAATGTGCTCTTTACACCTTGTTTTGACTGACAGTTTAAAAAAAAATAAAATGCATGATTGTGGAACAAAAGAGAAGGAAAATCTTTTCATGAAGTGAACGAATAACATGACCTAGTTTCCAAGTGTATAAAAATGGGGAGATTAACATCCTCCTACCTTCCTGAGATGTTCTCAGCTTTATAAATCAAGCATGTGCTATGGAAACGTCAAATATTATGTGGGATGCTGCAATCTAGATAAAGCCACCCTGTTAGTTATGTATACCTGCAGGCTAACTGGTACACTTCTTTATCTGAAAGTTTCTAAGATTTCAGTGTCTGAAGCTAAAATCTGTCCATGTATGACTTCTACAAAGCCAGTGGCCCCCTTCAGAAGTTGGTGAGCTATTCCTGAAGATTTTCTTTAGCAAATGCAATCCTTGATTACTTTAAAAAGTCCTGGTTTTTTGTTTGTTTTGTTGGCTTTGGGTTTTTTTGTTTGTTTTTTAACCTCTGGAACCGACATATTTGAGGTAAAAAACCAGTGAAGACAATACAGTTCAGTTTTCCTGGAAAGTATATCACCGAGGTCAATCCCTAGATAGGAGCAAGAAGAATATATCTATATTAACAGAAAAGATAAGCTCTAAGCCTCTTATTTGACAAAATTTTACACTGGAGAGTGGTGCCATTGAAAATACCTTCATCATGACCTTGAAGAGTCAGTCAATGTTTGTGTTATTCAGAGGTGTTGACTGACTGTTAAGCTACGTACAGGCAGAGGCTAATGCCCAGAAGTCATGGGTGCATAAAAAATATCTATTTAAAGATAAAGCTCATTTTAGCTACAGAAAATGCAGAAAGACCAAATGTAATGATTAGTTTTAAAATAATCCTTTTTATGGCTGGAGATCAACCTAATTGTAAGAGAAAGCAACTTGAGGAAAAAAAACTTACTTGGAGCCAATTACTGCTGTTACCATTAAATTTTCTGAGGAAATATTGACAGATTTGAGTAGTCTTCACATAAATGTCAAAAGAGGTCCTTTATTTACACATGCTTTTTCCTTGAAAAATTTCAGGGCTCACTTATATGTCCTGACTTGTGACTGAAATATACTGACAGAACCTATGTAGTCACTAGTTTCCTTTCCAGGTAATTGATTAAGTACATCAGGTCTCCCGAATTCCTCATAGACTAAAGGCCTTGGAGACTCCATTTAAGTACTGTGCATATTTTAGTTTCTTAATCTATTGACCAACACAGTAGCATTAATTTGCCTCTGCGGTCTTCTGTTGACTTGATTCACACCTGCCTTGTAACTCCTGAATAAAATGAGAATTATGAAGACAAGGTGTCATCAATTTTCTAAAGAGCAGAGCTAAATCCTTCTGAGATCTACTTTTTTATTTTCTGTACCAGCACCCTCTCAGAGAATTTTTTTTAACTCTTCCAGGCTTGATCTATAGTAAACTCCTTAGTACACCTTAATTCAGAGAACTTTCTGGCTGTGTCCAAAGGGCTAAATCAAAAGCAAAGGCTCGGCTGTGCCTTAGCATCGTAAAAGTACAAACGAACCCCAAATCCTGCCTTTAGTCCTCAGCCTTTTTAGGCTGTTTGCCTTTCCCTCGCCCTTAAACCTTCCAGACCTTGCAGGAATCCTGCCGGAAGGAAAGGAGGAAAGCTTTGTTACCTCCCTCTTGGCCCAAAGAGTTTGATCATTTTTAAAGTATAAAAAATAAAAGCTCCCCAAATCTTGATGCTATTCCTGCTAACAGCTCTCATGTTTCTTTCACCTAATGCTGTAGCATTCTTTATCAGTCTTTAGTCTGGCACCTCAATGGGTGGGTCTAATGGTTTTGCTTTATAGCATCTTTTCAAAGACTAAAAGGGTAAGAGCACAGGCATTTTATGAAGACTTATTAGGCAACCTGCAACAGCTAACAGAAGTAGAACAATTAGCTACATTCATCAAGATCACCTGAACAAGGAACAGCACGTCAGACACATTTGTATCCACAACAGAAGAGAATATAAATCTCAATTTCTAAGTTTAGAAAGCTTGTTAGACTTCTGTGCTTTGTCAGTGTTGTATTTTCCTTTCATTCTACACCGTGATGAGTTACTGGCATGGAGTTATTTATTTCAGTTTTGGAATCTAGCCAGGTGTTGTTGCAGTCAGGTGTCTCCTGGCCAACTGATAGTAGAAAAGAGATTCACTACAATAAAGTAATGTTCTAGCAAGGGGGGAAAATCTAAGTACACTCAGGAGAAGCAGTTGCAATCAGGACCCGACAGAGATGGGATCAGTTAAAAAAGTTGGTTATTCATTATTCTTGCAAGTTTCCAGATTTTCTTCCCTTTCTGAAACGAGATGGTTAGGAATAGAAAATCAGTATCAGCATTTCCAAGCTACGGATCTCCCCGTAGCAATTAAAAACTTGATCACTTTTTCAGGGCACGCAATTAAAGGCAGACTAATAAATGGAAATACACTTAACAGCCGTGGCATTTTTTTGTAAGGGCAGCTGCACTTACTGATGTGAGACACTGAGGGAAGGAAGTATTAAGCAATCTGTGTGAAGTCCGTGTTCACCACAGACTGAGAAAATCACTTTGAACTTCAGTTGCCCGTCTGCAAAGTGAGGACATTAAGGGTTGGTGAGAAATGAGAAATCCCAGTATTCCAGTTGCGGTCATGTCAGTAAGAACCTCCCATGGTCACCAAGAACAGGTTTTAGAATGATAGGCTTAAGTTATTTTTCCCAAATACGTAAGATTCATCACAATTCTTTAATGTCCAGGAACAAATACTAAATTTATCTTTAGAGTAAACTTAACTATTAAGAGGTCGTACTGACAGACTAATAATACATCTACCTTGCCAACTCTGACTGACAGTTTCCATGAAAAGCCTATTAAACTCATGACACCTTCCATAACATTTGCCTCTGAAACAGCAATGTAGTAACTATTAAAATTATGAAGACGAAACTGGCTGTTCCAAAGTGGCTCATCACCTTAGTAATTTCACTGGGAAATAATTTTAATAAGGAAGATTATTTTTACAACCAAGTAACTGGAAAGCAGCATCAAAGCATTGTTTCCCATACTGTTTATTTTATAAGGTAGCAAGCTTACAGTAGGATGCTCAACTATTCCAGTGATTTTAATATGATTTGTACTAAAATACGTAAGCATCTTAAAATTCCATCCTATAGATTTTTTTAGGAATATTGAATATCTAAAATTATCAATTCAACCAGCAATTACTTGTCAATATCTTGCCCAGATCACATAGCAAACCAGTGTGTGAAAAGAGAAAAGAGTTCAAAGATCGCTCATCTCACTAGCCTAGTGATATTCCCTTATAACAGAGCAAACAGTGGGTGCTACGCAAGTAAAGGAAGGGCACGAATATCTTCCTTATGAAAAGGGAGAAATAGCTGCACAAGAAATATAAATCTGAAATAAACAAAGCACCATGGAGACATTAATTTGTGCCAATTACTTTAATTAGTAGGTGGCTATCTGCTTTTCTAACAGAATTGAATGAACCTGCATGACTCCCTTGGCAACTGCAGAGCAGGATAACTTTCTTATTAAAAAGGATATAAATTTTAGCACAAAGAAGGCAAAGACAAAAGGCACCAGAAATGCACCCTCAACAAAATGTTAAACTACAAGGTGGACACTGTACAAATGTAATAATTTGAGAATACAGACACTTTCCCTGCATTAACAGCTCCAGAAGAATCAAAGCTGGGAAGTGCTTGCTAATGTTGCAGCAGGGGACATCCCTTTCATTAAATATTTCCAAGATGGATTTTAATTTTTTTTTAAACAGCAAAGAACTCTCTCAAAAGAAGAAGGGTTTCACTTGTGAAGAACTTCGGGTGATTGTACTGGGGATGTGATTTGATACTATAAGAATTCGCTGTGTATTATCCTTATTCTTAGTATCTTTCCTTATGATTTTGTCCTACTGGAAACACCATACTGCCTGGGAAAGTACAGCTGGATGTATGTCCTGAACAGGTCCGGTTCCAGAAGGTGGGGAGTAGCCACAGCTCACTGGCTCCATTTCAGTAAGGAACTTACCTGCCGACGTAAGGCACATCAACTTTCAGACTCTGGCCTCGCCTTTTCTGCCTCCAGCATCACACCGTGAGAAGCGCTTCCTCACTTGCTTTTTGAGCTTCACACTGTAAAAGTAGATGTATTACTTACACATCCTTATTTCAGATTTTGCTGTTCTCAGTCTTGGAGTCAAGACGTCCAGTGATTCAATTTACATTTCTGTAGGGAATGTCAATATTCTTTTCTCTTTTTTCTTATTTGGATGTCTTTTAAACTCGAAGCATTTATTACAATACAAATTACTTCTCATGTTATCCACAGTGGATTCTGTTTGTGCTAGGAGTAAAACAATGAAATTAGGACTGTTATCTCCCTACAATGAGTAGTCCAGACATTCAGCTTTCAAAGAGATGGCTATGGACATCTGTTTGATGTAGGTTCTTGAACTTCATCCAGGAACTAGAAAAGGGAGAAATGAGCAGAGAGGTTGAGGGGAGTAGTCCGTGGGGGTCACTGGGAAAGCTCTTTATTGAGCTACATGATTTACTTATAGTACACATAGGTATCCCTGTCAGTGGGATCAGAGAGCTCCGAGGCAGCACCTGGGAAGACTCTGTCAGGAAAAAAAACAAACCAAAAAAAATCCAAACCACTAAGAAAAAAGTTGGCTTTCAGGCTGATTCATGCAATTTTCCGAATCTTAAGCAAGACTGAAACACTGAATTGATCTAAGGGAACTGAAAACAAACAGGGGCAATTGCATTTCTTCTTTTAGAATGAAGGAGAAGTTCCTGCCTAGTTCCAGAGGAAATCAAAGAAGGTAATGATGCCTTAGTGGCAAAAGGCCCCCAAAAGTGTTATCACTGCAGGGATGGTGAAGGGGGAATCAATTGACTTAATCTGACTTTAATTAATTCTATAATGAGCATATCATTTCACCCTCCTGGAGTACAGAACATATTAATTATCAGTACACGAACAAAAACAATAAAACTAAAGGAAAATTTAGAACTGTAATTTCCTTTCCTTCATGTGCTAAAAGGAGAAGGAAAAACAAGGCAGTAGTTCACAGCTTTCTATCTGATGCCTGGTTACAAAGGAACTATAAAAAAATCCTGATATAATTAGCTAAGCATACAGCACATTAATTTTTCTAATTTAAACCTTTTCAAGTTGCTTTGGAGTTATCTTTTGGATACGGATTTAATTGTCTCAAAAAATCTCACAATCTAGCCCTTGCTGCAAATGTCAATCTTGCTTCAAGGCAAGCAAAGGAATGAGATGTAAAGGGCTTGTATATATACAGAGAAATTGAAGAAGAGATTTTACAGGATGAAAATATTTTACAAGTGTTTATTAGTTTGGTGCCATTTAGAAGACCAGAGAATAGACTTGGTTAATTGAATATTCTCACGAGTCTTCAGGATCCAGAGGAAAGAGCCTTGAAGCATCTTGTTGAATTTCTTAAACCCGGATTGTTAACAAGGATCAAAACCAGGCACTTTTCCCAGTGACCAGTTACATCATTCTCTTCTATTAAGGTAACAGCTGTCCAGATGTCATAGTATACTTCCTCTTTCACCCACCCATTGGCTATGGTCACCAACATACTTTTTTGCTCTGCTTCCTCCTCTTTAGATACAAACAACTATGCCTGACTTCTGGACAATGTAGTAAATGTGCATTCCATTGGAATGGATCACTGATTCTGCCGTGCAGCTCAAAGAATAATTTCCCGCAGACGGTATTTCCCATATAAATGCATTGTATTAATACTTAACTGATAAATGTCACCTGAAATGCCACCAAGGAAGCAGAAAACTTCTCTTGCACGAAGTCATCTGTCAGTTGGTGCAGTATTGTGACAAAGCTCTGGTCACCTCTGTAGCTACTCAAATCCCTGCAGTAACAATGAGAACAGAAATGAATTTTCCCAAACCAGTTTACCCGTGGCAATGTTAACACCTGTCACATCATTATGATTTTTTCCCCAGCATAATTCCCCCCCTTCACAACTCCCTACAAGTCAAGAGAATCTCTCCTAATTTTCAGTAAAAGAGATTTAGGCAGCACCACACTCTAGTTCAGCAAAAAAAGAAGCAGAATACATACACACTTACCAATTTGTCCCAACTTTTGGTAGTGGGTGACTGAAAAGGCTTTTCACACATCCCCGTTAATCTCCTATGTGTGACCATGCAATCTACATGAAGATAATAAAAGCTGTTTATGCTAGCAATAGTGCTGACAAATATTAAAAAACACTGAAATAAGCTAAATCAAAAGTTATATAAACACTCTTCACAGGATTTTGGTTCCTCAAAGTGACAAATCTCTTTGGAACTTTCACTTTGCTGCCATGGAAAGGAGGGGAATACCCCTTTCCTCACAGTTACACTGCTTTGCTTTTGACCTAAGGAAATTATGTTGTCGAGAATTACAGATAACTTGACAGCACTTTGCCTCTTCTCTATCTGCAGAGTGGAAAAGGGAAAGGAATAGAAAGCGTGCGTGAAAGCAGAAGAAGCAGAACTAGCCAGCAAAACTCTGAAATCAGAAGGTAAGACACATAGATTAATGTACCTACAAGACTCTTTTGATAGCGTGCAAAGATCTGATTCTCTTTGCTGGGTGGTGTAAGGGAGGAGGTGAGAGCTATGCTTGGGTTTTTTTTTCCAACATTCACGGCACAATAACAGACACTCCTGTCGCCTTGTATGGGATATATTGAATCCAAGTGACACAGCTGACAAAAAGAGTTATGTAGCTCCACAAGCTTGTGTACTTTATTGCTTACTTTAGCTCCCGGGAAAGGGAAAAAAAAAGGGATCTCAATGGGCTGTAAATCTTCACTGACAGTGCTCATGACATTGTCTCCTTGTATTATGGAAAGTGAAGGTGACATGCGGTACCTGCCTATCTTGAGTATGGCCAGCATGAGATGTTTCTGATGCTCAGCTGTCTGACACCTCTCCTAGCAGACAGCCAGGATCCAAGCGTGGATGGGAGAGAAGGAAATTGCCAGTACACCTTCTCAAAGACAATTTTTACTTCTCATTATCCACATGGCTGTAGGAAGTCTAAGGGAAAGGTTCTAAATTCTTTGCAGATGCATGCTAAAAAAAGGGGCTTGGGCTGAAAAAAACATCAAAACCTCATTGTCCTTCTCTTTGATAAAGCAATGTGTAAAAAAACCTCACAAACTAGCTCTATTCGAATTGGCCTTGCAGTGGCAGACCCAACAGCTGCCGAGTCACAACACGGCCTCCTACCAACTGCCACCCTCTCAGTGAGTATGTGGTGTCAGAAGGTGTCACTTCGGCTGATTTATCCACCGTCAGGAAGGCATCCAGCTGACAGTGCAATCACTCTTGTGGCTGGACTGGGCAAGTGAGCAGGGACACAAAACCTGCTGGTTTTCAGCCTGCTGAGTCAGAGTTAACAGGCTGCTTTGGACTTTTTCTGCTTTCCTTTGGTGTTCCTGCAGCCTGGTACGTCATTCCCAGCTGACTGCAAAACTGATGCAGATCAAAAAAACCAACAAGAATTACGTACAAAAAGCACATTTCACCACTGATAAGATTCTGACCGTTACCTGTCACTAATCAGTGTCTCTGATGGCACAGAAGATACTTTTGCCTCTATAGTCACGTCTGACTGACCATCATAGTTCTGTTTGTGTTCACAAGTGTCCTGGATTACAATGAGTTAATTTTAGAATCATTGAGTGGTTTGGGTTGGAAGGGACCTTTAAGATCACCCAGTTCCAACCCCCTGCCCTGGGCAGGGACACTTCCCACCAGACCAGGTTGCTCAAAACCCCATCCCAGAATGACTCAAACCATTTAACTGTGGTATTACCCAAGCTCCTATTCACAGCCACCAAGATGGGCATCTTCCTGTTGTCTTGTGTGTCTGGTGGGAATAAGACTTTTCTCTTCCTTGCTTACGGAAAAGCCTCAAGACATGTCTTTCTTCTTATGATGCACCCTTTTACTGGTAAAACCTTGAAAAGCAGAAAATTAAGAAGGCAAAAACTTTGGAGCCCTGTTGTGTCATGTCAGCAATTTCGTTTTTTCTGCTTTAGGACTGTTTGACTGCTGTGTCACTAATGCCATTAGCTCTGCTGCCGGAGCACGCCGTCACGCATGCCATAAAGTTTCCTTCACGTATGGGCATGACAAGCACGATAATTTGACATCCACTCAGTTTAAAGCATATTTACAAGAGATTATACAAGCCAGGAGAGTTTATCCATCTTTCTTTGAGAGATGAGATTCGCTAGGCAAAGCCAAGAATAAATGTACCCCGTGCACAGGGAAAGGCTGTCACTTGTTTCAACGAGTCAACATAGAGTTGTTTCCTGACAGCTCTGTCTGCTTGAGCAGTGTGAGGCTGCTGGAAACAAACCAGCTAATCACTCTCTATGTGCAGTGCAGAGCTCTCATCTAGAAGATAGAGCATCAAAGTAAAAGCAGCTTTGTATTTCTGCTTATCACAGGAGACTGCCATCACAGCAAGGCTTCCTAGCTCTGTTTAGTACTGGTGAAAGCAATTTGTTAAGTCATTCCCGTTGATCCTCTTGCTACTGAGGCACGGAGAGGTCATCTTTAGTAAAATTAGTGATACAAAAAAGAATAGATTGTCTTCTTAGACCCAGTGAACTACCATAGCCATTCATCATCACTTTCCCAGTACTCACTGTACGTTGGTTGACAAACCTCAGGCTTCAGAGTTCGAGAAATATCAGAATATGAGCATCAGGGCAGTGATCTAAAACATGCACAAACCTTGTGATTTCAGGAAAAATTGTGTTACTCACCAAGAATAACAGATCGCCTTCTGCAATGCCTGGTACTTATACATTCTATTCTAATTGTTTCTGAATGTTACCAGAAAAGAGCATTGAAAGTATTTGAATTGTCTTTTTTTTTTTTTTGGTATGATTCCTTTCATATAAGCTGTATTTCAGGTATTTTAAATGCTACAGACTGTGTCAAAATAATCAGATGAAACGTATGTTAAAAAGAAACAGGCTGCAATGCAATGTAATTGTTCGTGTCATGCTTAGATAGCTCCTATTAATGAAGTGTACAACCACCTTGTCATGGTTTTGACCGAATTGACCAACCAGAACGACAGATGGCCCCTCCCTCCCC